>OX276378.1:50416544-50866544 GCA_946251855.1 Alsophila aescularia
CGGAGTTATGTTGGTAGTCCGTAGAACTTATGATCTAACCTTTTTGGCAGATCTCATTCTAAAGCACAGTTTTATAGGAGCCAATTTAGTGATATCCTCGTTTTATTGCGGATTCCTATCGTTTCATATAATACGCAAAATGATTAGGTTCTCCCAGTAGTCTTCGGAAGCTGAAATTTGGAATTTTAGTCCTAATGGGAGTTAGTCTACACTCTACATATGCAGATAAACATTTAAAAAAAAGTCTTGCTCTACAAATAAAAGTAGCGTGATGATAAACTTATATATTTTGAACTGTTACAGAACTCCTATGGGCCCAACTGCAAAGCTTATCGTAGTTGTTTGTGAGAAATTTTAAATTTGCCTCAAAAACTTGTAATATCAAGCTGTCAAAAGAAATTAAAAAAAAATTAAGTCCAGTCAAATACTGCAAAACATTGTTGACTTGGCCGTATTACAATTAAAACTGTACTACATCGTACTGTTTTTTGGCCTACTGGCAGTAATGCATGCAAATAAGTGCATTATCAGCAACAAAGTTTTTGGATCAAAATCAGTACATATGTTAATGTAAAAGTCCTTATATTGGTTAATCTTAGGTTTAAAACTAACATGGTCACAAACACTTAGAAACGGGATACAACTGTGAACAATGGTACTGGTTTCACGCGTAATAAACGAGTGAGAAAAAGGGTAGACCATTTTGGCTGCTCTTAAAAACTTATCCTTCCACCCGCAGTTACTTCAGTTATCCGTGATCATGGCGCTTGCAACAGTGCTGAAATATCGGGAACTTAGTTAATATCCCGCTGTTAATATTAGGTTTTATTAAGCATTCTTAGGATATACCGACATGATTTGATAAAACGTTTTATTCAGGCTTTTACCATTATAATTTAGTACATGATAGGTTTTACCAGTGACTGCAGCTAAATGTTGGTATTAGTAAACTAACCTAATATAACTTTTAATTTAACTTTTTCAACATTTACCGTGACTCTGATATAAATCTTAAGATTTACCACGTGAACGATGGTAAAAGTTCGAAATTAACGATGATCACAGAACTGTTTGGACTTTTACCATTTAAAGTTGCTAAACCTTAGGTTTTACTAGAAAATCTCATTTACGCAAACTTAGTGTAGGATGCCCTGTGGCCAGGTGGGGTTACGACCTACGAAAAGCGGCCGGAAGAAAATGGATGAGGAGAGCTGAAGATCGAGTTCAGTGGCGTGCATTAGGAGAGGCCTACATCCAGCAGTGGACAGATAGGCTGATGACGATGATGATAACTAGAAAATCTTAGGATTTCCTGTAGGTCGGGCTTTTACAGTAACAAATATATTAAAACAAAGTCGTCAATCGCATTCATATCGATCTGCTCGGCGGGCTAATCTCAGAAACTACCAAAAAAACGGTACTGAACAATGCGTAGTTTACATTATTAGCAGGGTATGAAATTATCAAGATAATTATGTCTCTTGATAATTATCAAGATAACTATCCTATAATTATCAAACAGATATAAACTTAGCAATGCTTGTGGTACCTTGGTACTGGTATTTGACTATTTGCCTATCATAAGTTATGTTAGAAGAATAAACTATTCACATTTAACAATCAAGGTAATATATTATTTATTTTTTGTTCATAATTTTGTCCTATCAAAACTTGGAAACAAAAAACAAATAATTTTAACCTACTACATAGGCACTGGTTAATTCAATTAAAAATGGATATGTGGAATATCATCCTCATCCTTCTCAATCGATCTAAAATTCCCTGCATTATTTTTTGACACTTTATGCACTCCCATGCCCAAAATCCAGTGTTTTTGTGTTATGCAGTCGATGTTTTACCAAATAGGTCCCTAATTTGTAGCATTAAACAATCAATTATTTATTTACTTTGTTTTATATCGCTCAAGGTCTTACTAAGTAATCTACTTACAACAAATTTGTTTTGGCCAAATATTAATGAACGATTAATGATACATGGAACACAACGTGGGGAAACCCTCGCTGTAGACGAGACATGGCCTGAGCAATCCAATACACGCAGTCGATAAAATACGACAATATGAATAGTTGCAAATGAAATATTTTCGATTATATTTATCAAAGATCATTTATCAGCCTATATTCCCCTATACCACTACTATTCTATATAACTTCACGCCTGTAACAAATCCTCTCCATCCAAAGGTTGTCTGGAAGAGATAGTTTTTAGCGATAAGGCCGTCTGTTGTAACACTTCTTCTACTAATGTTTCTTTATTTTTGTTTGTGGTGTGTACAATAAAGAATTTATCTATCTATCTATATTTATCATGATAATTATCATATCGAGCCCTGATTAATAGGGTGATATAATGTAGATATAATTATTAAAAAAAAAAGCTAACCAGAGTCAAGTTGGAGATCATTTAGTAGTATAAAAAAACAATTAGATATTACTTGGTTTATTCATAATATGTAATTGTAACACATTTACTATTGAATGTTTAAGTTACATATTTTTGGTGTATTCTAACATAAACATTATTGATGATGCATGCCACAGTGGTCAAACTTGATATTATTTGCAATCGATTCCGTATTTAATGTATGTAACTTGAGCTTGACACTTCAACAAGGTCCAAAGTAGAGCCGTGTTTACTTAGCATTTAATACACGCCAAGTTATTTTAAGCTATGACGCCTATGTCAGTTGTATACATGTCGCGGTCGTGGCGATATCGTCAAATTGATCATTTCATGAAGTGGTCGGCCACATCGTGTATTTTTTTATTTCATGAAATTATCGTTGACATCATGAAATGGTTTGGCCAGATCAATGATTGATTAGCTTTGGACGATATGAACATTGATTACACGCACGGCTACATCATGATATGGTCAAACATTAGTGATCATAAAATAGTTAATAATGTAACACGTCTCCATAATTATGTCGTCGTATGTCGTTCTATCTTTGTTGATAATTCTACCGCTAGATGCGCTAGGCGGAAGCGATTTAGCCGTGATAGGTTAGAAGACGAAGACGGGAGCGAAGCGTAGGAAGCTCCCGCCATTGCCTTTGTTTTTTTTAGCCTTGAAATCTGTTTGAACACCTTAAGTACCAAGAAAACCCTATATTAATGATATTTAATTATATGGCCAAACGTGGATTGAAATATCATTAAACATTGATGTCAGTCATTAAACGATACGGTCAGTTTTCGCTGGCCATTTCATGACATAGAACCATTTCATGAAATTATCGACCATTTTATGAAATTATCAATTCTACGATATCGTCACGACATATACATACTGCTTCCTAGTCTCTACATGACAGATCACGGAATTATTCAGTTTTTCTAGACATTGTTCACAGTTGAATAAAATTAAGCAGAGTTTGTACTGTAGAGGACAATAGTACGTACAATTATACGATACACATTGCGAAGAAGTTTCATTAAATTAACATTTGAGTGGTACTGGCTATTATATATTCTGTGGTAGTTCGAATATATTGGCATCAGGTTTTTGCTGTCGACAAAACATTGCATAATGTTATGCTTCCATACGATGTTTTGCTGCGATTTATAATCGCAGCAAAACATCGTATGGAAGCATAATATTATTAAACTTGGATTATGCACTGTTGTAAAAACATAGTCAGCTTTATCACAGAATAAATACTATACAAGGTTATATCAAACAGATTCAAAAGTATGAAAAAAACATATAGCTTAGATATTTTTATTGAATTATCAAGCGGGGATATTAATTACTCAAAGAGAATTATTACGCATAGCCGTTTCGTATAATTACACGTATTTAAATATTATACCATAAATGGCTATACAGTGTTTGTGGTCAAACATATGTAGATGAGTAATATCCTTAATGGATAATAATAAATACATTTATGGTAAAATAAAAGTACTGAATACAACTACATGTAAATATTTGAATAGTTTATTGTGTACATAATGTTTTTGCTATTGCTCTTTTATAAATATGATATTAATTAAGTATGCGAGTGAATTTTCTTGGCATTCCCCATCCATCCAAAGCTTACCAATAATGTTATTTATTTAGTTAGACTTGAACCAATGACATGATAAGATGTAAGGGCCCAGCCCATACACCGCTACTGCCACTGCCAAATGCAGTTTGAAAGCAGTTAATAAGCAGTCCGAAAAGCGGCGGCGTGACAACTGCCGCCTGTATGCAGTTACGAGTTGATCGGCACTACTTCAAACAGCGTGCAGTTTTTCCAGACTGTTTGCAGTTTTATAAGAAATGTTCAGGAGTATACAAGTAATTGCTCGTACAACAATAAAATTAAATGAGATTCGTTTCGAATAGCGTTTATCGGGCAGCTAGCTTGCAGCTGTGCTGTCCGCACCTTAACTGCCTTCAAATTGCATTCGTCAGTTGCAGTTGCTGTCCGTGTCACTGGGCCCTAAGAAATAAGGCCTCCCATTTCACAACTATGCTTAATGATGTGTACCTCATCGATATATCCTGTTCTTTCCGTTTGTAGGACTACAAGAAACCCCTAGAAGAGAGCAGTCCACCGATCCTGAGCTGCAGCAAGATACAGACGTTGTTCCACCGGCTGCCGGACATCTTGCAGTGCCACTTGCACTTCCGCACCGCGCTCGCCGACTGCGCGCGCACGTGGGACCGCGATGAAAAAATAGGTAAATGGAGACATCCGCTAAATAAACGTTGCCCGGCTGTTTTCTCATGATGTGATATCAAGAGATATCAAGTCTCCAAATTATACTCTCCAACGATGTATATGTCGTGGCGATATCGTAGAATTGATCATTTCATGTAATGGTCGATAATTCCATGAAATGGCCAGCTAAAACTCTACTGAATATATCGTTGAAACATCAACGTTTAATGATATCATTAATTTCATGATACCAAAAGTCTTCAAAAATATATGTTTTCAAGTCTAAAAAAACACGAAGAATAGGCAGGAGCTCGCTACGCTTCGCTCCCGCCTTCACTTTCTGACCTATCAGGGCTTCGCCTAGCGCCTCTAGCAGTAAATAATGTAACTATTTTTCAATATGATCACTAATGTTTGACCATATGAAGTAACCGTGCGTTTAGCTATTCATATCGTCAAACGCTTATAATTCATTTATCTGGAAAAACCATTTCAGGATGTCAATAATTATTAAATGAATTAAAAAAAAACATGATGATCAATTTTACGATATCGCCACATACATGTCTCAGCCAATTAGCATAATTTGCCGTTCAATTGACTGCCTCTCAAACTAGCGGCCTGAAATAGAATTGCGCCAAAAAAACTAAGTAGGTTAGTTACGTTGAACATGAATTCTATCAAACAGTATAGTTTGCAAGTAGACAAATGTTTATAAACACAATTCATAAACAATTCTATTTCAGGCCAATTGTTGAACTGCGCCGTTTATTAAAAAGGCTAGGCTGTTAATTGAATGGCTAATTAAACTAGTTGGCTGCGACATACCTATACAACGTTGGAGAGTATAATCTGGAGATTTGATATTACTCTTGGTATGTCAAACGAGGTAGCACCGACCTCTACTTTCAGTTTGTCTGGCCGTCCAAAGGCCTCTGACGTGGCTTAACAACTACTATCAATTGCTAGTAACCATGACCGATGGTTTAACGTGCCGTCCGTGGCACGGGGCGATGGCAAATTGGCGCATAACTTAATGTCAGTGATCGAACTCGGTGATGGATCTCCTTCCAACAAAGGCATATCTGACTCAAGTTATACGCAACAAAACTCTACACTTGTTTGTATTGTGGTTCTTGCTTTGACTCTATAAACAATAATTACATTCATAACTTGCTTAGGCTACGCTGTTATGTTCAAGACAAGTTCAGAAACTAAATCCCACGGTCGGGTAAAAAATAGCCTATGACACTCTAGAGATGAAGACGAATGGATAGGGACCTCGCTTGACAAAGTCGGACCAAGCTTTTAGTTAGAGCACATAACCCTTCCTACGCTTCGCAGTAGTTCGGTAAAAAAAAAATGCCTTAGACTCTCTATAAATGAAGGCAAATCAATTGATTCCTCGCTTGTCAAAATCGGTCCAATTTTTTAGTAAGAACACACAACCATTCCTTTGCTTCGCCGTAGTCGGGTATAAAAAATAATAGCTTACGACACTATACCTGAAGACGAATCGATTGATACCTCGCTTGTCAAAATCGGAGTAATACGGGCGACGCTAACATCAACATACATACATAGACTGTTAAACTCATTACCCTTCCCTTGCTTCGCCGTAGTCGGGTAAAAATAATCAAAGGTCTCCTCGAACTGGCAACGCGGAACACATCCAACATGAATCATACTAAGCTTACAATGTAGCCCGGTGAAAGATACTTATGTTGAAAATGCAGGAAGTTATTCAACTTTAAAAGTTAACAACAACGTCACAACGCGGGAACTTTGTGACGTCACAAAGCTAAAAATCCACGCTTTTTAAACCTTAAAAGCGTGGATTTTTGATGAAGTTTTCATGTTTCGTGTCGATGCCGGGTCATTGTGGGACGGATCTGTAAGTAAATTCCAAATAGAGTTGTTAATTGCACATGTTGTTTTTGATGTCTAACATCTTTCCTCTCGCTTTTCTAAAATATATGAGAGTGATTTCGTGATAAGCGTAATAATGTGTAACAGGAAGCCGGGGAAGCGCGCGCTGTTGTCGGAATGATAAGAGAGACGGACGAAGGGAGAAGAGGAGGATAAAGGATGGAGGAAAAGAGAGAAGGGAGGAGGAGGAGGACGTATGAGAAACGGCAAGGTCACAGTCAAAAGACAAAAGTCCAACGTCCAGAAGTCAAACAAAAAAAAAAAGGCGTGTAATGTTTTTAGGATTCATGTAGGTTTGTAATTTTATTTATTCCACGATAACTTTTAAATGCTTGAACAGATTTAGACGTATGGGGTATCGTTAAAATCCTTACATCCCCCCGAGCAAAAAATGTTTCTTTTTTTTTTGAAAAATTTCAATGTTGTGGCAGTGTAGCTCCATTTTTAATACGTTATTTTTGTCGAAATTTACCTTATGGGTATCAAATTGAAGGTCCTTATAAGCACATTCCAACAGTATATAATTTAAAATATCGATACCGGCTAGGACTCACGTGTATACGTCGACCTAGGTTTCGATCGAGCGTATCCGAAGCTCTGCCTCAGGAGTTCACGCCGCGCACAATTAAATAATAATATTAATTATTAAATAATTTATTGGCATAATTTATTTTCTGAAGGGCAGGCAAGTTTTTTTAGCTTTTAAGCTAGTTATTTTAACAAGGATATCTATGATAGCTACGATAACCTTTAAATATAGGAAGATTTGTACTTATAAATCCATCTAGAGGTTTTTTAAACGTATTTAAACTGCATTTATGATTGTTTGAAAATCTATTTCTTTACTCCCTAAAAATGTTGGGTCAACCACAAACATGATAAATGTGAAACGTAACATATATGTTTTTGAGATCTTTATATCTCCGTGATCAAGACAAAAACTTGATTAACAGAATTTCATTGGGTACATTTTACAGTACAAAAATAACTGCCTGATTTATCTATTATATCTATTATCTATCAATTATAATCAAGCAGTAGTAACAAAAAGTCTATACAATGAAGATAATTAAAAATGTTTGTCTGTCTGTTCGCGCATGGCGTAAAATCTACGGGACCGATGGCGATGCGACTTTCACTGTTGGATGACGTAGAAGCCGATCAATCGATAAAAAAGTATTTGACGGCTGAACGAAATTTGGTATATTCTACTTTATACTTTTGGTCTTGGAATAACATATAAGATACTTCTTTCTCAGAAAAATGAACACGCGGGTACATCTAGTTACGACATAAAGTAAAGTATTTCACTGTTTTTCACCTATTTTCATTACCTCTGTCCACTTGGCTCCCCTAACATTGATCCCTGGGGATTCATTTGGATTATTTGTCCACACGGATCCCCTGGCCAAGAAGAATCACTGTAAGATCCCCTGGGGGTTATCTTACGAACTAATCCGTAAAACATATTTCGTGTCTAGTCTGAGAAAACATCATTAACTCGTGTCTAGTCTGAGAAAACATCCATATTTCGTGTCTAGTCTGAGAAAACATCATTAACTCGTGTCTAGTCTGAGAAAACATCCATATTTTGTGTCTAGTCTGAGAAAACAACCATAATAGCAAATTAGTTTCTTCAGTAAGTATTGTCTGAATTAACGTTCTGTTTCATCGCTGTATAACTCGACACAAATAAACGACAGGCCTAACAAAAGGTGTCAGGATGTCGGCCGCATCTAATTTGCACTTGTATATTTACACCGATATGAAAAGAACTTGACGAGCTGTCTCCATGAAACGTGAATTATGGAAATTTTGTGACGTTCTAGAGGTTTTCTTTTCATACTTCAACTTGTATTGAATGGCTCATGGAGAGATAACTTAATAACCAATGTCTCTTTACGATCTTATGTTTAGTTTAGAAATTTCACGCGTAGAATTTTTCTCAAAGAAGTGAGTTCAACAATCTTATTATCTTTATTGAAAGTGTCGCAGAAATAGTAGAACTAATTAAAATGTCGATTAAAACGTTTTTTTGAAACTTGACCATTTTTTTTATGCCTTACCATTAGGTACTAGTATTTCACATTTTATGATTTAGCCCGCAGTTTACAACATTTATGTCATATACTGTTTGTCTATTGTTTTTTCTTTATTTATATATATATATATATAATATAATAAGTTGGAAAAATGACTCGTTTCATTTTTATAGGAAGTTATAAACGCATGCTCGATAAAAGTAATGACAATGTGTATGAATGATGCACTCATAAAATGGCATCTACATGGGAATATAGTGCGGAGTACCAGGATGGTTTTTATTATTATGAATACTGAATAGTCAAACATATTGTGAGTAAGCTATTACACTTCCACTTGACCAAGTGCGTGAATTAACACAATCGACGACGTTAAACTGTTTCACATAGCATAGGAACTTCTCGTCCATCTCCTGACTAAAACGTGTTTAGACTTTAGACTCATTTGCTCAGCTTAAAATAGATAATTCAAATATAATTGTGTGTAAACGTTAATCGTTAGAAGAAAAAACTACATAAAAATTTGTAATATACTTTTTAAAAGCTTTTATTTAACTAAACTTGTATCTATCTATGTATGTACATTGTCTGTCCTGGAACCTTGCAATACAAATTTCGAGCACTTTCCGATTAGCTATCTGGCTGAAACTTTCAGGGTAGCTCACAAACCGATGACAATGTAATAAAAAAAAGGAAAATTTAAAAAAAAACATAAAAACTTAAAAGTTATAAAGCTACAAAAAAAAAGAACCTGTAAAAGCATATTATTTAAATTATACTTAATTATAATAAAAACTTATCATTCCAAGTCGCCAGCGCCACCAACGTTTGTGGTCGGGCTGTAAGTGATTCATCCAAGCGTATCATGTGGGTTTACTGTCCGCAATTAAACTTTTAAAATTTACAGCCACGAATACGGGTCGAGGCACGAAAATTTACGTTAATAGCCTGTAGCGCCAATATCTATCACTTGAATAGATTTCGCGGCACATTTCATACCCGCACGGCCCATTACTGTCTACGGAACACTAAATATTTCTGTGAACGGTCGGGCTTCTTTCACAGGCTCACGTTTTATAAAATAATCGACTGTTTCTATGGAGGGTCAAGATTTGTTTGTTGATGGAGAGTTCGATAAAACAATTCCGCAAGACGGGTTCTCAATAAAATGACGCTGTCTTCTCTACATGCGACACTAAGCTTCATTTGTATGACATTATTCAAACTTCTTCTAGTTAATTAAAAACGATGCTTCCGCGGCGCTTTCAATACGAAAATACTAGTCGAAAATGAAAAAAAATTATAACACGCAATAAGATGCGAAAAATTTCTTCCAGCATATTGTATCGTTTACGACTGCATTTAGTTTCTAATATAAAATACCTTATGTGCCCGCGGTTTCGCACACATGGTTATTATTCTAAGTTAAAAGTATTTTAGGTGCTATTCCAAGACCCAAAATACCAATAATTCATATTCTAGTTTTTGTGTGGAATAGTGTTGCCAATTTATATATTAATTCGTTTGTTCCAATTCCTATTTACTTTATATTGTATTTATGTACCTAATGTGTAATTTTTATTATTGTTAATTTTTTATTTTATGTGACATTTCCGTGCGTGACGTCACCTGCCGTTCCCAACGGAAGACCAGCGCTGGTTGTTATTAACCAGCATTATGCTGAGTTGGGGCCGGCTTATGGCAAAAACCTTAACTAACTACTTAGGTACTAACTTATTTCTTCAATGTTTTTATTTTGTGTACTTGTTTTTTGCCATAAATAATGTCTATGTCAATATACCAACATTTGATCAAAATTCTTTCAGCCTCACTCATCGGATTGATATACCAAGTACCCCAGTTTTTAAGTCTAACCATATGCTATCCAACAGTGAAAATCGCATCGCAATCGATCCAGTAGTTTTTGCGTGATGCCCGAACACACAGACAAAAAACAGTCACGATTTAAAAAAATAATATATTCTTGTTCATTTACTTATATTAAGTACCCTAGACCTTTTTTGTTTTAATTATCTTCTTTGTGCAGACTTTTTCGTATATATTGCTTTATTATAAGTATAGATATAAGACTTAGGTTTCCACACAAAAAGTCTCCTTGACTATTCTAAACTAAACTAGCTAGTGCAATAAAACAGTCTGATAAAAACTGACCAAGGGCAACGGAAATTGGCTGCTATTGTTTTGTCAAAAAACATTGCTAATTATGTATTTTAAGCGATTTTTAAATGTCTTTTAGTGCAATCAGAATCGCGTGTGAAGTGTGAATAAGAATTCTCGCGTATTTATGCTCTCGGACTTGGCATAGTTAACTCTAGATTACTAATAAAAGTGTTTAATGCTTTTCTAAATGCGTAGTCCAATGTAGTTTTCGACGTATTTACCTGTTCTAAAATATATATGTTATGCTCTACTAAATAATGCTTGGGAAAACACGTTGTTGACTCCATTTTTTTATTTATTATTTTGATGACAACGTTTGTGTCATGAATCATGTTGCGAAGTCGGATAAGTGTGGGATGAGTAAACACTAATATCAAAAGAAATTTGTGTGTTGATTATTATTGGACTGCAAAGATTTCTCTCTGTCGCATACGTCATCGTTCAGGTTTGATTAGGGCTGCCATCATCTACATTGCTGAAACCGGACAACGATGACGAAAACCCCGGACATTTGGTCTAAATCGGGGTTTTCCCCGGACGCCCTTATAATAATAATATATTTAATAAAATAACTCGTCTAATTGGAAATTTCTTAAATAAGTCCAAGAACATCATTTAATTATCTATACCATCTATACTAATATTATAAAAAGGTAAAGTTTGTGAGGTTGTAGGGATAATCTCTGGATCTACTGAACCGATTTTGAAAAGTATTTTACCAATAGAAAGCCACGTTATTTGTGAGTGTCATAGGCTATATATTAAAATGACCATGCATGCGAAGCCGCGGGCATCAGCTAGATTAATTATATCTATCGTACTCTTCTATGAAAATTAGGTTGGAACTTATGTAACAAAAATATTAATAATACAATTAATTATTTTTTTATAATTTTATTTACTCAAATTAAATCTTGGCATCAAATTAAATTATAAAATAAAAACATTTCGGTAGGTTCATAGTTACTGCAATATTCTGAACGACTCACGCGTCGGTTGATATATGAAAGCAAAGTGATCGCGCGTCACGTGATTATGAACAAATTTCCTTTTAACTTGCGTGGAAGTTTTTTTTTGTCCCTGCCCTTCTTATTCCACCCAATTTTGTGTTGTTGTTGTCCCCGAAAAATGCTATGCACAATAAAAATTGACAGATGAGAGACAGTTTGTTTGACTCAAGTCATATACGCAACATCCACAGCGATATATAATTTGGGGAGCTTTTAATCAAAATAACGACTGGACGGATTTTGATGAAATTTGGAATTTAGAGAGCTTATACCTTGGAATAAAACATAGGATACTTTTTATTCCGGAAAATGATATTTTATACAGGAAAACTGGAAAATGTTGATTACTCGCTTTAAGGAACTGTTGCCATGGAAACGAAATAATAACAAGTCTGTCAAAAAGCATCAGGAGGGTTGGTGCTTCACGTTTGCATTAGTTTTTAATATCCTAGAAGAACATAGGATGCTTTTTTTGCAATAAACTGTAGTCCGGGGTCGCGAACGAAGTCGCAGGCGAAAGCTAGTACGTCATATAGCATACATAACTAATTACTGGAATAGAAAACGAACAAAACTGTCTACATGAGCGTCCGGGTTTCACCCGGACACTTCTTGAGAAACCCCCCCGGACGCCCTTCATACTAGGACAAATCCGGGGAAACTCGGACGGATGGCAGCCCTAGGTTTGATCAATGGGAAACTTATTCAGATTATTGTGGACTTTCCTATACAGTTCCAGGAAAAGTATGTGAATCCCGCAGCTGAACCAAGTTAATTAATACCTATAAATCAATAAATAATTACTGGTCTCCTCTATCTAGAATAGGGAAGACCGAGGACTGTATCACCGCACCGATTCTCTGAACAAAAATGTTAGTTCTTGATGACTTATTTCATATTCCTATGCTACCCATACATACACATTTATGACTGCACTAGCTGTACCCGCGGCTTCTCTTGCTTGGTCATTTCTCTAGGTTAAAAGTACTTATGTACTTTGTCCTAGTATGTACATTGGACAAATAAAGCGTACCATAGCGGAAAGGGTCAAAGAACACATTGCAGCTGTAAAGAACCGCCAGATAAATAAATCTGCAATCGCTGAGCATTTGCTGGAATCGGGCCCTAATCACTGGATAGAACTCCATGACCCGAAGATCCTCTCCACGGAGCGTCACTACTACTCCATGATTGTACGTGAAGCGGTTGAAATTAAAAAGTATCCCAATTTCACCCGAGAGGATGGTTTCAAGTTGGCTGCGTCCTGGAATCCCGTGATAAGCAAGTGTTTGCGTCGCGGTTTATGTCAGAAGATATCTGCAGATGTCGTAAGTGTCGTGTGTCGTGACAATTCTGATTTTTTACAAAACCAAATGCGAGTAGTTGGAGACAACGCTCGCCCTTCTCGACGCTGACACCCGCTACTTCAGTCTTCTCGTGACCACGATCAATGCAACTTGATCGAAACGTCGAGGTAAATAAATATTAAGTTTTCAGCGCGCTTAAGTCCCTTTTAAATATATAACTATGTTTTCGAATCGCGAAAGTTTAAAAGTTACAATTACTTATGTACAAGACCTAAATACCAATATGTGATCAAAATTCCTTCGGACGTCAAAAAGTTTTTATAGCTCGGCTTTTACTCATTGGATTGAGATACCAAGAACACTCATTTTTAAGTCAAACCCGAAGCTATCCAACAGTTAAAACCGCATCGCAATCGGTCCAGTAGTTTTTACGTGATGCGCGAACAAACAAATATAAAGACAAACAGAAATAAATGAAAAATGCTATATTCTTGTTCAGTATCTTATTTTAAGTAACATAGACGATTTAATAAAAATACAGACTTCTTCGTACTTATTTATTGCTAGATTTATTTACACTTCAAGTTCCATTAATTTGTTAAACAATTGGGTATAACATGTTGTGTCCATCGTCACTGGAAACGTGGAACGCGAAGGATTTAAGTTTTAAGATAACTTCAAGTTGAAACATGTACAGTACATTTCTTCTACTAACCTCCAAATTATGTTAATTTCCAGGCGAGGTCTTCCTAAGCGCGTTCTCAAAGGCCGTGGTGCTGGACGTGTACTCGGATTTCATCAACAACTTCTCCGTGGCGATGGAACTTGCCAAGATGGAGTCCAAGCGCAAGTCGGCGCTGGCTGACTTCTTCAAGGTGAAGCAGATCAGCGCCCACGACAGGCTGTCGTTCTTCGGACTGATGGTCAAGCCGGTGCAGAGGTTTCCGCAGTTTATTATGTTTTTACAGGTAATGTTCAATCTGTTTTAATGTAGCCCGTATCCACCCAATGTAAACGTACAGTAATCGCAACAAATCTTTGTGGTTGTGAAGTTAGGCTCTGTGAACGATTGCGCAGGTATATACAGCCGGGAGGATAAAACAGCATAAAGTAAGAGCGAGATAGATGATACGAAAAACGTAAGCGAATGAGCTAGGCAGTTGTACAATGCTCAGTTGTGAGGTTAAAGCATCATAAAGTAAGAGCGAGATGGAATATGCGGAAAATGTAAGCGAGTGAGCGAGGCAGTTATGCAAAGTTGTTCAACTTCAACATTAGGGTTGCGCCAAAAAGATAAGAGCTTGCGCAGCGACTTGCAGACAACTTCCGAGACACAAAGATTCGTTGTGCCTACTGTATGTATGTGCGCCGCAAGAGGTAGTGACGAATTCTGGTGTCAGTGTTTGTCAGGCCGCCCAAGGGCCTCTGGGGTGCTTAAAGGTCTTCCAAAGCACAGGGCGATGGGAAATTAGTACATGTTTTTTTTAGTCTTTTATTTGATTATGTTATACTAGGCAAGTCAATTTACATTTACACATACATTTACATTAAATGAAATTACATTACTATTATTTAATAAAAAAAACTTATGACTTCTAATCGCACAAGAATTGAGATTCCGTCAGACGCATATCGATGTATTCATTTAAAGAATAGTATTGGTTGAATTCGAAGAACTGTTTCATTTTCCTTTTTAAATCATTTGTAATGCTTCTTCTTCTTCTTCGTGTCGACAGTACAATTATTTTTTTTAATTTAAATTTATATCCACTTGGACCAGTAAGCGGCGAAGTCTATGGCATTACCAGTGCACTGACAAAGTTCGTGCAGTGTGCAGCGGTAGGGACATGAAGGACACTCCAGCAAGTGTGGCATGGTTTGCACGGGTGCACCGCAGTCGCACTGCATTCTTGACTGGTCAATCATGCAAACCTGCATAGGTTGCTCCTGCAGCGTCCAACCTGTATACGGAATCTGTTTAAGGTTTTCCACACTGACCAAGGTTGTTCATAACCAGGTGGTAACCCCTCCATTGGTGTTATGAAATCATCAGGTGGTTTATGCCTTGTGGTCCACAGGTTAAGTCGGGCATCTTTTAGTTCGTTTGGAGAAACAGGCGTTACTGTTCTCAGGAAACTGTGTCGGCTTTTAAGTCTGTTGGGGGAAGGTTGAACATTATGTAATGGATGCCTGTTATCTGCTTCTTGATTATATTTCTCAATGGCTGCAGTAGAATGTCTGCGGACACTGGGTGGAGCTATTCCTGATAGAGGGTACAGAAGTGTCAGGGGAGTTGGTTTCAGACAACCTGTCACAATGCGACAGGTCTCATTGAGCGAAGCGTCCACTTTCCTTACGTGGGCAGAACGATGCCACACTGGGCATGCGTACTCCCCCGCAGAGAAGCTTAGCGAGAGACCTGATATTTGGAGTACCTGAGGAGAGGCTCCCCATGTCGTAGATGTGATACGGCGTAGTAGGTTATTCCTAGTTCCAACTTTAGCCTTAGTTTTCTGACAGTGAGTTTTAAAACTTAATGTTCGGTCTAGTGTTACACCGAGATAGGTAGGCGTACAGCAGTGTTCAGTATTAACACCCTGCCATGAGATGTGAAGAGGGCGATTAGCTTGACGATTTCGCAAGTGGAAGGCACAGGATTGCGTCTTGGACGGGTTGGGCCTTAGGGCATTCGCGTCATAATACTTCCCGAGGTCCTCCAGGCCGTCAGCTTCTCTTCAACTTCTTCAAAGCTGAGTGTTTGTGAGGCCAGTGCTAAGTCATCCGCATATATGAACCTCTCTATGGATGGGGTACTAGGTTGGTCATTTGTGTAGATATTGAACAGTGTTGGTGCCAGAACACTACCCTGTAGCAAGCTGTTTCTTTGATTTCGCCATCTGCTTTTATCAGATTGAAGCTGGACTTGAAATCGACGATTTAGTAGCAACTCGGCAAGGATCTTTACGAAATCTTTGTCCTCTGTAATTGTTTCGACTTTAGAGAGAAGTCTCTTGATGTTCACGGTATCTTAGGCCGCAGACAGATCAACAAAGACAACGCCAGTTATTTTCTTTGCCTAGTATCCGTCTTCGATGTGTTCTGTAAGCCTCAAAATCTGGCCGGCGCAAGCCTTTCCCGGTCTGAAGCCTGCCTGCTCTGGAATTAGTTTTGGTTCGATCTGAGACTGTAGAAGGTTCAGCAGTAATCTCTCAAATAGTTTGAAAGTGTGGCAAAATAGTGAGATGGGCCTGTAACTTTTTGGGTCTGAGGATTGTTTTCCAGGTTTGAGGATAGCTACGATCTTAGATCTCCTCCAAAGTTTTGGGATGCGGTGGCTTTTAAGGGCGGAGTTTAAGAGGCTAGAAGCCACGAGATAGCAACAGGGCCCAGGTGTGTCAGTTGCTCAACTGTGATGTCGTCAACACCAGCAGCTTTGCCATTTTTTAAGGGTTTCGGGGTTGTTATTAAGTCGGTCAGGTTAAATGGTTTGCAGATATTTGTGGGATTCTCGGGTAATATTGCTATTTTTTTTGAATTTTTGGTAGTCGAAAGCCCCTCAGGCTTTACCATTTAGTAAAAGCTGGTGAGCCACTTGGTTCGCTGTGACTTTGCCCGAATTGGTTGGGTTCGGGGGATCTTCCGTTAGCTTTTTAAATGTGGACCATGCTTGCTTACTGTTATGGGTCATGTCGATGTTTGCCACAGTTTTATCCATCTATCTCTTCGGTTATTCTTAAGCATATCCAAGAGTTTCTCACCAACGGCTATTGTTTCTTTTGTAATGCTTATTTATTCAGTCATTGTAAGTACGGGGCCGAGATCGAATCCGGGTGTCTTTGGTTTGAAAAGCGCTTATATTACTGCTCGGGCAAAGACTTCATATTTTCAAAAATATGCTCTGATTAGGAAAACTTACACCAACGCCTTACGCAAAGTCATTTATTCATCTTCGTTCGAAGATAATTTCTAACCTATTCCGCATCTATTAGGTTGGGTAGTTACACTAAGTTCGCTTACAAATTATACCAATTAGCTTCACGAACATAGTCATTACCTCACGCCTTCTATTATTTATCATGTTCACACTAATAGAGTATTATAGATGACTAGCTGTACCTGCGGCTTCGCACGCGTGGTCTTTTCTTTAGGTTCAAAGTACCATAATGTGCTATTCCAGGACCAATATACCAACATTTGATCAAAATTTCTTCAGCCGTCAAAAATACTATTATCAATTGCTCGACTTCTAACTCACCGGATTGAGATACCAATTACACAAGTTTTTAAATCAAACCCTTAGCTATCTAACAATGAAAACCGCATTGAAATCGGTCCAGTAGTTTTTACGTGATGCGTGAACAAACAAACATACAGACAGAAAGACACGATAAAAAATATGTTATATTCTTGTTCAATACCTTTTATAAGCACTCAAGAGCATGTTTTCATTTATCTTCTTTTTACAGCCTTTTTCTTACCTATTGCTTTATTATAATTATAGATATATGAGTGTGTCAATTTGCATCAAAAAAACCGTCCAGTAGTTTCAGCGTGATACGTGTTCTTTTTAAAAACTTTTAAAGCCTATCTTGCAATTCTTGCGGAAACCCTTTAATTTTTCGGGATGAAAAGTATCCAATGTCCTACCTCGTAGTATGAACTCAAATCATACCAAGTTTGAATTCATTCAGTTGTTTCGATGCGATGCGCGGTCAAGATACGGACAAACAGACAGACATACAAAAATATAAAGTAAAACAGTTTTGGCTTCAGTATCGAATATTAAAAACCATCCAAAAAATATTATTTATTAGGTACTTCAATATTAAAATGAATTTGGACCCATAACCCGCAGAAACCCTTATTTTTTTTGGGTTAAAACGTGTGTTCGATTTTAACCCATCATATAACTTAAGACGCTGCCAAGTTACAACAAAAAATTCAGCGTGGTACTTATTCTTTTATATAAGTTTCAACCCCTATCATGCGAGAACCCATTAATTTTTCGGGATGTAAAGTATCCTATGTTCTAACTCGTAGTATGAACTCAAATCATACCAAGTTTCATTTGAATTCATTTAGTAGTTCCAGCGGCGTGATGCGCGGCCAAGATACAGACAGACAGACATACAAACAAAAATGAAAAACAATACAGTTTAGGCTTCATTATCGAATATAGAGTAACCTCCAAATAAAATATTTTCACAGTATCTTTAAAGTACAGAATCTGGACCCATATCCCGGAGGAACCCTTTATTATTTCGAAATAAATAGTATTTATAATTTTCACCCATCTTATAAACTATGTCTGTGCCAAGTTGCATCAACATCCATCCAATAGTTTCAGCATGTCACGTGTTCTTTTAAATAATTTTCCACCTCGATCCTGCAGAAACCCTTTAATTTTTCGGGATGAAACTTGTCCTCAATTTTAACCCATCATATAACTTAAGACGGTGCCAAGTTGCATCAAAACCCGTCCATTAGTTTCAGCGTGGTACGTGTTCTTTTAAATAAGTTTCAACCCTTATCCTGCGAGAACCCTTTAATTTTTCGGGATGAAAAGTATCCAATGTCCTACCTCGAAGTATGAACTCGAATCATACCAAATTTCATTTGAATTCATTGAGTATTTTCAGCGTGATGCTTTGCACAGATATACAAAAATTAAAAAAACAATACAGTTTAGGCTTCATTATCGAATATAGAGTAACCTCCAAAAAAATATTTTCACAGTATCTTTAATGTACAGAATCTGGACCCATATCCCGGAGGAACCGTTTATTTTTTCGGAATAAAAAGTATTAATAACTTTCACCCATCTTATAAACTATGTCTGTGCCAAGTTGCATCAACATCCGTTCAATAGTTATAACATGCTAGTGTTCTTTTGAATAATTTTCTACCCTGATCCTGCAGGAACCCTTTACTTTTTTGGGATGAAACGTGTCCTCAATTTTAACCCATCATATAACCTAAGACGGTGCCAAGTTACATCAAAACTCGTCCATTAGTTTCAGCGTGGTACGTGTTCTTTTAAATAAGTTTCAACCCTTATCCTGCGAGAACCCTTTAATTTTTCGGGTTGAAAAGTATCCAATGTCCTACCTCGAAGTATGAACTCGAATCATACCAAATTTCATTTGAATTCATTGAGTATTTTCAGCGTGATGCGTTGCTAAGGTACAGAAAGACAAACGGATAGACAGAGAGGCAATTTTGGCTTGAGTATTAAAAAAATAGAACGGCCTCCAAAAACAATTACAAAATATCTTCAATTTACAGAATTTGGGACATTACCCTGCAGAAACTTTATTTTTTCGGGATAAAAAGTATTCTCAATTTTTACCCATTACATAAACTATGACTGTGCCAAGTTGCAACAAAATCTGTCCAGTAGTTTCAGCGCGATACGTGTTTCAACCCCTATCATATGAGTATGAACTCAAATCATACCAAGTTTAATTTAAATTCATTCAGTAGTTTCAGCGTGATGCCTAGCCAAGATATAGACAGACAGACAGACAAAAATTAAAAAAGCCACTGATTATACATGGAGTTCCTAGAACGCTATTAGTATTGTTATTAGGCTTATTACCCACAGCTTTGCCAGCGTGGATCTTTTTATGTGTAAAAAGTATCATTTTATGTTATTCTAAGACCAAAAGTACCTACCTATAAAATACAAATACCAAATTTCATAAATTGTGTTCTCAGTCGTCAAGTAGTATTTTATCGATTGCCCGACTTCTACTCATCGGAGATCGGATAAGAAATAAAGTGCACCAAATTTTAAGTCAAAACCTATCCAACAGTAAAAACCGCATTTCAATCAGTCCAATAGTTTCTAGCTTTTTTAGTGCGTAGTGCATTTAATGTCCAGTAACTTATTATTTAGTGCGTAGAGCGTTTAATGTCCAGTAACTTATCATTTAGCGCGTAGTGCGTTTAATGTCCAGCAACTTATCATTTAGTGCGTAGTGTGTTTAATGTCCAGTAACTTATTATTTTGTGCGTAATGCGTTTAATGTCCAGTAACTTATTATTTTGTGCGTAGTGCGTTTAATGTCCAGTAACTTATTATTTAGTGCGTAGTGTGTCCAGTAACTTATAAGTACCAAAGATAATATTTTTATGTTCATTATACATCTTTTTTGTTAAATTTGTTACAGACAAAAACGGAAATTCCTCACGTGTAGCAGTTGGATTATTCCAACTATAGTTTCAACCACATCTGGTGGTCATTCTCAAGGGGAGTGCGGAACACTCGCGAATGTGTCAAGACAAGATATGCAAGTTGTAGTGCGAGGCAAGACACGACAAACGTTCCGCATTCTCCTTGAGAAACACCACCGGGTGTGGTTAAAACTATAGTTGGAATAATCCAACTGCTACACGTAACTGTTTTTTTTTTTTTAATTTACAAATACTACTTTAGTTTTACATACAACATTTTTGTTAGTATAGATTGTTATTTTTTCAGGATTTATTAAAACACACGCCTCCGGGTCACGCGGACCGCGTCGCTTTACAACGCGCCCTCACGAGACTAGAGGCGTTAGCTGACGCATTGAACGAAAGGAAACGGGACGCAGAGAGAACTCAGGTAATATACTTCATTCTAGGAAACTTTCGGCCCTTAAGATGAGAGTCTATAGAGCCCTTATCCATACAAAAAGAAAAAACACTTTTCTACCCCTAAATATAACCCGATTTCAAATATATCTTCTTGCATAAATTTCTTTAATTTATTGACTACGATTATATGCCTTCGTTTTTATAAATTTTGTTTAATTCACTTAAATACTACAATCAAATGTTTTGAATCTTCTAATCATAAAAGTACAGTAGTCGCAGCGGATCATTGTTGTTGTTACAGTAGTCGCAGCGGAAGTCGCTGCGCAAACGGATCTTTTTCAGGCGCAATCCTAATGTTGAAGTTGAAGTCAGCTTTGCATAACTGCCTCGCTCACTTGCTTACGGTTTTCGCATATTCTATCTCGCTGTTACTTTATACTGTTTTACTCTCACAGCTGTACCTGCGCAATCGTTCACAGAGCCAACTTAAAACTACAAAGATCCGCTGCGACTACTATAACACGCGTTTCGTAAACCGGGTGTAAGAATATTGTGATAAGTATATCAAGTTATTAAAAAAAGCCTTACCAAGTACCAGGTGAGAAGAAATCCTTAAGAGGCTCCAGTTATAACATCTACAAACAGAATTCTAATAGTACTTTATGAAACGGTTGCATAATGAGGGGAATTAAAACACGAGCGTGATTTTAAAAACAGAGCCGTAGGCGAGTTTTTTAATAGTATCACTCGAGTATTTTAATACCTATTTATGTGCCGTTTCATACACTACTTTATCTACACCCATGCAATAGGATATTACTTTTAATGAAAAAAAAAATGTCCAATTTTTTTCTTGGTTTTGCTGGTATAAGCTCGTTCGTGTTCGTTGCTGTTCCGGGATATCAGATGGAGTTAAATTCTCCAAACGAACTCTGGTTTCACATGTTTAAAACATCTTTGTCACTTTTTAATAAAGATAAAACATTTGATCAAAAAAAATATCACATGTAATTGGTTCGGTAATAATGTAAAGTAAATTATGGCGCCAAAATCCAGTAGACAGCGAATTCACGTGCCTAAGGTCTAGCACGCGCCGCCATAGATAATAAATGACGAAAACCCTCGTAGGTACGTAACCAACCGGTGCTTTAATGGTAAAAAAAATATAATTATAATTTTGTTTAATTCAAAAAACAGTGTTATACATTTTTTACTTATTAGAGATGTGCAATGCGTAATGAATATCATTATGCCACCATTTTTGAGTTCATAATCCTGATTTTACGATATGAGTGTAGATAAAATTGAAACCCTTTTGAGGTGGAGTATGAAAACGGAAAATGCAGTATTCAAACGTGTTCAAAATGTTTTGTTTTTAGGCTTTCCGTGCAGCGCTGAGAAGGCTCACCCGCGGCGGGGTGGCGGGCGCGGGAGGCGCCGGCACCGCCGCTCGGTTCGGTGCCGCGCGACTGCTCGCCTCCCGCGCTGACAAGCGGCATCTACTGAGGCAGGACGACCTGTTGCAGTTGGTATGTTTCACCAACAGTTTGGCATTGTTACATTTGAAAAGTTGTACCAGTTTCTGTGTTTTACAAATTTCTGTGGGACCAGAAATTTCATCAAAATTGGTTCAGCAGTTCCGTTTTATATCGGTTTGTACAATTTTTTGTGTGAAAGATTTTTCACGACTACATTGTTTCAGGAATTCAGCCAAGCCGGCGGGCTTTCTAAATGCAAGCCTCGCCGACTACTGCTCCTGAACGACCTGGTGGTGTGCGTGTCGGTGGGCGCGGGTGGCGAGGATGCCGAGCGGCTCGGTCTCAAGTGGGCGCACCCTGTGCAAGATGTGGACGTCGTCGATACTGGCACCTCGCCCACGCTCAGCCGAGTGCTCGCACAAGGTGACACAACACAATACTTTTTAAATTCAAACCTAGCCGACTGCTGTTCCTGCACGAACTGATAGTTTGCGTGACGGTGGGCGCGGACGCCGAGCTGCTCGATCTCAAGTGGGCGCACCCCGTGCAAGATCGTCGATACTGACACCTCGCCCACGCTCAGCCGCGAGTGCTCGCACAAGGTGAAACAACACAATACTTTCTAAATGCAAGCCTCGCCGACTGCTGCTCCTGAACGACCTGGTGGTGTGCTTGTCGGTGGGCGCGGGCGACGAGGATGCCGAGCGGCTCGGTCTCAAGTGGGCGCACCCCGTGCAAGATGTGGACGTCGTCGATATAGGCACCTCGCCCACGCTCAGCCGAGTGTTCGCACAAGGTGACACAACAAAACTTTCTAAGTGCAAGCCTCGCCGACTGCTGCTCCCGAACGACCTGGTGGTGTGCGTGTTGGTGGGCGCGGGTGGCGAGGATGCCGAGCGACTCGGTCTCAAGTGGGCGCACCCCGTGCAAGATGTGCACATCGTCGATACTGGCACCTCGCCCACGCTCAGCCGAGTGCTCGCACACCTCGTGCGAGCACTCGGCTACACAACACAATACTCTACAACAGCCAATTTACACTCGCGCGAAGCGAATGACGAGGCAAGTCACGAGGCGAGCCTCGGTATGAGTGTGGTACTTGGTGTTTTGGCTCTTTTCCGCAACTAGACCGATCATCGGTCCCTTTTGCGTGATTGAGACAAGTGTGTAAACGGTGCGCTCATGACTCCCGCCACTCGGAACGCTCGCGCTTGTAGCGGTTCTTAACCCCCGTCGAAAGAGACTCGCCTCGTGACTCGTCCTGCCACTCGCATCGCTCGCGTTTGTAGCGGTTTTTAACCTTTGACAAAAGAGACTCTCCTCGTGACTCGTCCTGCCACTCGCATCGCTCGTGTTTGTAGCGGTTTTTAACCTTTGACGAAAGAGATTCGCCTCGTGACTTGTCCTGCCACTCGCAACGCTCGCGCTTGTTGCGGTTCTTAACCCCCGACGAAAGAGTATCGCCTCGGGACTCGTCCTGCGACTCGCAACGCTCGTGTTTGTAGCGGTTTTTAACCCTTGACGAAAGAGATTCGCCTCGTGACTCGTCCTGCCACTCGCAACGCTTGCGTTTGTAGCGGTTTTTACCCCCGACGCAAGAGACTCGCCTAGTGACTCGTCCCGCCAGTCACAACATTCGCATTTTGTAGCTGTTTTTATCCCCCGACGAAAGCGACTCGCCTGCTGACTCGCTCTGGCCCTTGCAACACTCGCATTTGTAGCGGTTTTTAACCCCCGACGAAAGAGACTCGTCTCGTGACTCGTCCCGTCACACGCAACGCTCGCGTTTGTAGCGGTTTTTAAACCCTGACGAAAGAGGGGTGTTATAAGTGTTAAGGTGTGTATGTATCTGTATCTCTATCTGTGGCATCGTAGCTCCTAAACAACCGATTTTGATGCGTTTTATTCTGTTTGAAAGCTGATGTGATTGAGATGGTTCTTAGCTATAATGTCGGGGGTTATATATATTTTAGCAGATAAAAAACACGATTTAAACGTATGTGTTTAATTTGTTTTTATCTGCTAAGCTACTAGTTTTTAGGCGGCTTTAAAATATGTTTTACCCGAGTAGGGCGAAGCAAGGGAAGGGTAATTAATTTAACAGTCTTTGTATTTATATGTGTGGATGTACCACTATAGCGTCGCTCCTATTGGACCGATTTTGACAAGCGAAGTATCAATTGATTCGTCTTCATGTATATAGTGCCATAGGCTTTTTTTACACGACTACAGCGAAGCAAAAGAAAGGTTATGTGTTCACTAAAAACTTGGTCCGATTATGACAAGCGAGGTATCGATCGAGTCGTCTTCATCGGAAGAGGCTATTTTTTTTACCTGATCGCAGTCGTGTTTTAGTTTTTGAACTTATGTTTTGTCAATAAATCTCATTTCTTAAGGTCATGACATGAGTTTCACTAGATGGCGCTAATGAAAATATTAGCTTTATTTATTTCTTTGGCCTAAACTTTATTCGCGGTTAAAACACTATACGTTGTTAATGTTTGATGTATAGTTTTCATTGTCAAACTAATATTTTAAACGTATTCGTTCCCTAAAAATTTGGGTTCAATACTTGAATCAAGATCTAAACCCAAATGTATAAGGAACGAATACGGCTAAAATATTAGATTTACAACTGAACTTTAGATTAAATATAATCAACACGGTAATATAGCCGCCAATAAAGTTTTAAATCGGATCTGATTGCATTGAAAGCCAAATAATTATAATTATGCACATTGTCATTTAGCGCCATCTAGTGAAAGTCATGTCGTTAAACAAACTCATCATCTTTAGCCTGTGTAACACAAGCTTTCTCTCAGAAAGCACATAATATTCACCACATATATCACATTCATCCACCACGCTCGCACATTGGCAGATGTCGCATGTCCCTGAATTTTGATATTCTTGGTTTTCCATTTTTTACTTACTCTGACGTCTATTCGTTCAGGAACGAACCGAAGCGGCAGCCTGCGCTCCACCTCCAGTCAGGACCAGATGAGCACGTCGACGGGCGACTCGCTCTGCAGCGAGATGTCGGCGCTGATGCACGACTACGAGACCGTGTCGCGCATCGCCGACCTCGCCGCTTCACTGCGCACGCCGTACCCGGAACTGGCGCCGGAGATGTTTAGGACCCTGCTGCAGAACATACAGCAAAGTATACAGGTAACTTCTTCTTTCGCTTGATGAATCTGCTTGTATTGTCCATGTTTTCTAAGTCTACAAGAAGTCTGAAAAGTCTGGTGTCTAGGCTACGGCCAATCGTGTAAACACCGGGAGTGCTGTAACGAAAATGTCTGTACAAAGAAGATAATAAAAAAAATGATCTAGGGTAATAAACTACTGAACAAGAATATAACATTTTTAAAATCGTGTCTTTCTGTATGTTTGTTCACGCATCACGCAATATGGACGGATTGTGATGCGGTTTTCACTGTTAGATAGCTTAGGAATTGACATAAAAACTGGGGTACTTGGTATCTTGATTAGATGCCAAGAAATCGATAAAAACTATTATACGGCTGAACGAATTTTGAAGAAATGTAGTATATTGTACTTTAAAGTTACTTTTGGTCCTGGAATAACATGTATGGGCCAGTTTTAAATTAAATTGCCACGCGGGCAAAGCCGCGGACACAGCTAGTCTAAATATGGGAGTGATATCGTGAAAAGCGTAACAATGTAACAGGATGATGGATGTGGTAAGTGGGGGAGGTTCGGGGGAAGTGAGAGTAGGGTAAGGTAGAAAAAGTCAGGGGAGGGTGGGTAAGTTTCGAATAAGTGAGGGAAGGATGGGTAAGTAGGGGGGAGGTTGGGTAAATGTGAGAGGAGGATGGGGTAAGTCACGGATGGGTTAGAAAAAGTGAAAAGGGAGGGTGGGGGAAGATGGATAAAAGTGAGAGGAGGGTGGGGAAAATCGGCAAACGGCACAGTCACAGTTAAAAGACAAACGTCAAAGTCAAGCGTCAAATGTCTTACCAAGATGAGATGTCAGATGTCACATCATATGCGACTACTGTAATGCTCGCAAGTATTTTTCGATACTTTCTAACGCTCTCGCAAAATATTTTGTTGTATGAATGATCGATACATAACCGGCTTCGTAAGATAGTTATTAAGTTAATCTAGTGTTTTGCATAGCGATTTTTTAATACATCCCGTAGGTCGTCAAAATAAAATTTACTACCGCTCTACTTGCAAATGGACGAACACGACTAAAATTTCAAACTTACAGTGCTTTAGTTAAAGTTTTTTTGCCTGTTTTTCATAAACATAAATAAATTTAGTGTCATTGGCTATGAAACTTTCATCTTATTGTCGTAATCCTCCATAGAAAAAAGATGACGAAATGGCGTGGGTGGACTCCTGTTGCCTCCAACTGAAGATCCGCGGGCGCGAGGAGCCGGTGACGTTCCGCGCGAGCGAGCCCGGCGCGCGCCTCGCGTGGGCCACGGAGCTGCGGCTGGCGCAGCTCGCGCAGGCGTCGGCCAACTCGCCCGCCTGGAGGCTGCCCGCGCCGCACAACGCGCCGCCGCACAAGATGCCGCTGTTCGGCGCCGCTACATCTGTGTACTCCTCCAAGCAGTTGACTGAGGTAAGCTTAAGCGAGGGATAGTGTCAAACAATCTACGTTTATAGTTACCTAGCTGCGCCTCGCTGCTTCGCCCGCGTGCAAACTTTGCCACTCCATTTTTGTAATTACAAAAAGATTTCCTTATTGCACTCCTAGGATTGACACCTGCGTACAAACCAATCAGCGTTTTTCGAATAGATGTGATAAAAACAAACTGACTTTCGCATTTATAATATTAATTAGCATTTCGACGGGACTTAGTCGCGCTAAGTTGTGTGCGTAATAGTTGTACATTCCGTGGCTCGATTGTCCAACTACTTAGACAGATGTGGAACTCCGAACGCGCTCAGTAAAATAAATAACTCTTATATTGACGTGGACCAGCACAACAGTTTCTAATCGCTTGCGCGATGTTTTACCGCTATAACCAGTTTTGCAGTACTTAGCTTGGCGCTATATCGACAAATTTTTCTTTTCGTGCGGTGTTTCAGCATCTTAACACTAAACTTAAATTTGTTTGGCACAGTAGGTGGCCACATTTACCGCATTGTCTGTGGCTTCCATCAAGTCTACTGAAGTGCAGGAGTTGGAGTAGTCGTAGGGCAAGACATTGTGGCATTGTTTGTGTGGGTTCTCCAAATACACATTGGGTGTTTGAAACTGGTGTGCAAACCCATGCACATGTTATTCCTGCAGCGGCCCACTTGGCCCACTAGTTCGTAGCCGGTTTAGTGATTTCCATACTGGCAATTTTTCTGCAGGAGTACTTCTATGATTTATCTATGGCAGGAGTAAAGAGTATGGCCAAGTTCGCGCACTCGACTAATGTCCACTTCGTCCCTGCAGGTCCGCTGTGGGTGCTTCTACACGTCGAGCGGCAACCGCGGCGCGGCGATGCGGCGCGCGCGCTCGCTGGTGTGGGTGTGCGCGGGCGGCGCTGACAGCCACGTGGCCGTGCTCACGCACCGCGCCGCCAAGCTCAAGACGCTCGTCACGCTCGACCTGCCCGACACCAAGGTAAGGCACGCACAAAATATCTAATCATTCATCATCAGCCTATATTTTCCACTGCTGGACTTAAACCTCTCCTAATGCACGCCACTAAACTCGGTCTTCAGCTGTCCTCCTCCATTTGTCGTCTACGTTGTTCTCTGTCGGGTATCTGGATTACGAATCTTGTCTTTCATAGAAGCATAGCTCTCTCCATAGCTCGCTGAGCGACCTTAAATTTTTTCGGCTCCGTTTGTCTAAGACTATTAGGACGCACTGATTGTCTTCAGGCACTGTGGTATGGACGACGAGAAGACTCGACGAAGCTCGCCAAAGGCTGCCCACCCATCTGAATTCTTCTGTTGGTTTCCTTCTCAAATTTATTCTTACCTAATTGCAATATTTACCCAAGGTAAACGTATTGTTGGACAACTTCAAGAGGTGCACCTTTGACTGCAATCGGTTCCGGGTATGATCTTGGTCTTATCTATGTTCATCCCGAGACCGGTGCATCGAGAAGCATCAAAACTAAGTTGGTCAGCATACTTTGCAAGTATTGCAGCGACTCCGCCATTAGGACGATAGCATCGGCAAATCGTAAGTGTGAGATGTTCTCGCCATCGATATTAATGCCCATTCCGTTCCAATCCAGCGTCTTAAACATATCTTCCAGTGCATTAGTGAACAGTTTCGGGGATATAAACATCCCCCTGTCTCACTCCCCTGCGCAGTTGGATATGTTTAGACTAATGGTTTTATAGTGGGACACTCATAGTCGCGGCATAATACAGAAACCTCAGCACTTCGATGTATCGCCGGTCCACTTGTCACCGCTGCAAAGACTCCAGAACCGCCCAGGTTTCAACGGAGTCAAACGCCTTCTCATAGTCCACAAAAGCAAGACACAGGGACTGGTTATATACTCTTCAGACTCTGTATAATCTGCCTCACCGTGTGTATGTGGTCTATGGTGCTAAATCCTCCGCGAAACCCGGCTTTTTCAGGAGGCTGGAATTCGTCAAGTTTTCTTGCGAGACGATTTGAGATGATCCTCGAAAACAATTAATAGATGTGGTTCAAGAGGGAAATAGGTCGGTAGTCCCCTATTTTTAAAGAATAGTACCTACTACCAAACTTCTGCTCCGCGCCTCTAGAGTTCTCGCATTGTTAAGGAAGATGCTAAATAACCCCTGAACTAAAATTTGCCTCCTATGATTCCAGTTTCCATAGCCGTGTGTACCTATTTTCGATTCCCTGCAAGTCTGTACTCCCATTTTGGCGTTAAAGTCTCCCTTGATAATGTTGTAGTGGGCCCTTGTGGTGTTATGTAGGGCCGAAAATATGTCATCTCGCTCAGCAATGCGGGTTGGCGACCGCAGGCGTAGCTTCTCGCACCGGTGACGCTGCAGCCCGTCACTGGCCTGTAGAATTTGGCTACGCCGTTGTATTGATGGTTATATACCATCGGTCGGTCGTCAGAGCCTCGTTTGTTGTTCGGCAAGATGTAAATAAATATATATGTCTATGGGCAAGATGCACAACGGGCAGGTGAGGTTGGCTTTTAGGTAATGGTTTGCCCCCATACACATACAAATCATTGTCTAAAACTGACATGGACACAAACACTAGAAGTATTAACTTTAGAAACGAAATACGGAAAGGAGTGGAATGCCCTGCCCTCGTCAGTGTTTCCGGTAAATTATAACCCCGGTGTGTTCAAGTCAAGAGTGAATAGGTATCTACTAGGCAAGCGTGCTACACTTGCGACCATATCATCGCTTTCCATCAGGTGAGATCGTGGTCAAACGATTGCCTAGCCAGTAATAAAAAAATAAAATAAAAAATTTACCTACCATGGATACTATTTGTATTGAGTTCCCGATATTTCGGCACTGTTGCAAGCGCCATGATCACGGATAACTGAAGTAACTGCGGGTGGAATAGTTTTTACGGGCATACAATATGGTCTACTCTCTTTCTCACTCTTTTATTACACGCGCAACACCAGTACCATTGTTCACACTTCATTGTAAATAGTAGATTGTATTACTAGGGAGCAAAATTATATTTTGCCGGCGAGGACGCTATTTTGAATCTAGATCGGAGTGAAGGATGCTTAATCCTGAACGTAGCGAGTGATTTAAAGTACGTCGCCCGAGCCAAAAATATATTTTGCGCCCGAGTGATACACTCTACTTTTCATCACCCACTATGAGAAAATAAACAGGGTGTCCACTTTCTGGAAAGTCAGGGAGAGTCAGGGAAAAGTCAGGGAAGCTCAAGGTGGTCAGGGAAACTCAGGAAAATCGAGGGGGTCACCTGGAAAGACAGGGAAAAAATACTTACTCCACACTTTCCCAGTGATTATAAAATGATAGATATATTTCATGCTCTAGTTTGACTATGTTTTGTAATCATGTTTATTTGTATCACTGAAAGAAATATCTCGAAATTTCCGCGCTCGCTACGCTCGCGCCTGCGTAATAATATTATGTATTTAAGAACATACAGTAGGTCAATTATTAATATTCATTTATTCACACAATTACACTGATATTAGAAATAGCTTCATATTTTCGCGCTCACTACACTCACACCCTTGTTCTGCTATTGCCTGTTGAATGAAGGATAAGGCGAACCTTGTTTTCTCTTATTTTTTAACAAACACTGCAAGAAATAACTAGCAACGCTCGCGCCTTGCTATTATTGACTCCTCACGGCCACAAATAATTTGAATTTTTGCGCTCGCTTTAATCGTACCTTTTTAATATTACCTATTTTCGCACGCTGAGAAATTCCATTCATGTCTAATTTTTACCAAACTTTTTCGCGCTAACTACGCTCGCGTCTTCTAAATGATTTATTATGTTTCCTCATTCGTATAATGTATCGGAAATAGCTCAAAAATTTCGCGCTCCCTTCGCTCGCGGTTTCTTGGTAATGTTACGTGTTTTGCAAACAGAGAAAATTGATGGTATACGTAAATTTTTAACCCCCCGAACAAAGAGATGGGTGTTATAAGTTCAGGGTGTGTATCACTGTGTGTGTGTGTGTCTGTTTGAAAGCTGATGTGATGGATTGGGTCTTAGCTATAATGAGGAGAAGAGGGGGGGAGGGAGGGTGAGCCTCATAGCTCCCAAACGAATTAACCAATATAGATGAGTTTTAAAAAAAAGAAGGTTTTCAAGATAATAGCTATAATGAGGGAATTGGGTGTGGATCGTAGCTCCCAAACCCCACACGAAGAAACCGATTTTGTAGCGGTTTTTTTACGTCTGAAAGCTGAGGTAAACGAGATGGTTCTTAGCTATAATAGGGGTGATGATCATAGTTTCCCAAAGAAACGACCGATTTTAATGTGTTTTTTTATGTTTGAAAACTGATGTGATCGAAATGCTTCTTAGCTATAATGAGGGTAGTGAGGGAGGAGTCAAGGGATATATATTTTTTTAATTTGTGCTTGTTTTCACATAATTACTCTCATAAAAGTATAAGCAGCTCGAAAATTATGCGCTCGTTTCGCTCGCACCTTGATAATATTGCTTGTTTCGAATTCATAAAAGATCGACTATAAACGTTCGTTTTTTCACATAACTACACTAATAAAAGTATAAGGATTTGAAAATGTAAGCATTATGCCCACATAGAAGATCGATCATAAACGTTCATATTGTTCACATAGCACAATACACAATAAAAGTATATATAAGTAGCTCAAAATATTCAAATAAAAAGGGGTGCTGAATTATAAGCTGATTGCTAAGGCCATTCCTGTGTACAAGAATAGGCTGATGATGATCATTTGTTATGTGATTTGGAATAATCATGTTTTATTTTTACACTGATATTTATATCAGATAGTTTTTGCTTCCCGCTTATGGTGGAACTGAGAGAAAGAAATATTGAAAGGTTTTTTTTACGGATGCTCAGGTACTCGTCCTTCTCTTCTCTAAATCGTTCTTGACTAGTTTGACCACCTCCTCATTATTGCATGGGAACCGATTTAGACATAGATCTTATTACCGCCTAAATTTTCTTTCTTTTCAATTTCACAAAACTAAATTGCAAAATTCAAGTTTCCTATTTGATTTCCAGGTGACTGCGATGGAGTACGCCAAAGGGATACGACAAGTGACCACGCTGTGCGGCGACACAGTGTGGCTCGGCACTGAAGACAAAAAGATCATCATATTCTCCGGCGTGGAGCCTGAGAAGCAGGAGAAGCTCACCGAGGTCGCCACCATCGCCGCCGTCACGCAGATCAAGTACCACTGCGACGCGATGTTCGTCGGCCTCTCCAACGGACGGGTGTCTGTGTACAGGCGCAGCCACGACGACTCGTGGGCGCTGCAGGAACCTCTCGCCGTAGAGCTCGGAGACAAACCCGTGCACTGCGTGCTGCCCGTCGATGGAATCGTGTACGCCACGTGCACGAGGCGGGTCTTCGCCATCAACGCGCTCACAGCAGAAATCATGCGCATACTAGAACTCAAAGGCGAGGGCGACAAGTCCGTGAAGTACCTGGCGCACTCCGGCGTCGGCCTCTGGACCGCCTTCTCCGACTCCACGTACGTGAGTCTCTACCACGCGGAAACTTTCGAGCACCTGCAGAACATCGACGTCGCCGCCGACGTGGCGAAAACAATTGGAGCGCGGGAAGGAAGCAAACCCGCTCACATATCTGCTCTATTAGCCGGACAAGGGTTGCTGTGGGTCGGGACGACGGCCGGAGTCAGCGTGACTGTACCCCTTCCGAAACTCGAAGGGCTTCCGTTACTTGGCGGACAAATAGGCGTGTCGTATCACGCCCATGCAGGGCCTGTCACGTTCCTTCTCTCCCTAGTTCCCGAATCCAGGGACGTCGACGTCAACGTAGTCCGACGGAACCTATCCAACGCGCGCGCCCTAGCCGATACTTCGGTGCTACACGAATTCAAAGAGGAAGAAAGCAAAGACGACGAGAAACCAAAACTGGAGAGACGGATCTCCGAAGAGTCGAGTCCGTACCGACCGCAGCGGGTGCAATCTGCCGTCGTAAGGAGAAAGAAGCCGGGCGACGTCCGTCTCAGTAAAACGTTACCGAAGTGCGCTAACCTAAACGCGTGCGACGTTTACGGCCTGTTCGGAGACTTGATGTTCGTGAAAGACTGCGTCGGGGAAGGAGACGTGAGCGGCTCCGGCGGGGAATCCTTACGAAGGAGCGACCCCGAGCTAGCCGCCATTCCTTTCCGTGTTAGCACTTTAGATCGGCGGCTGAGGATGCGCGCGGGGCGCCCTCGGAGCCTCGACTTGTCGAGCTGGTCTGTCGATTCCAGAGCATCTAGTTTGTGTACGTCGTCGGGTAGCGAGGAATCCATGGCGCTTCGGGGCGTATCGCGGACGAGTTCCGGAGCATCGGGCGCCGCGAGTCTGGCGCCTGTGGCCGTATCTACCCCCGACTCTTCGTCGAGTAAATCGACGGCGTCCGACCGGTCGATATCTCGAAGCGACTCGTCGAACGCCGCGGAGACGAGAATCGCCAACAAGAGCGCGGCGAGAAGTCTTCGCGGCTCGGATTACATTGTAGGCGAGAGCGCGGCGAGACGCTCGGTCGTTACTATAATGGGCGGGCGGGGCTACGTCGATTGGCGACAGACGGCCGACGCGGCGGAGAGGCCGGCCGCGGCCGCCGATCTAAACCCTAAAGACGCGCATCTCATCCTCTGGGAAATGCGCTTGTGACAAACTATAACTCAAAGTTCCAGTTTTTACGCGCGTATTCTTACGTGAGGCTCGCTCCCAGAGGGTATGCGTTTTTGTGTCATATTAAGTCCAACGACATGTAAATATATTTACGTTGACTGTAAATTTTCATATATTTAATTTTCACTATGTTACGTTAGGTTTATGTTTGTGCTATTTACTAAATCTTGTTATATACGTCAGAGAGGGAATTATATGAAAAATTTACATGTGATAAGCTTTAAATTATTTTTCGATGTTTGGGCTTAGCTTTTCAATAGCCCAATGTTTACATTGGTTTATTATATTGTATTATATATAAACGTCGGTGCATTGTATTTGTGAGCATGTTCTAATGTTTTCAAATTGAGAACAGAGAGGGTAACTAACTAAATAGTAATATATTGTTAATGAAATTGATTAAGCTCATTGTTATTTTCGTTACTTGATAAAGAATTAACTCAATTCTGCTTGCAAAACTTCCATTTTTATATTCAGTTATATGTTACTGCCTTATTAATCTAGCATAAATTTCTGTAAAATTTTAACTACACTTATAATTTCAAATTAAAATGGTCAGTGAATTTTGGAATTCGATTTTGAAATTCTTGTTTGTATTTATTTGGTAAATTCTAATTTTGAATGTAAATTGATTGTATTAACAGTAAAAAATAGTGGCCTTACTTCATGAAAATTTCCAGTGTGTTATTAACATTTGTTTAAGCTTTATTGTTAGACATTACGTTTAATGTCGCTTTAAGAATTAGACTGATTTAGCTTAAGCATATTATTGTATGGTATATTATTAGTTGAATTTTAGAAATTAAGATGTTCGAACGAATTATAACAGAATTGTTAAACGAAGTGTTTCCGCGCGATTCAGAACTAATGACTTGTTATCTCTATACATCATCTAGTATAAGTTGACCCTTCCTTACGAAATTATCTGTTTGAATGTGTAAAATTATTTCTTAAAATTATCGGACTGGCGGTCAGTTTATATTAGACATTTCTTCGTCTCTGTTTTGATTTTGACTGTTCTATGTAATGTATCCGTTCAGAATTGTTCCTTCTCCAGTTGAATTTCCTATCAATTCTATGTCTGTTAGTTAGATTGTTGTTTTCGGTCAGTCATCACTACGGATTGTATGTATACTTGTTTTGCTCAGTCCAAAGATGTAATTCATTCAGGCTTTGAATTTACTTTTGTACCACGAGAAGTTTAAATTGTGCCAAAGTGCAACATTACCATATTGTTTACAATTTCGAATATTGCGCACAAACTTTTCATTATACCTATCTCAAGATATTAAATTATTGTTCTGTTATTTAAAGTTTACTTATAAAAACGAAACGAAATAAATCTCGAATGGTCTGTACAATCTCGAATCCTAAGAAATGTATTGTTTTTTTGTTCAGATACGTTAATTTGATCTTTATTTATGCTGCAAAACGTCACAACATGTATGTAGGTGTAAATAAATTTTAAGTTTAAATGTATACACCTGTACAATTTCTTGTTTTATTCAAAGATATATTTTTAGCTACCATCCGCTCATTTAATATAAGTCGTATGTACGAAAAATTGGCGACGGACTCGTGGTCACACCGTTTTGTCACACTAGTGTGACCACGAGGAATTATTTTTACTCGTGGTCACACTGCTTGGTATGACAACGAGTAAGCTACAAAATATAAGACTCGTAGTCACACCAGTGTGGGAAAACAAAATACCAATTACTTATCGACATAATTAAATGCAATAATTAATTTGTGTCAAAGTGACAGATGTCAATGTGACAGATGTCAAAGTGAGAGTGGGGGAAAGGGGGAGTGGAAGTGAGGGGAGGGGTAGTGGTTAAGTGAGGGGAGGGAGGGGGAGTTGGGGGAATGCGAGGAAGGAGTGGATGGTATGCGGGGAAGTAGGAGGAGTGAGTGTGAAGTGTGGAGTGTAAGTGAGAGGAGGGTGAGTTGGTAAGTCAAGGAATGGTGGGGAGGGAGGGGGTGGCAAAGGGGAATGGGGGACGTGAGTGGCGGGGTGGACGAGGGGAAGGGCAGTAGGAAGTGATGGGTGAGTGATAGAAGTGAGGGGAGGGGCAGGGGAAGTAGAGGAACAGACGATTGTCGACCTTATCGACCTAATGTAGTTAATTTAAAAGAAGTGATAGATCTCATCTATTGCTTTGTTTTGGATGACAGCTGTCAAACTTAAAAGGGCTATAACTCAGAAACTAATGATCATAGACTAGTAGTTTCTATACAGAAGTGATAGATCTCAACGTTATCTTCGGTTTGGATGACAGCTGTCAAACTTAGAAGGGCTATAACTCTGAAACTTGCAATACTACACTAGTAGTTTCTAGAGGAGTGAGTGTGGAGTGTAAGTGAGAGGAGGGTGAGTTGGTAAGTGAAGGAATGGTGGGGAGGGAGGGGAAGTAAAAGTGAGAGTTGGTGGTGAACGGGTGGGGTGAGGGTGGGAATTTTTGGAAAGTAAGCAGAGGGTGGGGGAGTGGTGGCAAAGGGGAATGGGGGACGTGGGTGTCGGGGTGGACGAGGGGGAGGGCAGTAGGAAGTGATGGGTGAGTGAGAGAAGTGAGGGGAGGGGCAGGGGAAGTGGAGGAACAGACGATTTTCGACCTTATCGACCTAATGTAGTTTATTTAAAGAAGTGATAGATCTCATCGATATCTTTGTTTTGGATGACAGCTGTCAAACTTAAAAGGGCTATAACTCGGAAACTAATGATCATAGACTAGTACTTTCTTTACAGAAGTGATAGATCTCATCGATATCTTCGTTTAGGATGACAGCTGTCAAACTTAAAAGGGCTATAACTCTGAAATTAATGATCCTGGACTAGTAGTTTCTTTACTGAAGTGGTAGATCTCATCGGTATCTTTGTTTTGGATGACAGCTGTCAAACTTAAAAGGGCTATAACTCTGAAACTAGCAATACTAGACTAGTAGTTTCTTTACAGAAGTGATAGATCTCATCGATTACATCATTTTGGATGACAGCTGTCAAACTTAAAGGGGCTATAACTCGGAAACTAATGTTCATAGACTAGTAGTTTCTTTACAGAAGTGGTAGATCTCATCGGTATCTTTATTTTGGATGACAGCTGTCAAACTTAAAAGGTCTATAACTCTGAAACTAGCAATACTAGACTAGTAGTTTATTTACAGAAGTGATAGGTCTCATCGATTACATCATTTTGGATGACAGCTGTCAAACTTAAAAGGGCTATAACTCAGAAACTAATGATCCTGGACTAGTGTTTTCTTTACAGAAGTGATAGATCTCATCGATATCTTCGTTTTGGATGTTAGCTGTCTTAAAACTTAAAAGGGCTATAACTCTGAAACTAATAATCCTGGACTAGTAGTTTCTTTACAGAAGTGATAGATCTCATCGATATCTTTGTTTTGGATGAGAGCTGTCAAACTTAAAAGGGCTATAACTCTAAAACTAGCAATACTAGACTAGTAGTTTCTTTACAGAAGTGATAGATCTCATCGATATCTTTGTTTTGGATGACAGCTGTCAAACTTAAAAGGGCTATAACTCTAAAACTAGCAATACTAGACTAGTAGTTTCTTTACAGAAGTGATAAATCTCATCGATATCTTCGTTTTAGTTGACAGCTGTCAAACATAAAAGGGATATAACTCAGAAACTAATGATCATAGACTAGTAGTTTCTTTTACAGAAGAGGTAGATCTCATCGATATCTTCGTTTTGGATGACAGCTGTCAAACTTAAAAGGGCTATAACTCTGAAACTAATAATCCTGGACTAGTAGTTTCTTTACAGAAGTGATAGATCTCATCAAAATCTTTGTTTTGGATGACAGCTGTCAAACTTAAAAGGGCTATAACTCTAAAACTAGCAATACTAGACTAGTAGTTTCTTTACAGAAGTGATAAATCTCATCGATATCTTCGTTTTAGTTGACAGCTGTCAAACATAAAAGGGATATAACTCAGAAACTAATGATCATAGACAAGTAGTTTCTTTTACAGAAGAGGTAGATCTCATCGATATCTTTGTTTTGGATGACAGTTGTCAAATTTAAAAGGGCTTTAATTCTGGAACTATTTTTTTTTTTCTAATGATCATACTAGTATTTTCTTAACAGAAGTGATAGATTTCTTCGATACCTTCGTTCTGGATGACATCTGCAACCCTTAAAAGGGCTATACATCTAAAACTAGTAATTCTAGACTAATAGTTATTTACGTAAGGGATAGATCTCATCAAGATCTTAATTTCATATGACAGCTGGTCAAACGTCATAGCATCTAGTAAGGATAGCTGATGTCGAAAAAGACAGGCAACGTAAAAAGTTACATAGTACACGGATTTATACGAAACTATGCGTAGTTACTATAAGCAAAAATTGCTGTATTAACTGCTTAATTTTTCGGTTCAAATATATATAACAGGTGATTTTTGACATTACTTGTTATTTCTGACATCAGCTGTCAATACTGCATGTTTTGACGTTTGACAGCCATCATCTGTCAATTTGACAGTTGTCATATGAAACAAAGATATCGATGAGATATATCACTTTTGTAAAGAAACTACTAGTCTAGGATCAATAGTTTCAGAGCTATAGCCCTTTTAAGTTTGACAGCTGTCATGCAAAATGAAGATATCAATGAGATCTATCACTTCTGTAAAGAAACCACTAGTCTAGTACTGCTAGTTTCAGAATTATAGCCCTTTTAAGTTTGACAGCTGTCATCCAAAACGAAGATATCGATGAGATCTATCACTTCTGTAAAGAAACTACTAGTCCAGGATCATTAGTTTCTGAGTTATAGCCCTTTTAAGTTTGACAGCTGTCATCCAAAATGATGTAATCGGTGAGATCTATCACTTCTGTAAATAAACTACTAGTCTAGTATTGCTAGTTTCAGAGTTATAGCCCTTTTAAGTTTGACAGCTGTCATCCAAAACAAAGATACCGATGAGATCTACCACTTCTGTAAAGAAGCTACTAGTCTATGAACATTAGTTTCTGAGTTATAGCCCTTTTAAGTTTGACAGCTATCATTTAAAACTTCGTACAATCCCCCCACTCCCACTCCCCTTATTTCGCCCTCCCACCCCTAACACCCCTCTCTCCCCACTACTCTTACTCCCCCTCCCCCCATTCCAGATACTCCCCACTCCACGTCCCCTTACTCCCCCTTCCCTTCCCCTCCCCTCCACTAACCTCCTAAGGGTTTCTGCTCTCCTGGTAATTTGTGACTATTTTAAATATTATAATAATTCGATACGTTTTAGCCTCGTGTCGTGGTGTGACCACGAGGAATAGTTATTACTCGTGGTCACACTAGTATGACAAAACGGTGTGACCACGAGTCCGTCGCCGAAAAATTCTTTATGCATTGGGTGGCAATTTGTGGAACTCATCCTTATACAAACGGCGTCGTCTGATTGCAAAATACTATGTTTGATAGAAAGACGCAGTAGGTTACAGGCCGTTCACTATAACTTGTCCCTTTCATACAATGTTGGCACTACTGACTATCAATGATCTAACTTGGTCCAATACGCATTTCATCCAAATCGCAGTTGGTCCACACGCATTTCGTCAAATACGCAGATAGTCCAAGTACATGCGAGAAAATAAACAACTGTTTAAATAAATATATATTTATTTATTATGTAATGACAGTTGCCGCCATTACAGGTAAGTAAAATAGAGTAGCCAGACCTCGAAATCGATACGAAAGGTACCTCAATATATTATATTTGATTGGATGTTGATGATGATAAATCATAACTAAAAAACTAAGGGGTGTAAAATTAAACAAAAATAACCCTTTCAAGTGCGGATCACCAAACCTGACCTGATTGATATAATAACGCCTATCAGTTTCTACTCATTTATAAAATGATATTAGGAATAGGATATATTGTTTACATTATAAAAACTTGTCTTTTTCTATAATCTATCTCATCTACCTTAATTTTTGGGACGACTGTTGGGTAAAATCTGGCAGCCCCACTACTCAGGGCTACCAATTCCTGAACTAAGGGACTTTGATCTAATAGCACTTGGTCCGTAGAGAGACTATCAAACTTGGTCCAATACGCATTTTTGACATGAATGAAACTGAAGGGGCAAAGAGTATATGGAATGGGCCAGCGTTTTTTACGAGTTCTACAAATTGCCTGCGACCACTGATCCACAGACTAGGTAGTGATACTACTGATCTCTATGGATTTGCTGTGCCGTACTTTCGTTTGTGTCGATTCAAAGCGCCCCACCGAGCGTCCATGGAACTAAAATTGACACTGTTTCATCTCCTGATTTTAACCACAGAATAAATAATAGCACAAGTACGTTAGTTCCGTGGACGCTCACTACTGCCAAATTACTGCTATCAGCGCCAAAATGGCGATAGTCAAATGCTCTCCTCATTGTGACGTTCGTCAAGAGCCTGAATGTGTGACAAGGAAGCAAATTAATATTTTTACGGCGAGGTTCGCTATTTTGAATCCAGAGCGGAGTGAAGGATTCTAGAATAGAATCCCGAGCACAGAGAGGGATTCTTAAGTAGAATCCTGGACGTAGCGGGGCATTAGTATACGTCGCCCGATGAAGATAATTTGACAACATATTTTTTTTCGTTTTTTCTGTTTCACTCAACCTGATATCTATTCTTCTCATAGATTTACAAACTGATAGAACTAATGGAACTGAAGACTGAGGTGTATAGTTACAATCGGTTAAACCTACATAAACTAGTGGCTCTGTGAGCTGTAGACTAGACCTCGCGAGCACTAACTTCTTTGCAAACAATCTAGTGGTGCACAGTAGCCTTATTGTAAAACTAACATTAATAACCACGTTGCTTCATCAATCCCTACCTAGTAGGTAAAGGTCTGATTCCACTGGTAGAAACCTAAAAGTGAGCAATTTACTGCAGTTTGAGGAGCTATTCTGCTCATCACGCCGAAGATCCTCATCAGATCTTCACCAAATTGTTATGACCAACATAGAAAACTCCCCGACGACAATAAAAAAACGTTAAACCTGTATACCAATAAGTTTCGTCTAGATCGGTTGAGCAATACGACCTGTAGAGGAGAATAGGCCGGACACACGAAAGTATTTTTGCCCAAGCTGAAACGGGAGTCGCTGCGCTCGCTCGGTCAATAATGTTTTTCGATAAGGCGGTCTGAAACATATTGCGATCTCTCGCATACAGATATTATTTATTGTCTGTGATACAGGTGGATCTTTTAGAGAGGACAGTAAGGGCAGGTACCTTAACCGTTATAGTTACAGGAAAACGTTCCTACGCGACCATCCATAACTATTTGAGTTATTCTGAACTGCATTCACAGATTTGGAAAAAAAATGTGGTCAATTTACACAAAAAAAAGTTTTGGTTGCCTTTCTATTGTTTCATAGAAGGATTAAAAGCCTCTATGGGACCGACTGAGGTTTGAGTACTAGAAATGTCAGAAACTGTGGAAAACTTTTTCCATACATTTCGTAGGAAATTACGTTTTCACCTCACAAGCTCGAAAAGATTCTGTTTGTCATTCGAAATCTGAGTGCAAAATTGCATTTTACCCGCTAGCGTGGAAAGAGTTTTTAAAATTCGAACCTTTCTATTCAATAATTTTCTATACCGACAATTCACTGAAAATACTTTACTACTAATTTATATTATCTGATTTGATTCTGCTCTACTTAACTCTATTCGTCTCTATTCGCCTCTTTTTGACTCTACTCGACACTACTCGACTCTACTCGACTACTCGACTCTACTCGACTACTCGACTCTAATCGACTCTACTCGTCTCTTTTCGACTCTATTTGACTCTACTCGACTCTATTTATCTCTTTTCATTTTTAATTCTATTCTACTCTGTTCTACTTTGTTCTACTCTGTTATACTCTATTCTACTGTGTTATACTCTATTCTACTGTGTTATACTCTATTCTACTGTGTTATTCAGTGTTATACAGTGCTATACAGTGTTCTACTCTGTTCTACTCTGCGCTACTCTGCTCTACTCTGCGCTACTCTGCTCTACTCTGCTCTACTCTGCTTACTCTGCTCTGCTTTGCTCTGCTCTGCTCTACTCTGCTCTACTCTGTTCTACTCTATTCTACTCTGTTCTACTCTATTCTACTCTGCTCTGTTCTACACTTTTCTACTCTTTTCTACTCAACTCGACTATACTTGACTCTTCTCGATTCTTATCGACTCTTTTTTTTTCAATTTGACTCTGTTTGACTATTTTCAACCCTATTAGACCCTATTCAATTCTATTCGATTCTATTCTATTCGATTCTTTTCGACTCTATTCTATTATGTTTACACATCTGCCAGGCATCACGCGATGCCCATTTTTTATTATTATTATAAACACAAATTTAATATATTATTTTAGCTGTTTTTCTTGCACCTAGCATTTTCCTCGCTGTAGTGAGGTGAAAAGTTTTGTGTTGCGCACGGCCGCAAAGTTATTTGGCGTCTCGTACTTTTGAAACCCTCGCTACGCTCAGGATTCAATACAAGTACTCTCGCCAAAAACTCACTTAGCAGCCTTGCATAACAAATAACTATTACCATATTAGATAGACGAAAACGTTGTTAGGAGACTGTCCTCAACTTTTGGAGATATTTTGACCTGCTTCACAGATTTTGTTAAAAATGTTCAGACATCGAGAAAAATAGGAATTTTACACAAACATATTTTTTATGCCAATAGATCCTGTTTCATATAAGGATCAAAGTCTCTACCAGATCAACTGAGATTAGATCACTAGAAAAGTGAGATATTGCAAATAAACTTTTTCGATACATTTTGTACAAAATGAAATTCTAACATCGTTCGAATACAAACTTCAAAAATACTGGCGGTTCTAATTCTAACCTCAGTTGGTGCGATAGAGACTTTTGATCCTTTTATGGAACAGGATCGATAGGCATATTCTTTTTGGTGAAATTACCATTTTCTTGAGGACTGTATTTTTTTTCCAAAACCTGTGAATGCAGGTCAAAATGATTACAAAAGTTAAGGAGAGTCTCTTAGAAACGTTTAAACGTTTAAAGAACGTTTTCTTATACAACGGTTAAGGTAATTTCGTACAAAATGTATGGGAAAAGATTTTCGTAATTTTTGTCATTTCTAGTACTCAAACCTCAGTCGGTCCCATAGAGACTTTTGATCCTTATAAGAAACAGTTTTTTTTTATAGTGTCCATTTTCTTTCTGACCGTACTTTTTTTCCAAAATTTCTGAATGCAGACAAAAAGTTATGGATGGTCTCCTAGAAACGTTTTCCTTGAACTATAACGGTTACGGTACCTGCCCTTACTGTCCCGTCTCAAAAATCCATCCTATATAATAATATGTTAGTATAAATGAGTAGGTACATATCTGAACAAATATACCAAATTTTGCGTATGTATGTATGTTTGTCCCACGTATTTCGGAAACAATTTCTGGTTGCAATAATTCTTTTTGGAATAGTTTCAACTTAAGGAATAGTCAAAGTTTCATCAAAATCGGTTTAGTAGTTTAAAAGATATGAACTGTTAACTGTTTAGGAATATATCAAATAAGTGGTCTAGTGGGAGTGGTTACTCAGAATGACTGTAACTGTTTCGAGTACGGCTTTTTTTCTTAGCGATCGGAATAAGTACTTTATCATCAAAATCAGAATCACCTTTTCAGGGCATTTTATACGTCTTTCTACACGAGCAGTTTGTGGGTGTGTCATACGCTAAAACAGTACAACGCTCTACGCGTCCAATACAACAATGCGTTTCGGGTGCTTTTGCGGCTGCCCCGCTTCTGCAGCGCTTCGAGGATGTTTGCCGAAGCACCTGTAGATTGCTTCTACACAATCATGCGCTAACGGTGCACATCCCTGGTGCGCAGGGTGCGAGGCAGCCGCAATAGTATCCTAGGGGCATTTGCGGAACGCTTTGATTGTCAGTACGTGTACCACTGTGATATGGTTCACCTGACTAAAGTCAACTTATTATTCTAAGTAAGTTATTTTATTTTATTTTTTCCAATTATTATTTTTACATAATTTTATTGTTTGATTACTTTTACTTAGTTGTTAATGTGAATAGTTAGTCACGAATCCAGTCGTATTCTTATTTGAATCAAACTATAATTTATATGTACGTTCCTAAACGTAATTCATAAACGACTACTACACGTAGTGATTATATTCTCTTTGACTACTACGTTTGTTTTCTCCTCTCCGTATTTGGCTCCACATAATTATTTTTTTAAATACAGCCAGCCGCCACACGGCGCTGTGCACCAGCCAACGATAACGTAATAAATACTCTTTGGACCGCCACAGTGAACAACATGTTATCCGCTCACGTGTGTCGCCGTGTCGGTTAAATAAAAAGGGCGCGATACGTGTTTCGACCGCCGAAAGTATTCCGCTCACGTGTGTCGGTTAAATAAAAAGGGCGCGAAACGTGTTTCTGCCGCCGGAAGCCCATCTGGGCCCGGCGGCCCTTGTGTAAGCAAACCGTTTGTATGGCCACTTGAGAACCCTCTCATATAGACATGATAATTTTCTAATGGAAAAATTTGGATCACTGACGAGATTCGAACTCGCATACATCTATGCCTCTGCGCGGCACATGCCTCTAACCAATTCGGCTACCAATTGTATTAGATTTCGATTAGAAAATTATGATAAAGGTATGTTTACTATAAAATTTAAAACTAAAATAACTGCTAAAATCATAAAAAAACTTTAGTGTTCCCAATTTAAAACTCAATACTGTCCTCTCTGAAAGTCTTGAACAGAAAAGACCTACTTTGGGCGCACTTATCGACGAACCAATGAGCGTTTTTCTAATTTATGGGATGAAATACTTAGTAAGTACCAAGGGGATAAAGCAGTGTATTGCGGGTGACATATTGGACCCTGAGCGTAAAGAGGGACTCTAAGCACAGAATAAAATGAGAATAAATAATAGTACGTACTCTAAGTTTAAACGTAACTCCCAAGCGAAGTGAGGTAGAGGGAGGGGGTAGAGTCCTCTGAGTGAACGAGGGGTTCAAGCCGCCCAAGACGAAGACAAGCTTTATTCTCGAGGTGAGTACTTTTCATACCTTCTGCGAGACAATAAAAATTCAGACATACCTTCTGCGAGACAACAAAAATTCAGGGCTACATAAGTAAAGCATTTATTTAGTTAAAAGTTAGATAAATGAAATATTGATATCGGACACATTTGGCCAGTTATGGAGGGAAAGAATATTATTTTTGTTAGCAACATTTATGGAAGTTGTGGTGGAGTTGATTTTTCCGCTATTAGACTATTAATAATTCTAAAGCATCTGATTTAACTCCGGAGTCAAATTACTATCGCTCACTGACATTTTTGTGTCAACTTGAAAATGATAAAATATGGAACTGTTAAAATAACACCAAATCCCCTTTTTTAACGTGTAAACATCTAATGCATGACGCGGTACGGGGGCAACGCCAACTTTAATAAGAAGGGATAAGAGATAAGGGACGAAGAAGAAGACAAGACTAAGATCATTGATAATACATATGAATCAAATAGTTTAACAACTAGGCTTAGAGTAACTTTTTATGTACGGCACCTAGGTACGCTTTCTTTCATGTTTCATCCTGCCATGAAATTGCGTTGTTGTTGTAAAAGGTAAGTTACCTATTAATGACGACATGAACCTATGAGGTATTTCATAACCTACCCAAACCTACCTATCTATTACATAGTAGTGGACGAATATGGGCTGATGATTACGATGATGATGAGGCAAACAACATGTTTAAACATCTGCCAGACGTCCCGCGACGTCTTATTTTTTCTACTTATGTTGGCCAGTTTGATTTTCGAATAAGCTCTAGTATTTATGCTCAGAGTTTTCATACAAGGAATTCATTTAACTCGTGGACACACTGGTGTGACTACGATTAAAAAATACGTCGTGATCAGACTAGTGTGACAAATCGGTGTGACCATGAATCCGTCGCCAAATTTTAACTTTCCAAATTCAAATCTCATTATGTCCCTTCGGATTTTCATATTACTTTATATCCCTTGGGATATAACGCCTTGCTTTACTTTACGTTGAGTTTGCGTGATATGTAATTGGAAATTTTCGAGCAGGTGGTATGAAATAGTAGATTACAGAACAAGTGAAAACATGGAATTTAATTCGAGGGACAAAGTTGGATCCCGAGAGCATCGAAGGATTCTGCGAGGGACACAAGAACCGAGATGTTTTTTTTTTTCACGTGTTATGTACATAAGTGCTCTGCTTTTTACCATTGACTGCGACAAAATAATAGTAGTTATATTTTTACATTATTTTATATCATCGGTAATAAGAGATCAAATGATTAAATATAATAAGATAAGTTAAGTCAAAACTTGTTTATAACTCAAGACATATTAACCTCGACTTTAATATCTGCCCTCGCCTTTGGCTCGGACGGATAAATGATGGTATAAAATATTTTTACCTAAAGTTAGATCGGTTATGCCACAGAACATATAATTATGTTCTGTGGGTTAGGTTATTGGGATATGCCATACATTTCTAAATAAACCTTGGGCAGAACTCTTTTCCACTTAGCTTTTGTAAATAAAAGAAGAAGGTCATATTGGTAGAGGTTTATTTTACATTTTATCGAGTCTTGTTCTTATTTTTTTCAGATTTTGTATTGGTTGGTTGATTGTTATGGTAGCCCTGAAATAAAAAAAAACGTTTCTTATACAATTGTTATGGAAAGGCGTGCCGCATTTACTATCGGGCGAGCGACCTGTTCAGTCCGGTAACCGCCTAACTCAAAGCTATTGCGATTGTGATACCAATACACTGTCCATCCTTGTCATTGTATTACGATATGAAAAGGACGGACAGTGCATTGACGTCATAAACGATTACAATTCCATTACGATCGCTCAGCCGCGGTCGTCCTGCTGTTCCGTCTTGTAACTCGATTGAATAAAACAAATAGAATAAAGATAGAGTAAATAAGTTATTACTACTATTACAATAGATAAGGTCTGTCTAATAAGTTATTGTACTTGGAACTTAGAAACAGTGCCGTAACTAGGGTGGGGCCAGCGGGGCCCAGGCACAGAGCGCAGAATCCATTTCCATCCATTGTCAGAACCGGTTATGATTAGAAAATATTTATAGCAGCTCGCACCGGGCGCATAAAAGGCTAATTACTGCAGCGGGTAGATGTAGGCAACATTAAGAAAAAGTATAGATTGCACAACAAGTTTAGAGTACTTGAAACTATTTGATGACAACACTTGTACTAGTTGTAGTGGAATGTGTTTTGAAAGGGATAAAGTAATATGACTATAGTATGAAATTTCATCAAATCCTGCATGGTTTTGAGACAACATTTTTATTCTTTACTAGCTGTACCCGCGGCTTTGCTCGCGTGGCCATTTGTCTAGGTTAAAAGAACTCTTTTACTATTCCAAGGCCTAAGATACCAATATACCAACATAAACAAAATTCCTTCAGTCGTCAAAAAGATTTTATCGATTGCTCGGTTTCTGCTCATCGGATTGAGATAATAAGTACACCAGTTTTTAGGTCAAACCCTAACAGTGAAAACTGCATCGAAATCTGTCCAGTAGTTTTTAATGATGCGTGAACAGACTAACAGACAAACAGACAGATCGAAATTTTAAAAATGATTTATTTTTCAATAATCCATTAATTTATAGAGATGAAATGTATCCAATGTCCTACCTCGTAGTGAAAATGAAATACATACAACAAAAAACATACGAGGTAGCTCGTATGAACTCAAATCATGCCAAGTTTCATTTTAATGTATTCAGTAGTTTCAGCGTGATGCGCGGCCAGGATACAGACAGACAGACTAAATTTTAAAAAAATACCGTTTTTGCTTCAGTATTGAACACATAACAGCCTCCAAAAAAAATTCAAAATTTCTTCAATGTACAGAATTTGCACCCCTATCCTAAGGAAACCCTTTATTTTTTCGGGATGAAAAGTATTCTCAATTTTCACCTGTCATATAATAAACAAGGTGCAACAAAACCCGTTCAGTAGTTTCAGAGTGCTACCTAAGTGTTTTTTAAATAACTTTCAACCCCCATCCTGCGGGAAACATCCTATCCTGCGTTTATTTTTTCGAGATGAAAAGTATTATATGTCCTACCTCGTAGTATGAACTCAAATTATACTAAGTTTCATTTACATTCATTCATAAGTTTCGGCGTGATGCCTAGCCAAGACACAGACAGACAGTCAGACAAAAATGAAAAAAAAAACAGTTTTGGCTTCAGTATGGGATACGGAACAAACTCCATTTTTTTTTTACAAATAATTATCTTCATTGTACAGAATTGGACCTGTTACAGTTTTATAAGTATAGATGTAGTGGTACAAAATTAAAGAGTAGATTTTTATAACTAAAACAGTTATGAGTCATACGAAAAATCCGAATAAGAATTCAATTCCACTAAAAAAAATTAGTGCTGTCACTGTACCACGTGAAAACCCTAGTACAAAACCAAAAAATATTTAATTACATGATTGCCCAAAAAAGGGAGTGTAATGTTTTCAGGGTTAATTTATGTATGTGAGTGTCTTTGCTCCACCATTACTTTTAAATGCCTCTAAAACTTTCTAGATATCTGACAGATATAATAACTTATTAAACAGACTAAAATGAAAATATGGACATGGCCGACGACTTTCGTTGTAGACTGAACGTACAGGCACAGTACATATATTAGTCTTTACAATATATGTACTGTAGTACAGGGAAGGCACTCTGGTTTTCGCAGTTTCTTGTACTAGTCATCTCGTTTTGTTGGTTTGTTCCCAGTAGTTCCGTGAAAGAAGTTCTGTAATGGAGTTATTGAGATTTTTTCTCACTAGTTCCGTCAACGGTACTTGTGAGAAATTTGTTTCCCACAAGTTCCGTGAATTGAACTGCGTAGAGGATTGAGTACTGAGTTGAGTGGGATATGCACGCATTATTTCCACATCCTTTACTCTACTTCAACCATATGTGGGAAAAATAGCAGTAGAGTATCGGTAGAATAGAGCTTAGTGTACTATCATTGCGATCACAGGTTGCGATCCACTTTATATAGGTACCCAATTATTATCTTTACAGTAAAAAATATTCTTATATAATATACTTAGTTCCTAGCCATCGACGGGTTCTCGTGAGTCTATATAGCGTGTATAGTCCAAAGAATAAAGCAAACAACAAATATCTATGATTCATTTGTTTGTTTTGTTGAGACTGCATCTGCAAATGCATGTAAGGCTAGTAGCATTTTTTTAGAAATATTGTAACAAATACATTGCGAGAGGAATTTATATTTTTGGAGCTCGTGTCATCATGGAATAGTGGATATATACGTATCCCACTGCTTACAAAACAATAATAATCGACTAATATAAACTCGGCTATACATAAAGCAATGAGAAGATATACATGTGGCTCGACGTGATCTTATTTTGGCGCCTGCATAATAAGCTAAGTAATTCTACATACTGTTTCGTCTCTTGCAGTCCCTCAGAGCTTCGCTAAACTGCTCGCACTCCTCCAAGTTGTCGCGGCTGGTAGCGCAATTGAGGAACTGTGCGATCTCATACGCGCAAGGGCCCGAGGGTGGCTGTTGGGGATTATAGTCCCGCGGCAGAGCCTCCTGGACTTCACGGCCCCGACGCCCACCGAACAGGCTGGTGATAGCCTCTCCCGCTATGTGACCCTGAGAGGCGTTAAAAGGAGCTTGTAAACTTACTATTGGATATTCTGTAATAGTATAGAAATAGAAATAGAAAAAACTTTATTTGCGACAAACAACACAAAAGAAAATAAAAATTTGTATGAGTAAGTCACAAACCGGCCCCAACTCAGCATAATGCTGGATGTTAACCAACGCTGATCTTCCTTTGGAGCCGTTAGGTGATGTCACGGTCATACACACATGCACAGCTGCATAAAAAGATAGACAATAACTAAATTAAACAAACTGATATTAAAAATAATAATAAAATTACATTATACAAAACTAACAAGTAAGGAGCTAATAATTAAAGCTTATAAGTTAAAAAGCAACATATATGACAATAATAAACCAGTAACATATAACTACAGTACCACAAGATTACACAACGGTAACTTGTGACGACAAAGGGAGTAAAAACAAAGTAGGGATAACAATCAATTTTAAGGTTTGGATTATTTATATTGCGCTCGTATCAAATTTAAGAGTTTCCTCTCGCTGCTGATGAGTGGTAAAAAAATATTTGAGTTTAATTCTAAAACAATGAACATTATGCAAGTTCCTCACTGGCGGCGGGATGTTATTCCAGCATTTGGTAGCAGCGTAGCGAAAACTGCCTCTGAAAGCGGCTGAACTATGGCGTTGCGAGGAGAGCCGAGATGCGCACTGTCGAGATTCATGGGACCTGTGGCTGGATATCCAGGACAATTTCTCATATAGATAAGAAGGTTGTTTATATTTTAGGACACCAAAAAGTAAACAAGCCAGGTGTAACTTGCGACGATGCTTCATTTTAAGAATATAATGTTTGTTGAGGTAAGTATGATGATGATTATGTCGCAGCAGTTCTAGCTGCGCAGCGCTATTGCAGGATAATGTTAATTCTACTAATGCTTAAACAAGGTTGTATTTAATAAAAGCTATCTCCCTGTGATTAACACTTTATTATTAGTACCTACCTAGTATTTACTACTAAAGAGACCGTCAAGCAGAATCTCGACATAAGTATACCTACCCTAACTAGAGGTCTCAAATTCTGCAAGCCGCGTAGTTTCATTATTTATTCAGTGACGCCCGCGCACCGCCACGCCCTTCTACTATGCCTACTTCTATGTATACTAATTGATAATAAGTATACATACATAGAATTTTCATAGATAATGGAGGAATCACAGTATAGTAGGCGCAGCGAAAGTATGTCTCGGAAGTTATCTGCTAGTCGCTGCGCAAAATACTATTTTTCAGGCGGAATCCCAATGTCGAAGGTGAAGACAGCATTGTATAACTGCCTCGTTCACTCGCTTACGTTTTTCGCATATTCTATCTCGCTTTTACTTTATGCTATTTTATCCCCACAGTAGTACCTGCGCAATCGTCACAGAGCCTAACTTCACAAACATATACATTGGCTGCGACTACTGTACCTACGTTTAAAGTTTATTTTTATTTGTCTTTTGGTGCAATAAAGTGTTACGTGGTGTTACCTATCTATCTACATATAGAGATCTGGTACTTAGGTTGATGCGGGCAGCTTAGATCACTTGTAGGGCTTTACAATAACACTCATTCATTCAACATCCGTATAAACAAGACTTCGGTACCTACGACTTGTTTAATGCGTTTTATACCCGCGAATATTTTTTAAATAAACAAAACCGTTATGGCCCGGTTCTAGCATTTTTAGCATTTTTCAATCATTTTTGAACGTATGTATCTTCTTTTCTAATTAACCCAGAATTATTAAATTGGTATCACATCAAAATTTGACATATTATCTCGTACTTTGTGAACACAGAAACATGATTAGGTAGTATCCACTTCACTCGATAGAAAATAAACTCAATGTTAGAACATTGATTGGTAAGAGATCCCATTACTAAATGATATCAAAGAGAGCTTATAATTATTGAGAACTAGCTGTGCCCGCGTGGTCAAAATTTATGGGTTTTTTTGAGCAGTACTACAATTATTTTTAGAAAATAAAAGTAGCCTATGTTACTCCTTGTAACATCAGCTATCTTCCAGTGAAAGTCCCGTCAAAATCGGTCCAGTCGTTTCGGAGATTAGCGGGAACAGGCAGAAAGACCTTTTTTGTTATGAGTACCGTGTATACTTTCGCATTAAATAAAAAGCTGTTAAGTATTTTGACATTACATACACACACTTCAATTTCATTTCTTTGTATGTAATATACTCGTTTGTATGTGTCTTACCATTTGTAAGACACTTTTTTGTTGTAAGCTTTAGTTTTCCAACAAATAAATAAAACCTTAAATTTTACTCCCGAGACGTATCATCTGTCCCGCTCTACTTGATCTCGGATGAGAGGGACAAAAAATTCACGCGTAGCGCTTTAGTTTCCAAGTACAATACCTACTTTTTCTATTTTATTTAGTCTGTAGAGGACTAGTTGTTCAGAATATTGTATGCACAATTAATCGTTATTATTATTATTATTATTATAATAGTAATAATTACCACTGTTGAGCCAACGGCGACGCCTCCGGCTACGGCTGCAGCGTCTCTGAACATGGACCTCCGGGGCGTTGGTTGGACGAAAATGGGAGGTGCCCTTGCGGGTGCATGTTGATCGGATCTGTTGTAGCGGGAGCGGCCACCGCCACCGTAGCCCCCACCACCACCGCCACTGCAGTACAGAGTACTTTTAGAATATACTGGCACTGCAGTCATCATCTCCCAGATATATTCGTTCTGACCCTCAGTTTATATATAACATCATTGGTTCTGACAGGACGCAGCTCTGGACTTGGATTTTTCGACGGCTTCCAAGTCGTTTCGTAGGGGTGCCTTCATAAGTTGGCACGATCGATGGTGGCCTAGGTTTGCGTACCAGCCGCTTAGACTGTTCCAATGTTATCTTTGACTGCAGATATTGTGCAACAGTAATTTAAGGCTTATTCACAACTAGCTGTGCCCGCGGCTATGCTCGCGTAGTTTGTTCATTTAAAAGTAACGCATAGGTGTTATTCCAGGACTAAAAGTGCCTATAAAGTAGTCCTTTATGCGTGATGCCTTGAGAACCTGCCTGTGTTAACAAGCTATAATGGCGACCCGACATGGCCGTGATAGGTTAGAAGACAAGGCGGGAGGTTGTTGACAGAAATCTATCTGGGTTGCGGTAGCATTGTGTGGAGGTACATTTTCGAAATACGCCGCGTGAAATCCTAAATTCGAAAGTACCTATACCCGATGTTAGTTCGGCCAGTGACGTTATAAATGTTGGGTTGAGGTATATATCTATATACTTTCGAACAATACATTTTTCCTTAAACGATTTAAAAAAATACCCGACGCCAACATTGTCTCTGTGCTATAAATTATCAATATCCCATGATATAACAAACGCGCAGTCGTCTGTACATGTTTTTCTACTTGTTTTCCAACAAAACTTGATGGTTCACTTCAGCAAATTACAGGAGCCTTAAAAATATCAAGGAAAATTTAAAAATAACACATCAAATATGTATCAAAACATATCTAGATGCGCGTGATTTCGATCCACGGATCTCTGCCATGGATCGGCCTATTTTTCCACTGCGCTACTCTGCTTCGTGGAGAGAAAGACGAAATTACGGTACCGTACATAATCGATTTGTGCAATGATATTATTACAGCACTTTTAACTCCTATCCCGTAAGAACTCTATTTTTTCGGGATATAAATATCTCAATTGTATCTTTGTTTTGCCTTATGACATTTCTTTCCAAGATTTTCCCACATCAGTTTCGCCAAATCTGTCGATTGGTGATATAATATTTTTACATAACTTTCAACCCCTATCCCGCAGGAAACATTTAGTTTTCAGGATCAAAAGTATTCTAAATTTTAAACCATAATATAAGCTATACCTGTGCTAAGTTGCATCAAAATCCGCACGGTAGTTTCAGCGTGCTTGCGTTTTAGTACAACTTTGAACCCCTATCCCGCGGGAACCCTTTAACTTTTCGGGTTAAAAATTATCCTAAATGTTACTCCATGATAGAAACTACAGTAAAATTGTGCCAAGTTTCATTAAAATCCGTCCGGTAGTTTCAGCGTGATGCGTGTTCAATGAGACAGACAGACAGAAAGACAAAAATAAAAAAAAAAGCTTTGGCGTCTTTATCGATAATGAAGCTATGTAAACTCAATTTTAAATTTTCAAAAAGTATTTATTAAACAGATTTGGCCCAGTTACAGTTTTATTATAGTATAGATCACACATCATGTTATGTTTTTCTTTTTAATAATTCTTGGTTATTTATGATATGAGAGAGAAGTATCATAAATAATATTAAAACCCACTTAGGTTTTAATATTCCGACGTTAGTGAAGGATTTAAGCAGCGTCCATCAATAGTTATTATTGCGAATGTGTAGTGTAGAATACATAATTCAGTCAGTGAGATGAGAAGTATAGAATCAAGACTGCACCCCTATTAGGTAGACCAATCCTACTTCTCACTCGCAAAAAAACATTTACAACTGATGAACTACTGATTTTACCTCTCCTCACAAGGAAAGTGTGTAGGAAGATTCTAATTAAGTGGCTAGTTACATTAAATTACTATGAAACAGAAATACTACTTATTACGCCCCTACCTGAAAATATAATAATTTGTTATAAACACAAATAAAGATATATAAAACTTACTTATAATAATCGAATACTTTATTATTAGTTAACATTCACCATCTCAAACATACATATACATAAATTCACACGGACATGCATAGAAACCTCAACTATACTGCATTGTTACGTATTATTAGTACCCATTATAATATTATATCATGTTAGTACCTACATGGGTTCTGATGACGTGGTGTCGGTGGAGTGTTGGTATTTTACCAACTACCCACCATCATAGTTATTTCCTTATTTATATTAAGCGCAAACTTCAGTATTTATAATTATAAATATATTCTTAAGTGTACTCAAATAAGTAAGTTACTCAAATATTATAATATTAAATTTGTTTTAATTTTCTACTTTTTGTACGAAAGAGACTACCTCCTGCCTAGGTTGGGAGGTAGAATCACATTAAAAACTTTTGTAATTGTTTTGTTAAATAAATGCTTTTTCTATTTCTACAATGTGTGGATGTGCCAGTAGTGGAAGTGATAAGTAAAATCGGGAGTAATATTCTTTATACTCCCGATTTCATTCATTCCCTATGGCACCGCCAAATAGGCACCGCCAGGTGTGTCTTGATGAATTTCCCCGTGACCCAACCCTAGTGATGTTCTGTTTACTTTTTATTGAGTATTCTGTGATCCACAATCCTTTGTTGGTAATTGGGAAATACAAAACGCTCAATTATACTAAACTACTACTACTATTTAATCAGATTTTATTACAACAAATATTATCTTTGAAAACAGATTAAACAGTAGAATATGTTTGTACGCAAGACTAGGAGACTAACAGTGTGTTAAAAACTTAATTTTCATGTCTAGGGAGCCTCTACTTCCATAGATATTAATTATTAGACAGTCAAATAATTTTTACACTTCAATAAGTAAAATTGCTGGCATTAATAGGGGGTGGGGTTGCTTCCCACTTTTTTTTGTTCAAATTATATGCATTATACGCTGTTAAAGTCTCAGTCTTGTGTCCAGACATATTGTATTCATGTATTTTACAAACCAAAAAGGCACTACCAAATACGTAAAATAAACTTCCCTATGAGGAATATCATTATTATTAGAGATAAAAGCCCATAGAGATAGGCCTGAGAGATTCATAGGCATATAACATCTTGGAAACTTTTCACGTGGATGAAGTTGGGCAACAGTGAACAGTAATATATACCTACCTATTACATCACTAATAGTCTGGTGTCACTCAGAATAGTGATTCCCTTGACACACCTAGTGTCTTGGCAGTGCCATGGGAAAGCAATACCCGATTTTACTCCTGACTTACGAAATCTTGCTTCAGGAAATATCTGTGGTAATCATATAAATCTAGAAATGAAACATGAACTGGTTGGTTGGTATATTTTATTAATTAAACTAAAAATTACGTAAAATAAATTGAATAATGGTTTGCTATAGAATTCTACATCACAATTTCTTAAAGTAACACAAAATAGAGTGAACTAAAATTTCTAAAAAATTTGTAGAATATAAGTTTGGAAATCATATTTCCCTAGACGTAATTAGATATCTACTGGGTAGGTGCCTCAGCTGACAATCAAACTAGAGTGGTTTTACATTGAGGTAGCTTTGATGGAAATAACTGTGAGGACACAGATTTTATGCAATTATGTCATTGAGGTTAGAAAGAAGTAAAGCATGATGGCACCATTGTCGAAATTGAATCTACATGTGGTTGTTGATTTTGCACTGGCGTAGAGCCTCGTTAAATCCATCACAGAGTGTGAGGTCATGTTGTTGTTGGGCGCATTCGATAAACTGTTTGATCTCCCAAGCACAAGGTCCCTGGGGCTGCTGGCCCTGGTTGTATGTCTGCTGAGCTGGGGGCGCCGCTTGCTGCTGAGGCGCTGGCTCACTGCTGCTGCCACCACTGAACATGCCCGTCAAAGCGCTACCAGCCACATGACCCTGAAAAGTCACCAAAACAAAAACATTCACATGTATATTTGCCAAACCAGTTGCACAAAAGAACTCTATTAACATGTAGGTACACCCAGTAATCAAGTTGTGAGAATGTGATTAAGAAATATGTTATTGTGCAAAACAATCAGATTGACAAGCTAGTCACTGTATCATGATAACGTCATGATAACATGTGACCATCTTTCGATCACTTGGCATCGCGCCAAAGTGATCATTACAAAGGAATTTTAGTTCCTACGATTTCAGAATGTTGAAAATTGAGAAATAAGCGATAAATCGTGCTTTGAATGTAAATCAATGTCGAAGTTCATCAATGTTTACGTTACGTAATGACAATTTACGCACCACGGCTGACCCGACTGCTACGCCTCCAGCAGTCGCAGCCATCTGACTAAACATAGAAGGTTGCTGCGGCTGAGCTCCCATAGCAGGAGCCGGGGCCGACGGCGGCGCGTGAGCGGGCACATTACGGCTAGGAGCAGGTGCAGGAGCCCTGAAAAAACACTCGTAGGTTATACTCGCGTGATTAACTTTAAAACAATGTTGCATAGGATTTTAACACTTTACCTTCGTTGGGGCGCAGGAGGAGGACTAGCAGAACGACCTCGTCGTGGCATTTTAAAGTTAGCACTTCACAATATTTCACAGAGCAATATTGAAATTGCAGAAATTGAAAAAGTGTAGCGTTCTATCTGACTGTCAATTATCGAATGTCAAGGAAATTTCGTTTTCGCACGATGTCACGTCATTCAAGATAAGTGTCAGCTGTTGACGTAGGAAAAGTTCTAGAAAAATTAAAATTAGAATTTAATGTTGCTATTATCTCTTGCTTTCAAAAATAATCTGTGGCCCAATTTCATAACTTGGCTACAATCGGATTATCACTTTTTTCATAGCAAAATCGACTCTATCGCAAGGCATTAGTGGTTGCGATACTGAGAATTCGATTGAAGCCAAGTTATGGAATCGGGCTGCTGTCCTATGGCTAGGTTCGGATTGGCATAAGAGCGTTTTGAGCAGTTTTGTAACATACATTTTTAGTTTTAGAATAACAATCCGAACATTTTCAACACTTGCAATTTTTGCTACTAATGATCCTACCCAAATCGAACAACAAACGACGACGGACTCGTGGTCACACCGTTTTGTCACACTAGTGTGACCACGAGGAATTATTTTTACTCGTGGTCACACTGGTTGGTGTGACAACGAGTAAACTACAAAATATAAGACTCGTAGTCACACCAGTGTGGGAAAACAAAATACCAATTACTTATCAACTTAATTTTCACTTCACTTCACTTCTTGGTTATGGCCTCTGTGGCTTGTTGTCACAATTCTGCCAATATCCGTTATGATATTTTCATAAACTATGGAGATGGTGATTTCTAATAATATGATCGGTATTTCTAAGAATGTGATCGGTGGTGTAGAGGGAGTATCATCTAGAATTTAGCAACATAATTTTATGCAATAATTAATTTGTGTCAAAGTGACAGATGTCAAAGTGACAGATGTCAAAGTGACAGATGTCAAAGTGACAGATTTCAAAGTGACAGATGTCAAAGTGACAGATGTCAAAGTGACAGATGTCAAAGTGACAGATGTCAAAGTGACAGATGTCAAAGTGACAGATGTCAAAGTGACAGATGTCAAAGTGACAGATGTCAAAGTGACAGATGTCAAAGTGACAGATGTCAAAGTGACAGATGTCAAAGTGACAGATGTCAAAGTGACAGATGTCAAAGTGACAGATGTCAAAGTGACAGATGTCAAAGTGACAGATGTCAAAGTGACAGATGACAAAGTGACAGGTGTCAAAGTGACAGGTGTCAAAGTGACAGTTTGTGGAAAAGTGAGTGGGGGAAGGGGGAGTGGAAGTGAGGGGAGGGGGAGTGTTTAAGTGAGGAGAGGGATGGGGATTGGGGGGAAGGCGAGGTAGGAGTGGATGGTATACGGGGAAGTAGGAGGAGTGAGTGTGAAGTGTGGAGTGTAAGTGAGACCAACAGGAGGGTGAGTTGGTAAGTGAAGGAATGGTGGGGAGGGAGGGGGTGGCAAAGGGGAATGGGGGACGTGAGTGGCGGAGTGGACGAGGGGAAGGGCAGTAGGAAGTGATGGGTGAGTGAGAGAAGTGAGAGAAGTGAGGGGAGGGGCAGGGGAAGTGGAGGAACAGACTATAAAGGGCTATACATCTGAAACTAGTAATTCTAGACTAATAGTTATTTACGTAAGGGATAGATCACATCAAGATCTTAATTTTATGTGACAGCTATCAAACGTCATAACATCTAGTATTGATAGCTAATGTCGAAAAAGACAGGTAAGGTAAAAAAGTTACATAGTACACGGATTTATACGAAACTATGTGTAGTTACTATAAGCAAAAAATTGCGGTATTAACTGCTTAATGCTATCATTTAAAACTTCCTACAATCCCCCCACTCCCACTTCCCTTACTCCCCTCCCCCTCCCCTTTCTTCCTCTACAATCTCCAACCTCCGAAGAGTTCTCCGAACTCCTGGTAATTTGTGACTATTTTAACACTTAACCTAACCCTCCCCACACTCCTCCTCCCACTCCCCTTACTTCGCCCTCCCACCCCTAACACCCCTCTCTCCCCACTACTCTTACTCCCCCTCTCCCCACTCCAGATACTCCCCACTCCACGTCCCTTCCACTCCCCTCCAACCTCTAACCTCCTAAGGGTTTCTGCTCTCCTGGTAATATGGTGACAATATTATAATAACTCGATACGTTTTAGCCTCATGTCGTGGTGTCACACCAGTGTGACCACGAGTAAATAAAATTACTCGTGGTCACACTAGTATTACAAAACGGTGTGACCACGAGTCCGTCGCCCAACAAACGACCCTATTCCCTACGGTATTAAGTGGCATTTCCGACGTATTTTTAAATGTAAACGTCAACTGTATTTTTTTGCAAATGAAAATGTTCGAAAACTTTTCAGAAAGCTAATTTTGCCCAAAAAATTATATAGATAGGTACCTATCTATCCAACAAACGTAAATAAGCTCTTTGTACCTACTCAACGCCAAAGATGATCATATTTAGTGTTTTTAATATTTGTTTTTGCCTTTTGATTGCAATTGAACATCCTTAATAACACAAAAGGACAAACATACAAAAAAATACGTAGTCTACGTTTAGGATTGGGATGTTTTTTATTAAACTTATATATGTAATATGTAATTATGTCGTGACGAAATCGTAGAATTGATCTAAAACTCTCCGCTAGGCTAGACATATATATTTAATGCCGCTAGGAGTAATAGTTTTCAGTGTCTAAAACTAACCATATCGTTAAAATATCAATGTTTAGTGATATATGAGTAGTCCACTTGCAAAGCGCGTTATGTGCGTCTTTGAAAAAAACTCAGTAAACAAAAAAAAGTTTATTTTAAAAACTAACCTAGTAAGTGTTAAACTGTTTTGTTATTTCGAGACTTGGGGTAAGATTAAACCGAATAACATTAAAAATCAAAATCACAGAATTAATATCATGGCTTTATTTCAATTCAAAAATTTAACATAAACAGTTTTGCAGTAGTAATCATAACATAGCTAGTTTTGAAATTGTACAAAAATTAAATAGCAAGTTTTGAAATAAGACAATTTCAAATGGCAAGATTTGAAACTATACAAAGCAGTAAAGTAAGCTGGTAAGAAGAAAATTGAATCAAGCAAGTCACAACTTGCTTGATTCAATTTTATTTTCAGCTTGAAAATTTTGCCTTTGCATACTATTAACATACCTAGTTTGGTGACTTGTATAGTCAAATACTAACCCTTTATACTAATTCTAACCCTATACTCTAACATCTATGTCGTCAGCCATTGCCGACTCTTCTTTATCTGTCACTTTTTCTTCTACAGTGACATCGACTTCAATTTGCCCAATGTTGTGAGCATAGAATTCCAGAGCTTGGTATGTAGGCCAATCTTCGCCAAAATGTTTGGCAAGTAAGTTCTTTACATCCTGCAGTTTGGCGGGTTTTACAGGAACTCCAATATCAATAATGGCTGGTTGTATATTTTGGAATGTTTTCCCTCGTTTGCAAATGTTGCCGTAGTTGACAATTTCTGACACATAATTAGGTTCGCCTTTAATTGCTATCTTACCGGTTTTGTCTTTTCTGAGAAACAATCTTTTGGTGGCACTAAATTGGAAATGCCAGGAACCAGGTGCTTTGAGAACCTCTTGTACGGCAGATTTCCAATCATGAAAACTAAAATCTCTGCCAAGTCTTAGAACTGTTCCATGTTTCTCAAAAAATCCGTAATATTCGTTTTCTTCGTAATTTCTTTCATGTTTCTTTTCTTTTCGTAATATTCGTATTGGTAATATTCGGATTTTTCTTGCACTATCACCTCTATTGGTCGGATTTCTCTCTCTATGTTGCCAAAAATACGATCAGGGGGCAAAAATGAATGTCCCACAACAGGGAAAATCACGGTAAGTTTCGCGATATGATACGGAGCTTTTGTTCTCAGCCAATATGCCAACATTCCTAAGACTATTCTGTTTTTATTTTGCCCTCCACAACCATCGCAAAATAATCTCACATGTTTTTTTGTGCTTTCGAAAATCGTGTTAGTCAGCCGATGATAAACTGCAGAAGCAATTTGATTTGATCCTTTTGCGGCCTCCGTCTCTAACCATGTATATATAAAAGTATTTTTACTATTTTGTTGCGCTCGTGATGTTCCCTGACAAATCGTAAAATTATACGCATACAGTTGACGACTAAAGTATGCAGTTTGGTCTGGTACCTTTGGCAGAACAAAATTTTTTTGACAATCAAACGAGAAAGTAATTTCGTCAACATTTTCGCATCTCAAGGCAGTGTAAAACCATTTAGCTCTCAGTTTGTGAATTCGATATTGTCCCATCAAAAGTTGTTTTTTGCCTTGGTCATGTTCTATTTTAATTTTCTCTTTCAGCTCTATGCACTTAGAGCATGCGTCTGTTGCCGGCGTTTTAAAACTCAGATTGAAATATTTGTTGAATATTCTTCTGAAAAATTCATATTTAACGTGTACACTGTGTGACTCGTTGTAAGTTTTATGCAATTTTTTAATGCTCAAATCGCTGCTTAAATATTGCACAGTTGATCTGCCTCTAACATAATGCGATTCTACAGACTTAAGTTCTTTTATGAATGACATCACAGATTCTTTTCTTTCTGCGTACTGATTTGTCCTCCTGTCTCCTCCCCTTCGCTCCTTTGGCAGTGACATGGTTGTAAGATGGTTTTTGCAAATTCTTTGTATTCTATCCCTAGATATTCCCAGAACAGTCGTTATTGCTTTTTGGCAAACTTTCTTCAAGATTATAGTACGTTTTCCTTTGCTGCTCATGACATGCATTGGTATAAAATATCGAATAGTTTGTGTTTTCTTTTTACCTGCTTGTTTTGGAGTCTGTGATTGTAGTAGACTAAACTTCTTAGTCGAAACATTAGGACCTACTCATTGATATGTCTATGGTTTAAGAAGATAACCGCTATTTGTCTAGTATGAGATGTCAAGTGTCTAATGTGAAAATTTAAGTTGAATAAAGCCTAATTTGGTTCTATCTATTATTGTTATTTCATAAAAATTTATTCAACTTAAATAATGTAAAATTTACTCTACGAAATAAGTGTTAATACTTGTTACAATGGACAACCGATTTTTCTCGATGTGGATCCGGCATCACCATCTGCGACTCAAGAATGGACCTATTGGATATTCACTTTCAATAACTTCCTAACTGCTACTAACAGTGATGACAAACCAATGTCGGATAAAATAAAAATGCAGCTGCTTATAAATCACGTATCACCGAAGGTATTTGAATACATAAGTGATTGTACAAATTATGAGATTGCCATAGATGCCCTCAATAAAATATTCATAAAACCAAAGAATGAAATTTTTGCACGCCACCTTCTGGCAATACGTAAACAACATAGTCACGAAAGTGTACACCAGTTCTTACAGCAACTTAAATTACTCAGCAAAGATTGCCGATTCAAAAATGTCGATGCAGAGCGTAATAAAAATGACTTTATAAGAGATGCTTTTATATCTGGTATTACATCTAATAAAATCCGTGAAAGACTACTCGAAAATCTATCGTTAACCTTAGACGAAGCTTTCAATCAGGCGCAATCAATAGAGTTAGCAGAAAGCAACGCACAAACATTTAACTCTGCCAGTCAAAATAATAATGAATTGGTAATGGCTTTACCAAAGACTACAACAAATGTTACTAGACCTAAATATGATGCTGTTAAATATGACGCTGTTAAAAAAAAAGAACGCAATATACGAATCAAAACAATGTTTCGTCTGTGGAGGTAAAGTCCATCGCCGTGAGAACTGCCCTGCACGAAACGAGATATGCCAGTTTTGCCAAAAGACAGGTCACTTTGCAAATGTGTGCAGGAGCCCTAAGAATAACCTTGTAGCTGCTTCGGATGGGCCTTCTGAGGCACTTGATAACAACTTGAATGGAATTATAATCACTGCCGCTGCACCATCAAGCCTCAGGAAGTCAGTTGTCACTATAAAAGTTAATGGCAAAAAGGCTAAAGCCTTAATTGACTCTGGAAGTACGAGAAGTTTTATCAACTACGATTTCTTCGTTAGTTGCTCTTTTGAAAAAGAAGAATCCAGTGAATCTATAACAATGGCACAGACAACACATACAATAAACTGCGAAGGACTACTTCAAGCTAAAATCATCCTTGATGATAATATTTACGACAAAGCTGCGCTTCTTATAGTAAGATATCTTTGCGCTGATGTCATCATTGGACATGATATTTTGGAAGAGCACTCTAGTTTGGAAATTTCTTTTGGTGGACCAAGAAAACCTTTACAAATATGTAGTGTTCTTGCTGCATCAGTCCCACCAGTGCCACTATTTTCAAATTTAACTTCTGACTGTAAGCCAATTGCAGTAAAGTCGCGCAGATACAGCACTGATGATCTGAAGTTTATCGAAAATGAAATCAATCAAATGCTATCTGATGGCGTTATTGAAGAGAGTAGATCTCCATGGCGAGCGCAGATCCTGATCACCAAAAACGAAAATCATCGCAAAAGGCTGGTTATAGACTATTCTCAGACTATCAACAAATATACTGACTTGGATGCTTATCCTTTACCGAACATGGAAAGAATGGTAAATGATATTTCAAAATACGATTTTTTCTCAAAAATTGATTTGAAGAGCGCTTACCATCAAGTGCCTATCCTGGAAATAGAAAAACAATACACTGCGTTCGAAGCGTGCGGAAATTTGTATCAGTTTTGCCGTATTCCGTTTGGAGTAACTAATGGAGTGAGTTGTTTCCAAAGAGTCATGGACTGGCTAATAAAGAAAGAGCATTTGACTGACACCTATGCATATTTGGATGATGTGACAGTCTGTGGCAAAATGAAATCTGATCATGATCAGAACCTACAAAATTTCATGGATGCTATTGATAAATATAATCTGACAATAAATAAAGACAAATCGATGTTCTCATTAAATAGCATAAATCTTCTCGGATACAGAATATCTAAGAAATCTATCAAACCAGATCCAGATCGACTTCAACCGCTGGTACCCATGCCGATACCTACTGACAATACTTCGCTGAAAAGAGCCCTTGGCATGTTCTCGCATTACTCAAAATGGATACCAAAATTCTCGGAAAGGATTCATAGTCTTGTTAATCCAGAATTTCCACTTAATGAACAAGCTAAAGCTGCTTTTCAAGACTTGAAAAGCTGTATAGCAAAATCAACCAAATTTTCTATTGATGAGAAGAAGATGTTTGCTGTCGAAACAGATGCTTCTGATAATGCTATAGCGGCTACTTTATCACAAGAAAGACGCCCGGTAGCATTCTTTTCACGTACACTTTCAACCTCTGAAAAGAGACATCCGGCTATAGAAAAGGAAGCTTACGCTATCGTCGAAGCCCTTCGTAAATGGCGCCATTACTTGATTGGAAGGTCTTTTCGCTTAATTACAGATCAAAGATCAGTTTCCTACATGTTTGATCGCACTCATACAAGCAAGATAAAAATGAGAAGATTGAAAGATGGCGCTTGGAATTATCCTGTTTTAAGTACGACATTATATACAGACCAGGAAAGGACAATAACGCTGCTGACACTTTAACGCGTATGTGTGCAAGCGTCCATTCGGAAAATAAGCTAAAAGAATTGCACACAGATTTATGCCATCCAGGAACGACTCGTATGTTTCACTGGGTACGGAGTAAGAATTTGCCGTACTCAATAGAAGAAATCAGGAAGATAACGAATGCATGCTCAGTCTGTGCCGTTGTGAAGCCTAGATTTTTTAAAAACAACAGTTGTTTGATAAAAGCGACTTCACCATTCGAAAGGTTGAACATTGATTTTAAGGGACCAGTTCCGTCAGCTTCTGCTAACAAATATATTTTAACCATAATTGACGAGTATTCACGATTTCCATTTGCATTTCCATGCAAAGACGTTTCTGCTGCAACTGTAATCAAACACCTGTCAACATTATTTTGCACTTTTGGGATGCCAGCATACATTCACTCCGATCGTGGCTCAGCTTTTATGTCCAAGGAAGTTAAAGATTATTTACACAGCAGGGGCATATCTACAAGTCGTACGACAGCCTACAACCCACAAGGCAATGGCCAAATAGAACGAGCGAATGGAACAATTTGGAAAACAACTCAATTAGCTTTAAAATCTCAAGGCCTTAACATTGAAGATTGGGAGAAGGTTCTTAATGAAGCGCTACACTCAATGAGATCCTTATTATGTACTGCTACAAATCAAATTCCTCATGAGAGAATGTTCGTGCATATAAGAAAATCGAACAATGGTCACTCAGTGCCAACCTGGCTTCTCACACCTGGACCTATTCTGCTTAAAAAACATAACAGGAGTTCAAAATATTCTCCAATTGTTGAAGAAGTTGAACTATTAGAATCTAACCCAGACTATTCATTTGTGAGACTAAACGATGGCCGAGAGACGACGGTGTCAAATAGACATTTAGCTCCAGTGGGAGTGGAAACAGAAAGCGAAGAAGATAGAACTCTTACTTTTGAAACTGATGGAGTTGAAACCGAGAGTGATTCATCATTTGTCTCTACGGAGAGTAGACCATCTGATACTCCACCAGCACGGCGATCCACTAGAATCAGGAGACCGCCAGCATATCTTCAAGATTACGAGTAAGATACTGTTCTCTAGAGCGGGGGAAAATGTAGTAGACTAAACTTCTTAGTCGAAACATTAAGACCTACTCATTGATATGTCTATGGTTTAAGAAGATAACCGCTATTTGTCTAGTATGAGATGTCAAGTGTCTAATGTGAAAATTTAAGTTGAATAAAGCCTAATTTGGTTCTATCTATTATTGTTATTTCATAACAGTGATGAGCAATATTTCAATAAGAAAGTATCTTGGTCAACTTTACTTGCATTTGCATAAAAATGTCTGTGAAATTTGCTGTAATCCTGCGTAGTTAATTCTGTACATTTGTAACCGTGTGATCTTCCATGTTCACATGTGGGGATCACTGGCGGTCTCTTTGCCTTATGTCTGTAAATAAGTAGCAAAAACGAAAGCTTAGCATAAAAACAAAACAAATAAATATGTAGTAAAACAAAATCCCGTGCAATTTGCAGCTCATAATAGCATCAACAAACAATAAAATAGTATGCAAAATGTTCAAACTACTAACCGTTCTAATTTCTCTCGTTTTCGCTTCCATGACGTTTTGTCAGCTTCTTTTTTACGACCTTTCCGATCCTGTGCTAAAATAACTTTTTGTTGCGCTATTTCCATGATAAAAACCTTATTATTTCACTTAAATTATGTATCACAAAACAATACGTGCATCAGAGATAATAGCAAAAAGCGTAATGACCGTTTATGACAAACAAGATGGCGGGTTTTGCACACGTTTAGGCGCAACAGAGCGGTGTTTGCAAGTTGATGACAAGATGGCGACTTCTGCAAGTGTCAAAATGAAAAACGTAGCAACTTTTGCAGGAGTAGTCGAACTTTGATGTTGATTTGTACGGAGTGTAGCCAGTTTTGGCGCAGTATCGTTAATCTGTTTCAAAGTATTTAAAATTTGCGAACGTTAACTGCCAAAATCAAAAAATCACATATTTTTTGACATAGCGGTGTTTGAAAGTGGACTACTCATATCATCCACGTTTGGTCATATCATTAAATATGATTATATAATGTAGGTTAACCAAATATGTGTTCAAACCTACGAAGTAAATATATATGTCTATGGTTCAAACCATTTACAACTGCACATTACTCCATAATAGAGACAGGCTCTGGACGAACGTAGCAGTGAGAACATTTGATTATCGCTATTTTGGCGCTGATAATAGTAGTTTGGAAGTAGTGAGTGTCCACGGAACTAGCGTACTTGTACTATTAAGTAGACGCGATTATGTCCTCTTTCTACGAACTATTATTAATATTTATTCTGTGACCAGCGTCAGGAGATGGAACAATGTCAATTTTAGTTCCATGGACGCTCGGTGGGGTGCTTTAAATATGCAAAAACGAGAGTAGGCACAGCAAATCCATAGAAATCAGTGGTTCCCTTTCTCCCCACCAGCTTTGTCCCACTAGTGGGGAGAAAATGAGAAATAAAAAAATATGTCTTTTCTCCCCATTATGGAACATATTATTTGACAGTGGGGAGAAAGGTAATAATCGAAAAAGTATTCTCTTTCTCCCCCTAAGGAATCAAAAAATATACCTATCTTAGCAGAGGGGAGAAAGGGAATAACCAAATTTACTATAGTATATTGTCCTACTAGACTTGCCATGAAGCATACGTTATTTTTAGTAAGGGCAATGATGTTTTCATAACAGATAGGTTAAAAAAAAACACAAATTCGAGGCAAAGATATATCATTAATGTTTGACCTTATCATAGCCGTGCGTTTAGCTGTTCATATCATCAAACATAATTCATCAGGTTATACCATTTCACGATGTCACCGATAATATCATGGAATAAAAAAATTTCATGACCTGCAGGCTGATTCCATAAGGAGTGTGGTTGAGTGATTGCCACCGAGCACCCATTGCGGGTGGGCTTGAAGGTCGTGAAGGTTATGGAATTCACTAAACAGTTAACACGCCCCGTCAAGCACCCGCAATCAACACTAATACCGGGAAACCGGTAACTATGCGGCAGAATTCAGCTAAACCTAACCTACAAATACATCTAGCAGAAAAAGGTCTTTTCAAATTTTGCCGGGTTTTATGTTCTAGTGATTATCTGTGGGTGGCGCGCCAGCCAACTAATGGCGGCAATCGCTCTCCAACAATCATCGTCTGAATTTATTTTCTGCTTTTTCTCTCTCGCTTTTAATCTAAAATTTTGTTGCCGTGTAGATATTAAGTATAATAAAATTAAGCATCGTAAGATTTGTAGTGATCTAATAATAGGCCAATAACCTTGTTGTAGATTGTACGTCTCTGAAAGAAAATCTAAACATTGATATTATTTTTCAGCAATAATGTACCTACTTGCCTACTTCAAATAATTATTACGACTGCCTATTTAAAAATACCATGTTCCTATAGGTATAGTGACTATAGTACGTCTCAGGTAAAATTAAACTTCAATTGAAAATAATCTTTGCCATCGAGTAAAAATGCTGTGAATGAAACATGTCAATCCTTGTACACTACTTTTGTGCAAAACAATTAAATCAATAAATAATTTAAACGCCAAAAAACGAAGAAAGAAATATATTTGTGATTTAGAAATGTATTTCTAGATGAAATCTATTGCTTTGTACCTATATAGAAGTGTATTTTATCTAAGTCTTATGTATCGTTGTAGATTCACAAATCTCAAGTCTTGGAGTGAAATGGGAGCTCGACAGTTGATAATTATAGCCTAGAACTTGATAGACAAGTACCTAACTATATTAAATCTTGAATCTACTTGATTATACTAATAATATGATACATTTGTTTCAAGTGGATGCACACAGAACTGCAGTTCATAAGAATGTATAGATCACCACTTTCCCAGCTCATAGGATAGTGTAAATCTAAATTTATGTGAAAATTATAACATTATTACATGATATTTAATACTTACACTTGATTTCGTTTTGCTTATATTTGCATTGACCCCTCGTTGTTAGTAGAACTTCACATAATTAGGCTTTGTAAGAAAACTACTAGATTTTAAAACCAGTAGGTATTTTTCTATTTTAGGGTTAAAATCCTACTCTAGCTATGAAATACTTCGGCAGGTTCTATGAAATACCACATACATACATGTCATTAAACCTACCTTTTCACAACACAATTTCATGGCACGATAAAACATGAAACAAAGTGTACCTAGGTAGGTGTTAGAGAGAGTAGGCACAGCAAATCCATAGAAATCAGTGGTTCCCTTTCTCCCCACCAGCTTTGTCCCACTAGTGGGGAGAAATAAGAAATAATGTATGTATGTAATTACAGATTATGTACTATAAGTATTATAACTGTGCTTTATCAATGATCTTCAATAACCAAACACTGATAGATAGTAAATGCAATGAACGCACCGGTTGCTCTTCGGTTGACGAAAACTCATTGCTACTGAATTCCTTGTGAATTCCGATTTTGAATTACCGGTTTTGTATTTCCTAGTAAAATATTGTTTCAGTGCGGTTGAGACGACGTCATTTGACATGCACACTGAGCTTAGTGAATTCGAAACGAGTGATCGGAGGCAATGAATGGTCCAAGAACCGAACCAAGTTAACCGAACCGCACTTTAACCTTACGGAATCAGGCCCCTGGTTGGCCACGAAATTACCATTTCATTAATTGATCAATTTTACGATATTGTCACGACATATATAGTAAAAACTAAATATAAATAAATATATTCGGGACAATTCCCATAGTACAGGGTATCGTAGTTTGGGGCTAAGTAATTGCTTAGCCCCAAACTAGGATACCCTGTACTATGGGTACTAGACAACGGGTAAACATACATAGATACGAATATTAATACATCCATGATTCGCAAACAAACATTTCTGCTCATCACACATTATGATCGCACACCTAATAATGAAACGCAATATGAGAGCGATGGTGGCCTAACGGTTCTATAGTGCAATTTAGAGTTCAACGATACCTGGTTCAAAACCTAGGCTCCGCACCAATGACTTTTCTAAATTATGTGCGGTTTTCGATCGCTCCGTGCTTCGGAGGGCACGTTAAGCTGTCGGTCCCGGCTGTTGATTAATAGCAGTCGTTAAGCCATGTCAGAGGCCCTCGGGTGGCTTGACAAACTCTGACATCAGAGGCCAGCGCTACCTCATACGACACACAAACAAACATTGCACCTAGCGGGATTCAAACCAGCTACCGTTGGTTGACTTCACAGTCAGGGTCATTCAGTCAACCGATCATCAAAACTACTAACTAATGTTTTATCCTCCAGAAGTTCCAAAACTAAAGTAGATTTACTTACCTACTTCTACCGCGACCCGCAGGCATTTTTGTTAAAAAAATAAATGGATCATTCTGAAAAATATTTCCCTTTTGGATCTTAAGTTTGATGAATGATGTTGACGATTCACAGTGATTGACAGTTCTGATAGAAAAATATGATTACAATTGTTTTTTTTTAAATAATATTTATTTTATTAACGGATAATAGTTTGGTACATATATAATGAGATTTAATATCGAATGCATAGACATATATATTTACAATGTTATTAACATTGTAAATATATATTATGTCTATGCATTTTGCCACAGTACATTTTGATGCTTTTGGTATGTAGATATTTGATCCATAAAGCTATGTACTCATCATTATCTTCATCATATCAGCCTTTAGAAGTTCACTGCTGAATATAGGCCTCCCCCAAGCAGCGCCTTGATGAGCGATCTTGTACCCCCTCCATCCACCGCCTTCCTGCGATGGCTACAATATAGTCGGTCAATCGTGTGTGTGGTCACTTGCTTATTCGTGGTCGCCATTTGAGAACCTTTATTCCCCAGTGGTTGTCGGTTCTGCGAACTATATGGCCTGCCCATTGCCACTTCAACTTGCAAACTCTGAGGGCTATGTCGGTACCCCTGGTTCTTCTACGGATTTCCTCGTTTCGGATTCTATCACGTAGTGAAACACCGAGCGTGGCTCTCTCCATTGCACGCTGCGAGACTTTGAGCTTCTGTATAATCATTGACCACGTCTCATTAACGTATATCATCACTGGCAACATGCACTGATTAGAAACTTTCGTCTTGAGGCTCTGCGGTATCTGCGACGTGAAGATATGGCGTAATTTTCAGAACACTGCCCATCGTCGGTTGACCTCTTTGTCGAAGTTGGATCTACTCAGTTGGATCGTCTGACCTAAGTAGACATAGTGATCAATAGCTTCGATAATATCGTTCCCAACATAAACCAGCATGGGTGCGATATGGGCATTTGACATGACGTTCGTCTTACTCATGTTCATTTTAAGACCCATCTGTTGGGAAAAAATATTGAGGACACTGAGCATTGTGCGTAGGTCTTCCAAATTGAAGGTGAGTGATGCGATTGCCGTTGATGTCAACACCATATCCGTTCCAGTTCAGAAGTTTCCAATGCAGAGGTGAACAGTTTCGGAGAAATAACGTCTCCCTGTCTCACCCAGTTTTGCAATTGGATAGTATTCGTGCTCTGGCCTTAGAGACGGACAGTCATGGTGGCCTTGCTGTACAAACACTTCCACACTTCAATGTACCGGTAGTCAATCTGGCACCGCAGTAATGACTGTAGCACTGCCCAGGTCTTGACTAAATCCAAGGCTTTCTCGTAGTCCACAAACGCTAGAAATAATGGCCGATTATACTCTTTGGTCTTCTGTACAATCTTCCAGAGCATAAGCTCTGCAGCACCTTAGACCACATCCATAAGGATGTGGTCTAAGGTGCTAAAGTCTTTCCAGAATCCAGCTTGTTTAGGAGTCTGAAAATCGTCTAACTTTCGAGCGGAACGGTTTGTACTGCTCTATAATTAATAATTGTTTAGTAGTTACAAACCGCCTATAAAAAAAAATCAAGAGGGTGTTATCACCTTTCAAAACAAAACCACTACGCTCCTGTTCCACGCCTCTGGCGTAGTACCCTCGATGAGGAAGGAGTTAAACAGCTTCTGAAGGACTAAGTACCGGTGTTCCATCCGCTTTCAGTAGCTCTATCATTATTCCGTCCTCCCCTGATGCCTTGTTGCTCTTAAACTGTTTGAGAGCCATTCTGATCTCGTATGGGCTGACATCCGGGATATCTTCGGTATAATGTCGGTTCAAACGGGCTCTGGCATCATTAGTTGTGCTAGGAGGACTACGCGATGAAGTGTATAATTACCCATAGAACTTCTCGAACTCACTCAAAACCTCTGGCTTTGACGAAACGATGCTGCCACTGTCGGTCTTCGGCTTTGTCAACAGGCTTTGCCCAATAGACAGATCTCTCGCAAACACTTTGGAGCTCTTGTTCCGCTCTATTGCGTTCTTAATACAATTAGTATTATAAAAACGCAATTCGTGTCGCATCGATTTGGAGATCTGTTTATTAAGCAAGCTGTAACTCGACATATCAACTGAAGACTGCAGCCTCATATCGCCTTGTACTGCCATAAGTTTGAGTGTATGCTCAGATAGTTTCTGTGTTCTATTTTTGCGGTGGGTCTTAAAGAACTGCGACCTGACTGCGTGAACAATGTCCATCAGCCCGTTGTCTACACTCGAGAGCAATGAATCCGGGTCACTTAAAGAAACCTATAAATCTCGGAAACTAAGAATGAAATAAATTGTGTTTAATAGACAATTAAATACTCATTAATTTAAGATATTAAAACTTCTTAGTTATTGTAAATTTATGTCATAAAAAAACAAAGAACATAGGCGGAATTTTATGCGATAAATCTTGCAGCGTCTTGACATATAATTTCTACAAAACTTAAGTAATTATTTTTCTACGTTTTTTTAACATAGCCTGTAAGCTAGAAAAACCCAGGTTAACAAATCAATTTAAAAAATCAATAGAATTGTAACTTCATTTTCTTCCTACAATGTTTAACCGGCCTTGTTGCCTGCCCAACGGGTGAAAAATTCACGAACCTCGTTTACGAAGTATTACAGATTCATGGAAAAAAATATATAATACAATGACGTTTCCGGTTTGGACGTCAAAATTGTCAACACAGTAGACTTCCCACCGTTTTCCACCCAGTTAAACCAAAGGAGGTTAAATTACGCTTTCTTCCCACTCGGTTTTTTAAACCAAAGGAGGTTAAATTAAGCTCCAGTAAGCTTAATTTAACCTCGTTAAATCTTTTAACAGTAAGCGTAATTCAATCTCCTTGCGATAAACAGAATAATAATATAGACTGTGTTATAGACAAAATGGTACCAATATAAAACCTCTATACAAAACATTAAACTCGTAGCAAAAGGAATACAATGCATTATAGTTTATGGAGGAAGTGTAAAGAATTGTTGTTATAATAGTACCCTATTATAACAACAATTCTTTATAATTAAATTCTATACATATCTGCTAATATATTTAATTGTTTTGCACAAAAATAGTGTAGGTACAAGAAAGGACTTAATGCTAAACAGCATTATCTACCAGTGATCCAGGTCGTGAAATAAATAATAATACATAGGGCGTGTTGTTTAAAGTATTGAACAATAAATACGAAAGAAACATAGGTTTGTGTAACTATAATATTAAGTGTAAGGAATTGTTGCAAAATATTTGTGCTAATATAAGACAACTGTTTCCCTGTACAGTGAAACAGCAGCAACATATCTAAATATATTGTTTTGTAATCTCAGCAGGCAGTAACAGATTGAAAAGAATTCTTATTCAAAAGCCTAGTCTGCTGTCATACTAGATAGGTAATTGAATAGGTAGGTACCTACAATATCTTGAAACATTATATTTATCACGCATAAGTACTTACTTGCTCACCTAAATAAGCGGATAAAATAATTAAAATCTCTAGACTTGTTTCAAAGGTCATTAACAGTAACATAACCTACAAAACTTTGAAGCCTAATAAAAATTATACCTAGCCTCCCCAAAAAAAAACTTAGACTAACAATCTCAGGAAATGATGCAGAATTACTAATGATATTTTTATCTAAAGACGCCGTGAATTTGGCTGACATAAAAGTATGTATGGGAGTTCGCCATTGTTCTTTGAAAAAGGGAGACTTTCGAAGATGGAACTACGAAATTACTACATTTGATTTTACTTTTGTTTTTAATCTGTCATTTAAGTGGGTATATAAACCATATTGATAGTGTTCAATATTTATTATTCAAGCTGCAATCATGTCGCTTACACCTGAAGAATGCACCAGAATTCTCACAATGCTCGAAACCGGCCGGAGTCAGCGCGATACAGCCAGGACTGTCGGTGTGTCACTGTCAACAGTACAAAGAGTTCTCCGACGTTACGAAGAAACTGTCTCTAACTTACGCAGACCAGGAACAGGCAGAACCACATGTACCACAGCACGGAAAGATTGATACTTGGTGAACACCATGCTTCGTAATCGCTTTCTCACAGGAACTGAACTTACAAATCAATTTTGACGCCTCGGAGGAAGTAACCCAAGCGCATGGACAGTAAGTCGACGACTTGCTAAAGCTAACTTGAAATCACTTAGACCTGCAAATCGCCCTAAACTGGAGCGTGGGCATCGTTTTTCAAGACTAAGATATGCCCAGAACTACTTAAATTGGACTATTGAAGATTGGTCAAAAGTTATGTTCTCCAACGAATCAAAGGTTATGCTCTACAAGCACGATGGAAGACACAGAGTGTATAGAAGACCAGGAGAAAGATTCAAGCAAGCATGCATCGAAGAAAAAGTAGCCTACGGTGGTGGGTCTGTACTTGTGTGGGCCGGAATTTCATCCGAGTGTCGCACAGAACTGGTGTTTATAGAAAACTGCTCTTTAACTAGCGTAAGATATGTGGAAGAAATCCTTAATGAACACGTTGGGCCATTCATGGTCAATTTGGGTGAGGATGCTATTTTTATGCATGACAATGCCCGACCTCATACAGGTTGGATTGTGAAGGACTACCTTCAAGAGATGAACATTACTCGTATGGAGTGGCCAGCACGCAGCCCGGATATCAACCCGATCGAGCATGCTTGGGACGAGCTAGGGAGAAGCGTAAAACAATGAAAGCCTCCCCCAATCACGCTTCGTGAGCTCAAAATTACTCTTACAGAGGAATGGGAGAATATTCCCCAAAATTGTATAAGGAACTTGGTGTACAGCATGCCAAACCGCATAAACGCAGTAATGGAAGCACGAGAAGGCAATACAAAGTATTAAAATCCAAGAAAATTGTAATGTTGTTCAAAAATGACATGTTTAAAGCGAGATCAGCAGTTTTTTTTGGTTATGTAGTTTATAGTAAATAAAATTTTGTGACGATGATTTTATTACTTTCATTTAAGGGGTATTATATTGTCTATTAAACACAATTTATTTAATTAAGTTAGCATTCTTAGTTTCCGAGATTTATAGGTTTCTTTAAGTGACCCGGATTCATTGCTCTCGAGTGTAGTTCGTCCACTGTATCGCAGTCGGTCAGGATTTGAAAGAGATTTTGGAGTTACAACTGAAAGCTCTCGGGGTTTTGGATTTGGGCAGGACTTGAGCGAAGAGTTGATTTCATCAAACGAGACCTCTCCAGCTTTACGATGACATTAAAGTAGCTTCTTAACATGCGGTGATTACTGCCGGTCTTAACCCTGTTGATCACAGAGACATCATTGAATATTGCCATGGAAACGAAATAATAAGAAGTCTATCGAGTACGTAACTATCTTAGGCCTGTAACGCACTAGTAGTTGGCCGCCTAGGTGGTTCGTTTGAGAAGCCAGCTGCCTGACGCGCTTGAAATCGCGGCTGACCGTTTAGTATGGCGGCCAACCGCGATGAGACCGCTCGAAGGCTTGTTGGTCCATAAACGAAATAGACGCCGTCGAGGTAGCTTAATGTTACACCCGAAAACAGCGAAAAAAAATAAACAATATATTGGATTCATCCCTAAGGTACTAGAAACACGCAACGAATTTGGCGAATTTGCAAGTTGTTTTCCAAAACAGAAAATATTTGTTTCGGCCTACGGTTTCTGCTATTTAACCTAGAATGAGTGTTTTTTTAGGCATGGAACAAGAGTGTGGTTGTCCTTTTTTTTCAAAAAGGAAGACAAGACCCTTTTGAAAACCCCATTTCCCTCCTGAGACATGTCTACAAGCTGTTTTCGAGAGTCATCTCGAATCGTTTTGCGCGGAGATACCAGCAGACTAAGCATATCCCCCTGCATCGAAGTGTGAGACAAGGGGACGTTATTTCTCTGAAATTGTTCTCAAATTCATTGGAGGATATGTTTAAGACTCTGGACTGGAAAGGATGTGGCATTAACATTAACGGTGAGAACAACTCACACTTGAGATTCGCAGATGACATCGTCATTGTGGCAGAAACGTTGCAGGACTTGCAACAGATGTTGGACAGCCTAGCTGATTCTTCTCAAATCATTGGTCTCCGGATGAACTTGGACAAAACAAAGGTTATGTTCATCGAACACGTTATTCCGGAACCAATTGCTTTTAACGGAACTGCTCTCGAGGTTGTTCAGGAGTATATTTATCTGGGGCAAATTTTGCAACTAGGTAAAAACAACTTCGAGAGAGAGACCCGTAGAAGAATACAGCTGGGCTGGGCAGCATCTGTGAAACTTCTTCTACTTCACCAATACCGCAAAGTTTGAACACAAAAGTCTTCACCCACTGTGTCTTACCTGTTATGACATACGGAGCCGAGTCGTGGACACTCACGGTACGACTAGTCCACCAATTTAAGGTCGCTCTGCGGGCTATGGAAAGAGCTCTGCTTGGAGTTTCTCTGAAAGATCGTATCCGGAATGAGGTGATCCGACAGAGAACCAAAGTTGTCGACATAGCCCTTAGAATTAGTAAGCTGAAGTGGCACTGGGCTGGTCATATTTGTCGAAGGACTAATAACCGTTGGGGTAGCCGTGTTCTTGAGTGGAGACCGCTGCTTGGTAAACGTAGTGTAGGGCGCCCTCCAGCTAGAACGATATAGGTAAAGTGACTGGCAGCAGTTGGAAGAGAAGAGCTGAAGATCGGGCTCAGTGGCGTGCTTTGGGACAGGCCTATGTCCAGCAGTGGACTGACACGGGTTGATGATGATTATGATGATGGAGTGTTTCGACAATTGAAGAATATATCAAAGTTTTATGTGACACCATCAAAGGATAAGATACAAAATTTTGCGTACAAACTCATCTATGAGTTTGTTTTAACTAAATGTTGACATTCGAAATTGTCCATAAAAACTCCGCCATCAGAGGACTCAACCCATATTATATTAAATCTAAAATATTTTATCAAATATGTAGGTAGTTTGTCATTCATGGGCCCAGATTCGGATAAAATCGCTAACTTGCTTAGGAAAAACAACGTATACGTAGCGTTTCGAACTAATAACAATCTGCGTCATCTTTGCAATGGTAAAGACCGGATGGAGAACCATAAAAAGTCCGGTGTTTACAAGTTGGTTTGTGATGAGTGTAACGGGGTGTATGTGGGTCAAACCGCTTGCAAATTCGAAACTAGGTTTAAAAAACATAAACCAGCGTATAGGACTAGTTATCCAGAGTAGTCCCATTTCGCTAAACATTTAATTGAGTCCGGTCGTTTCTTACAGCGAGTTATCATCAATTTTCAAGTTTTTCCAGATTTCCCGTAGAAACGTACAATTTTCCAGGAATAAAAGTATCATATGTTTTATTCCAGGGTATAAGCTATCTCCATTCCAAGTTTCATCGAAATTCGTCTAGCCGTTATCGCGTCAAAGCTCCCCAAACAAACAAACAAACAAACAGCAACGTTTTACTTTTATATATTGGTATGGATATAAATTATATATATATGAATATAAAAGAGTTTTTTTTTCTACCCCCCATTTCAGAACCTTTCGATAACTCAATTGTCGACGATTGGGTATTATTTATTCTGTGGATTAGGTTTGAAATCGTTCAATTCAATACATATTTACTTCACAATATCGAATCGAATCGATTCAGTTTGTAATCGAAATGTTCTGAATCGGGGTGCAGGCCTTGTCTTTCATTAAATGTATATTTTCCAATAGTTCAATTTGGGTAGGGTTTGTTGAGCGTGGGGTTTACTTGTTTGTTATATTTTTATTTTACCATTTATCATTTGTCTGACTTACATTTTTGGCGGAAGTAAGCTACATATTTTTATTTTGTTCATTTTTAACTTTGCAAATCTTAAAATAAAATTACAATATACACAGAAAAACGAAAAATTTACAATAATTTCCTATTATATCTATTGCCATCAAATTTCGTTTGACCTTCACTTCAACACCGACCTTGGTCGTCGGGCGTACGTTGGTTACCGTGGTCGCAAACCACCGTCGGTGAGTAAGCGTGTAGATGGTGCACCAGTGACCCAATTACATAACTTGGCTACAATCGGATTATCACTTTTTTCATAGCAAATTTGACTCTATCGCAAGGCATTAGTGGTTGCGATACTGAGAATTCGATTGAAGCCAAGTTATGGAATCGGGCTGCAGGTTCACCACGCGTGACGCGAGCGCATTTATCTCGCTGCAGGTGGCGAGTGCGGACGTATCGTAAAAATTGCAGTTCAGCACGGACGCGAAATTATAGCTGAATCAATCGAACTTTTTAAAGATATGCCATGTCTCAGGGAATCCTATAATATACACGGCACAAAAGAAGGACGCTTTAGACATATTAGTTTCAGGTTAAAAGAATTAGAGCCGACTGCAAATGTAGTTTCAGCGATATAATGATAGAAAATATTAAATCATCATATCGATGAGAATGACATAAAAAATGTAGGCAGATACCTATAGTGCATTAATTCTTCTGCCTATCATTATTTAGAAAGTGAATTTCTTACGAAGCATGTTTTCTGTGCCCGAGTTCTAAACAAACTGAAGTTGTTCGTTGTTGGCAACCCTGTATCCAAAAATGATGATCAACTCTTATGACCAAAACACATATACACGACATGACATCGAATTGCGACACGACTTCCCAACGTGCCACTATGCGACGTCATCGTGTCGCGTTTATGTGTTTTGGCCCTTACCAAGGTCACCTTGGTGGGGTTTGGTTGCTCATCGTGTAGAACAGTAGAGTCCTTATATTACACGGCCAATAATACGCGACCAAATAATGTACAGCCAATAATACGCGACCAATATTACGTGGATTGGCCGTGTAATATCACCCCGAGCAGTTTTTTCACAGGCAAAAATACGCAGCCAGGATTACGAAGCCAAATTATCTCGCCTCCGTAGCTTCGGCTTTTGGTCACCTTCGGCGACCAGCCTTCGCCGCTCCAGCTCACCCTGGTACCTGCACTTTGTTACAGCGGTCGCGGCTGCAATTCCTCCGCGCCTCCGGCTTTTTAAAAACACTCTAGTGTACCACGTAGAATCGGGGTTGGCCGATTCAATTCTGTGCCAGTTTTTTTCTTCTTGTTACTCGCCTACACAAACGAGGCATCAAGGAGTTATTCTATCATTGTCTATGGTTGGCTTCGTATTATTGGCCGTGTAATATTGGTCGTACAAAATCAGCACGGGCTGATATTACGCATCCAGTCGTACACGTATTATTGGCTGCGTAATACTGGCCGTATATTATCAACCCGGACCAATTTTATACGGGCAATAATACACGGCCAGTATTAGCCGTCCAAATATCACGAATCCATGTACAGGTAATATCAGGCCGTGTAATATTGACTGTACAATACTGGTCGTACATTAGTTTGGTCGTGTATTATCATTGTCTCCCAATTTCCATATTACGTATCTTTTTACCTACAATTTCAATCCAAAATAATTAGTTAATTGGGATAACGCAACTTTTTTTGCCCCAATTTCATGCCTTTCAAATCGATAGGTAGTTTTTTTTTCTAACCTATACTGTCCCACAGCTGGGCAAAGGTCTCCCCCATATCCTTCCAAGATTCTCTTTCCTGAGCCGTACCAGCCCTCTTGGTAGGCGTCTAGGTCATCTCGCCACCTCTTTCTGTGCCGGCCTCGGCGGCGTCGTCCATCTTCAGGCGTCCACTGTGTCATGACCTTTGCCCACACGTAGGAAATGTCTTTCGTTCAGTTGTCGCAGCACCACTGAGGTTGCAAAAGTTTTTGAGCGGAATTGTCTTCACCTGACCAAGGTTGCAAAATTAAAAATTGAAAATGTTTGCCTAAATGCTTGAAACTCTATTTCTATATGATTAGAGTCCAAAGTCATCGTAGAAAACCGTAGCTAAATAGATTCTTGACACAAATTAAGTGATATTGCCAACGTGATGGAACAAAAGCCACTGGTATAAGTGGTGTCACGTTGTTTTCACGTGGTGTTTTCGACAATTTAGCGCGCTTTTTATTCACGTGTAAGCAAGCGAGCGGTTAGAGACATTTCCTACGTACAATGTCACTTAGATCACAGAGTAAATAATAGTACAACTTAGGTACCGATCAAGGAAATATATATAACTCTCATTGCAACCGATAGCATCTGGACTTACGTGGTCCGGACGCAGGTTATAAACATCAACACGTATCACATGGCAGCGTAGACGCGAGTATGTACCTACATGGCGGTGACCGATTGACCAAAGATAGAGCATTATTGATAGTGACTCGGCAAACGTAGTGTAGGGCACCCTCCAGCTAGGTGGAGCGACGATCGCGATATACGCAAAGTGGCTGGCAGTGCTCAGTGGCATGCTTTGGGAGAGGCCTATGTCCAGCAGTGAACTGACACGGGTTGATGAGGATGATGATGATGACAGTGAGTTGTATTTTTGATCACTCGATGCCATGTTTAAATATTTCTGAGTCTGTTTTTGGTCAAAATAAGTGGTTCGTTAAATTTTTTATCTCTGTATTATTTATACATCATCAAAGTAAGAGACAAAGGAAAAAAACGACTGATCTGCCAAAAAACGAACTTATAAAAATTATAGCCTATGTTACACGGGACGATGTAAGGATTCTAACGATACCCCATTATATCTATTTAAAAGTTGTGGTGGAAAAAAAGAAACTCACATACATAGACACAAACATACATACATACATACATGAACCCTGAAAACCTTAAACTCGTTGGTGCTAATACTAGCCTTATTTTATCCTACATTAACTGAATAATCATACCTAATCACCAAAAATATTGTATATTTTATGAACGCGAGGAATATATATAACAAGCAGTTGGACATCATATTTCATTTTACCCGCCTGCCTGTCACATCACTAGTGCAACGTTGGCGTAAATACCTAGATAGAGGCGGGCAAACCGGCCGGAATATCTTCATTCAATAAATTCCGTTCAAAGTCGAGTAGTGTATATCTGTGGATTCTGTGGTTATGGTTTATGGTTAGTAGTATTGTAGTTGTCGACCGCGTGATTATTGTTGTCTTGTGTCCGAAATCCGTGACGATTTTAGAAATTTCGTAAAGAATATTAAGTGAAAATGGGCGAAATTGAAGCCGGTCAGAATGCTAACGTATTCCTATTAGCAGGATTTACTGTTTTTTCTTGTGTAATAATACACTTTTTATACAAGACCATCTTCGGTGCGAAGGAAAAGGAAGCGCTAAAGCATGAAGCTGCGAGCGAGTTGGGTAAGTTTTGCTTTATTTGGTTTTATTGTTGTGTGGAGGGTTACAAATTATTTTGGCGATAAAATTGTGATATGGAAGGAAGATCCCCACGTGTGCGAGGTTTTTACCGGCATGTTTTAAAAGCGCGTTTTCTATTCAAACTAGCGAAAAATACTAGCAAAAAATTGCGGTACGGGAGCTATGAAAGGTAACTCTATCCGAAGAATGCAGCTGACACACTTTTTACATTATTTCTCATGATCATTTATTGACTATAAGTGTGCTTTGTCATTGACTTATTCCTGATCAAAGTCTGAAAGTTAACCAAAATTATTGTATAAATAAACCTACAAATATTTAACTGTACATACGTTTTTTTTACCTTTTTAAAGATTAACAGTCTGTTTCCAAAACAATTTTACTACCTACTTTCCCTTCTTCAAGTATCAATAAAATCAAGTTCAACTCCACAAAACTTAGGGACTAGGTAGGTAGATACTTTTTTGTTGTATGATTAGGTCAAATTTTGCAAGCTATTATTAGATAATGGATGATTTCTTGACCTATCAAGATAAAATTTTGTTAGTTACAAAATAGACCTGATGTCAATACAGCATATTAAAACTTATGACTGTATGCAGTCAGGAGACCCAAGAAAAACAGAACAAATGGGACCTCTTCACTATTTATGTGCTACAATATTCTGATTGCAAGTTTTGCTTAGCTTATTAATAGTGATTACTTTGGATTTATGAAATAAAATGAACCTAAAAACTACAAAATAATTACATTAATTTACTAATTTTAATATAACACTAATAATCATGCTCGATAAATAAATAACAAGTACCTACTTATGTGAAATCAGGTAGTCAATCTTGAATTTACAGAAATGAAAATATTTGACAAGTAGGCCATCCATCCATCATCAACAGAAAAATATTATTTAATTTTAATATGAGTTATATGACTACTTTGGGTTTGTGTAATAAAATGAACCTACAAACTTAAAATAATTACAATCATATATTAATTTTCAAATAATAAACATGCTCGATAAATATATAACAGGTACATACTTATATGAAATCAGGGAGTGAATCTTGAATTTACAGAAAATTTATTTCCATTCATTACCAACAGAAATTTTATTTGTTTATTTAATTTTTCAATCATCATGCAACCAAGCAATCTCAATAGTATATGTAATATTATTGCATAAATATGAAACTGGTTATGATGAGTAATTACATTTTAATTCACCACAACATGACATTAACCAACTGTTTAAATATTATTGAATATATATACTGGTTCTACTGTAACGTAACAAATGCTGGTACTTTGTCATAACAAACAATATACCAATACTTAATTTCTTTCTAGGAACTAACTAACAGCCGTACTAAGTGAAGCCAATGAATGCTAATTAGCATTAAACTGTGTTAAAATTAGTACAAAAAGATTTTTTTATAATGGTTTAAGTTAATTTATGTCTGTAAGTATGGCAGTAAACGTACAATATTAATTTGCCTTTTTGTGACAAGGTGCTAAAATTACTTTTAAACATAATTATACTGAATACTGTGTTTCCCAGCCAACAGAGCTTGAAAGTATGATTCATATTATTTAAAACATCAAAATGAATGATATATCGGGGTCACATTTAAATAAAAGAAAGACAAGAACAATTAAATACCTTTTAGTTAGAGGGATGAGTAATTGTTGGTAAAAGATTTCTCTAATAGAAGAAATTATTGTAAGAATATTGCTACAAAAATAATTTATTTAAATTGTCTATTGTATTGCATCCATGGATATCACAGTTATTTTAAAAAAAAACTATACTATTAAACCAGCAAAGGTTTATATAAAATTCAAGTAGTACCTTTGGCCTACAAACAGTAAAAAGATTTGCAATTTCTGACTCACTTTCATGGATAAACTTTACTATTGTGCAACCAGTCATCTAGCTATTTATTTTCTAAATATTGAAACTAATTTTATTTATAGATATTTCATTAAATTAAATAAGCATAAAAAATGTATAAAAATAAGTATAACACCTTTGCTCTATTGCTCTTTAAGCAGTAGGATTTATATAATACATTTATTAACTAGCTTTGCCTGCGGCTTGCCTGGGTTAAACGCACCCTATGTGTTATCCTAGAATAAAAAAAGGAAAATAAACCACATTACAAAAAAAAAAGTTTAGCCGTCAAATAGTTTTTATTGATTTCTCAGATTCTACTCATCAGATTGAGATACAAAGTACACCAGATTTTTAAGTCAAACCTATCAGTGAAAACTGCATTTCCATCGGTCCAGTAGTTTTTAAGTGATGCGCAACCAGACAGACATAAACCATTTAAAAAAAAAAAAATTTCTGTTCAGTACCTTATTTTACGAACCCTACACATTTTCTTTTGTTAATTGTACAGACTTTTTGTTACTTACCTAAAAATATGTAGTTCATATCTTTTGCTTTATTATAACTATTGTTATACATATATATTTATACCGGCTGGAAATAAAAAATATACCCTTTTACACAGTTAGGCACCTACTATTAAAAGTACATCCTTTGATGGTCGGAATTCACGTCGATAATATTCTTGGACCAATAGGACACGTCCGCGTTCACATTTTTGTACTTCTAAACAAGGAAATGTCCTCTATTATTGAATTTAGACCAGATGAAGGAAAATATGACCGTGAGAATCCCAACCAAAGCTGGGGCTTCAAAGTCATCAGAATAGGACTGTATTTTTAAAATGTAAAAATAATTATTACATTTTATGCAAAATAAAAATCTTCACTGGTAACTACATGAAGTCGATATGGTCTGTGCATGAACACTCCATTCAATTTCCTGCAAGATTTGAACCTGGAGATAATCTTTCATTGTAGTTTTCCGGATATCGGATTTCATTCCTACACACGAGAATACTAATTCCTATCTATGAATAATACATTAAACTAAGGACATTTGCAATTTTGTATCTTCCTTGAGGTGATACATACGCAGAGGCCCGCCGACGTTCGTCGCCGCTGCGCGGCCGGCCGGTGTAAGTCCAGTTACAAATGCATGCATAATACTGTACATACGTATGCCGATCGAGCCTTACATTTAATGAGACCGTGTATGGCCTTAGGACTCTACGTAAACGAACAAGCGCATGTTGACCCCACGGGCAGCCGCGTCTCGTTCTGGAGATTGCGCCATCGTCTCGCATGCATCGACGCGAAACCGGCCGGCCGGTCAGTCACAATTCGGAACCAACTTGCTGTTTTTGCTATGTTGCGGAGAGAACAATGTGAACTTGATTTATCCGAACATACTCGTACACTCGCGAGCAATGAAATCGACTCAATACCTCATGCGCGCAATCGTGTTTTTCTAATTCTGAAAATACGTACAAAAAAAACTATAGACACTGATAGTTTACTTTCTTAACTTTGTAATTATATAAATTTCGTGAAAATTAGTTAGAGTATTTTTTGAGATACGATACTTGAAATTATACGAAATCTCGTATAATTTCACGAAATCAGGTACAAAGAAAGCAAGCTATGGGAAAATCTTAATATTTTTTTTAAATGTATACTCAATAATAATGGTTATATAATTTAAAGAATGATAAATAAAAAAAAAATTGTACGCATTGCCGGCTCAAAACTTGCCGTACCGAGGAGAGCAATATTTTCAAGCATTAATTCTAACTGTACGTATTTTATTCAGTAAGAATTGTCTGATTTTTATTATTATTTTTCATGATGACCTTATGAATTAAGCTTTCAAATAATCGATTTATTTTTAAATGTAATTATAATAACAGAAAAAAACGTCTCTGATTGCGCGCTTAGGATCTGAGTCGATTTCATTGCTCGCGAGTGTACTTACCTACCTAGTTACATAATTGTTTATTGTGTATTACATTTTGTAGAACATAGACAGACATAGTCTGCAATGTGTTGTTACTGTTAGTATAAATAAATGAGATTGGCACGTATTAAAAAAAAAGAGTTTAAATGTCAAAACGTAATTAAATGTAGTTTCCTTACACTTGATCATAATTTGATTCACTAAAATAAAAAATAAAAAAACTAGATCAAAACAGGGAAATAGAATTAAAATAATCAGGACTTTATTCCCTAGATGCCATTGGACACAATTTAATAATTCCATTGTTTATCATTTTTAGTGTTGGATATGTCCTTTTCGTATCGCGAACATAAATAAAATGAATTATTCTCAACAAATCTGAAATGAGCAAAAATACTTTTAGCTCTATCTGATCTATATCAGACTGAGATAAAAAGTGTAGTACCTAGTCAAACGAAGATCAAAAGGTCTTCCACATCAACTTATATACATAACTAGCTTTCCCGCCCGCGACTGCGTCCGCACGGACTATTGTTTATCGCGAAAAAAGCATCCTATGTTGTCTAGGATATTAAAAACCAATGCAAATATAGGAATAGCACCAATGCTCTTGAAGTTTTTTGAAAGACTTGTTATTTCGTTTCCATGGCAACCGTTCCTTACAGCTAGTAATCAACATTTTCTAGTTTTCCCGTGTAAACTTACATTTTTCCGGGATAAAAAAGTATCCTATGTTTTATTCCAGGGTATAAGCTATCTCCATTCTAAATTTCATCAAAATCCATCCAGCGGTTATCGCGTGAAAGCTCTCCAAACAAACAATGCAAACAAATAAACAAACAGACAACGTTTCACTTTTATATATTGGTATGGATTAGAGCAGATTTATTTCCTTATTCCTCTGCCTAAACATACATCCTACCTACTAATAACTACTAATTTTATCAAAATCCGTCCAGCCGTTATTATGTGTAAGCTGCCCAAGCAAACAGACAACGTATGTACCTACCACTTCCACAATACATGCGTATATTTTAATATTAAATAAATAGTATAAAAAGAAAAATACAAAAATTATACGACACCTTATCTTCATACATCTACATAATGTATATAAATAGGACACCATGAAATACTGCTGATTTATGTTGTTTGCACTGCATCATTGCATTGGCATGAGTAATACTGAGTCATTCATTTTTCATATGTGTACATATACGAAGATACCTATCTCATTCCTGGCATATGGGTGCATAATATATGGGTGGAAAATGTTGACCTAATAAATTGAGTAGGTAACTTGGTTTTCTTTTCGTAGGTATCAATAATTCAACCGACATTGGTATAGTTTCTTAATTAAATCTGTTTGGGCCTGTTATTGGCCACGTCACCCTGTCTGCGGCTGATTGGTTCTCTGTCGGATCTCCTCCTTGCTCATTCGATCTTTCAGATAATCTGAGTAAATCTCACTCCATTTCCCACTTAGAGAGCAACAATGTCATCAACGCTTCGGCTCAAAGGTATCATGAAGAGTAGAATATGTATATTACATATAACTGTTATTAGATATTTCCAGGAGTTCTTTTTTCTTCAGGGTTTTGTTTTGTCCATCACAAAGCACGAAATGTTTTTTTTACTGTAATATGGATTATTATTTTCGCACACGGTTTTTCCTGGCTGGCCTAATTTATCAGTTGCTGGTCCGTTCCTAATCAAACTAGCCATTGTGTGTGATCTCCAATATCTGGGAAGGTTCATGTCATTAATTTCGGATGAATGAGTTGCGCAGTGAAGTCATTATCTCCATAAACAATAACAACCAAGTGAATTGAAACAAAACATCCCGAAATCAAAACACAATCGAGTCGTTCCGATTACTTATCGATCAAAAACGTGCATCATGGACAAGATAGAGCACGTAGTTAAAAAATATACTTTTGTGTAGGAGGTTCTTTAGTCATAATTTTATTAAACAGTTGTGCTTCATTCATGATACATTCAGATTAAACAATTAGTCAGAACTATAAAGTCAAACGTGTCTTCAATGTTGATGACACTAACGAGCGATGACTCCAACACGCCCACTACTTTGTTCATGCAGTAGATAATTATTATTCCAAAGTGTAAATAAACTTTCGTCTATGACAAATAAACCCTTTGTTCTCCAAGTCAAACATGATGAATAGAAGTGTACATAATCAAAATCTTATGCCATAATTATAATATAATAAGTATCACAGCGTAAACATCTTTCTCCATTTCATAGGAGTCTCATAAATAAACATTCAATAATTCAACAGGCATACATAATATATTGACCTCTGATTAATAACACGTGTGCCTGACCTGCACAACAATAAAGTTGTTAAATTCCTTACTATATCTTCTCAGACTTTAGAGGCATTAGAGGCTTCGGTAAGGGTGGACGGATGGGTCTAAGCACTGACCTGAAAGTCGTTGGGTCTTACTGAAGGTTCGCGTATATATAATACACTGAAACCGAATCATCGGCTGATTATGGGTCCGAACCATTCGGACTGTCACGGATGTTCATCTGCGTTCTCTGGTAGTCTGTCTGTGAAGCTGTGTACGTACAATGAAGCAGTAAGTAACAAAAAGTCAGTACAATGAAGATAAAAAAATTGGTCTAGAGGACGTAAAATAAACTACTGAACCAGAATGTAACTTTTTTTTAAATGGTTTATGTCTGTCTGTTCGCACAACACGTAAAAACTTCTGGACTGATTGAAATGCGGTTATCACTGATAGCTTAGCTTAGTTTGAAGTACACCACACAAAAGTACACAGATTTTACTACCAGAGTAGAAGCCGAGCAATCGATTACAACTATTTGACGGCTGAACCAAATTTGGTATTTTGTACTTTATAGGTACTTTTGGTCATGGAATAACACATTTTATCCCAGAGAAACGACCACGTGGTCACAGCTAGTTTGAAATAAATAATATATTCAAGAGAATTCACACCAATTACCTACCCTGGCCCCAAACTAGGATACCTTGTACCATGAGTACTATACAACGGATAAACATCTATTCAATACCTTATAAAAAGCAATAAGTACGAAAAAGTCTGTACAAAGAAGATAATTAATAAAAAATGGTCTAGGGTATTTAAAATAAGCAATTGAAAAAAAAAAACTTATCTTTCTGTCTGTTTATCTGTATGTTTGTTCGCGCATAACCTAAAAAAACTGGACCAATTGCGATGCGATTTTCACTGTTGGATAGCTTAGGGGTTGACTTAACTGGTGTACTTAGTATCTCAATCCGATTAATAGAAGCCGAGCAATCGATAAAAACTTTTTGACTGCTGAAGGAATTTTGATCATATTGATGTTTTAGGTCATGGAATAGCACATGAGTACTTTTTACCTAGAGAAATGACCACGCGAGCGAAGCCGCGGGTACAGCTAGTACATAAATATGAATATACATCCATGACTCGGAAACAAACGTTTGTGCTCATCACACACCTTGAGGTATCCGATCACGCGACCTTTGACTTCGAAGTCAGAGTCACTAGCCACTCGGCCAAACGGTCATGTTCTGCTTTTTAGGGCCTCTCAATAAAAAACATCTTCGATTCAAATATATTTTATAGATTGGACTTGCATTAGCAGCTCTCATCTTGGAAAAATCGGTTTAATCAAATTAATTCAAAATACCTAGTATAGGGGGTTTTTGGTAAAATGTTTTCGCCGCTGTAACAAATTAGTTATCGGACTTACAAAAAAAGTGTTAATACTTAAATGAAAATATTTGTACCCTCTTTAACTTTGCATTTGACATCTTTGACGTTGATGAATTATTTTGTTTAAACCAATTTTTGACACCTTTAATCCAAGATGGCAGCTTGAGCCGCTCTCCAGGTAAATACTTGGATAATTCACTGGGCTATACGTTTGGTTTTGGCCTACCTTGGCAGACGAAGTTCGAGCATACTTCAGCCGATGACGGATTAGGTGCACGCGAGCCGACGGCCGAGGGTCTAAGCATGCTTTGATCCCATGGAAATGTATACAGAGTCGTCCACAAATGGTGAAAAAACTTCACGGGGCTGTTCAGAATAGATAACTGAAATGTTTTTGATCAACGAAACTTTGGAAAAAAAGGCTTTCATTTAAAACAAGCGAGATAATCAGCCAACGGGCGGGTGAACGACTTTTTGGCACGCGGTTGATCCAGCTTTGACAAATATATATAAAACTTGTCGGCGAACAGTTCACGACCATTCTTCCGACCACGTACCTTGAAACTTTAAAAATTGTTGTCTCATTACAGGTGCTCCCGTCGAAGAAGCGTCATCCGACACCAGCGCGACCGAAGGCCAAACTAAGGGAAAGAGCAAAAAGCGGGCGACATGGAAAGGGAAGTCCGAGTTCAGCCATCCTTGGCTGCTGAAGAATCTCAAGGGCCACCCCGGCACAGTATTGCTGGTGGACTTCTCAGCGAACGGCAAGTTTATGGCCGCTACCTGTGATGGTAAGTGTCTAAAACGACCTTATTCGCACTCTATTTTATTGTCTATGTTGCATTGAAAGCCGGTCTGAGCCTTTGAAGAATGTATACAATGTTAAGACAGCCGAAAGTATTTTTAACGACTAAAAGCAATATCGCTCAAAAGTACCTCAGTAATAGGTTAATATTTAAACAACTTGTTCTTTTGAGGTCAAAATATAGCTGTAATGACTATTCCATAAAAAAAAACAAGAAATTACTTAAAGGTATTTTGAAAATGGCGTCTATTTCATAGATTCAGACTAGCTTAATGAAAAGTTTACGCAAACTGATAAAAACTACTCTCGTCTCGTCTAAGCATGGCCATAAGCAAATGCATGGCCTTTAGATCTCTAGTCTAATACCTATTACGTTTTTTTTTGTTTGATTACCTATCTATATACATATGTACGTATATTCATCAGTTTGTGGAAACTTTGTTGAAACACGCAAAACCCTCTTCATGATGAATGCTTTTCATAATAATATTCTCGTTTTTTTATGAGACTCCACATCAGTTGTGCGTCATTCTCGTTTATTTCATTTTCGTCGCCTCTGTCAACACAGCTTTTTCTTTAATTAGATACCTTAATTAAATAATTTTGCTTACCGTATGATAATATTATTATAAGCCGTGGAAATAAATTTAGCAGGAAAGTTTGACATGACTTTTTCAGATTCAGGAAGTCAGTAAAAAAGAGGTCACATAGATAACAGCACCAATTAAATAGGCTTGTGACGCTTTCCTGCTTCATTTATTTATCATTCACAAACTAGGAAGATGACAAGATGATGGCAGAAGGTTAAATTAAATACATGCCATACACGTCTGTCGTCTTTCTACCTTTTGTAAATATAGGAAGTAGATAAATAGCCATAGTTTTATTGAAGGTGTATCATAAAAGTTAATGAAGCTGTGGCTATCAATTCAATGTCACCACAAGGCGTGAATACACTGCTGTTCAAACATAACGTTCTTGGGGACATCTGTTCAATAAACGTAATCTTGTCAACGCTAAATTTACGCCGTGTGTTCAAGCCTTATCATTTCCTTATCGTGCAACCATCGGACAAGATGCTTACTTACCGTGATGTGGTTTTCCAATCTCTAATTCGTTAATTAGGAAAAAACATTTTGTTGAGTCATTGTCTGTAAAAAAGTTCCTTTTTGTCTGCATTTTATAGTCGAGCATTGTATCACTCGTCTTGTCATCAGTTTTGTAATGATTAATGCAAACCACAGATTAAGTAAATGATACAGAAGCACCGTCCGATGGTTGCAAGTGGAAGCGGCAGCGGAGATCTTCGTGAGACCTTGCGCTTTTTGTCCCACTCCGCCACGCCACTGTTATGTGTAATTTTGAGGTCCACCGGTCGAAGCCATCAAGGCTGATGCTTTACCAGCAATTATCTAGACATCAATTATTTCTGCCAAATTTGGTGTCGTAGTTTTGACGTACGTAGATTTATTTAATTGAGTGAGTAGAGTGATCTAAAGTATCGATGGTACGGTATGAGTAAAAGTTTTGTTGCGCTCAATTTGGTTCATAAGAGCTTTAGATTCAGCTGTCCATTTTTTAAATCATCATAGATCATTTAGATTTAAAGCTCATCTAAGGTTTTTAGGTTTTGATAAAGCTTTTGGAAGAAGCGAAGTGCCCACCGTCTGAACATTGAAACATGACTATAAACGATCTAGAGATTTAAGAGAAGCTTTTTAGCCCACCGCATGAGTATTGAAACAAGATACAACTTGTTTAGACATTTAAAATTATATTTTAGCCCACTACATGAGTATAGAAACAAGTCTATAAACGGTTTAGATATTTAAAATAATCTTTATAGCCCACCGCATGAGTATTGAAACAAGTGTACAAACGGTTTCGATACTTAAAAGAAGCTTTAGCCCACCGCATGAGTATTGAAACAAGATACAACTTGTTTAGACATTTAAAATAATATTTTAGCCCACTACATGAGTATTAAAACAAGTCTATAAACGGTTTAGATATTTAAAATAATCTTTTTAGCCCACCGCACGAATATTGACCAAGACTACAAACGGTTTAGATATTTAAAAGAATCTTTTTAGCCCACCGCATGAGTATTGAAACAAGACTACAAACGGTTTAGATAATTAAAATAAGCTTTTTAGCCCACCGCATGAGTATTGAAACAAGAGTACAAACAGTTTCGATAATTAAAAGAAGCTTTTTAGCCCACCGCATGAGTATTGAAACAAGAATACAATCGGTCTAGAGATTTAAAATAAGCTTTTTAGCCCACCAATATTGAAACAAGATTACAAACGGTTTAGAGATTTTTTATGAAGCTTTAACTTTAACACTGATTCCTAATCGTGCCTATTTAGGCTGTGACCATGCTCTTAAATTTAAACTTCGTTTAGGGCCTGAAAACATAACATGCATTTCTTAGCTTCAACGAATTCAAAGAAGTAACAATTTCGGAGTTGTTTGTTTGCTGTAATCGTATTTGTTCGAGTTGGTGTTACATTTGTTCCCATTCGGCCGTATCGTGTTAAATAAAGGTTACAACAGCGGTACAACACACGATTACGCAAAACGAAAGTGTAACCTGACCGCAGCTGGGGTTAAATCCCTTCCCATAGCTTTGCTAATATTAGCTACGATAGCTGCATTTACTTGGATAGAAACTGCACGATGAACTGTGGCTCTGTCTAGTGAAAGGCATTGAAAATTATGTGAAATTGATTACGATTTACCGACTATCAGAGTAACGCAGTTCCAGGCGGAAGTAGCCTGCGCCGAAACAATGTTGCATTTACGTAGGTAGTTAACGCGATGTGTTGGACACTGTCAAAGTGTTGGTTTTAAGAAACAAAATCTTTTGAGCAATTAAAACTCTATACCTAACCACGCCAAGTGCCCTTTGGGGTAGGCGATTAGGAAGGAAAGCTACATGCCCTTTTCTTGCATCATTATTAACATCTGCCGGTAACATCGGCCTCCCCCATTCAAAAACTTGGCGGCTCCGTGACCGTAGTTGGTGATAATACTCTTCTTCGTTTAAGCCTTTATCATTCCACTGTTGGGTTTAAGCCTCTCGTCTCTTTGGCGCCACCCCGTTCGGTCTTGTGCTGTCGTCAGAAGCTGTTTTCCAGCAACTCTGGCTATGTCATCACTCCACTGGACTGGTGGTCTTCCCCTTGATCGTTTACCTTCCCGTGGCCACCACTCGGTGACTGCTTTGATCCACTTTTTTTCGTTCCGTCGTGCAACGTGTCCCGCCCATCTCCAGTTAAGTTGGCAATTCGCACACCGACATCCTCGACCTTCGTCCTTCGACGAATCTCTATATTCGGTACGCGATCCACCAGCTTGATTCCTAGCATGGCGCGCTCCATTGCTCTTTGGGCGTAAGGATGGCACACCGTGTCCCATCCTCACGTATAGTTCCGATACATGGCCAAACACGACCAAGTCTTTTAAGCAATGTCTGTGTCCGACACAGACATTGCTTAAAAAAAGACTTGGTCTTTAGGTTTTGCGGAATTTTAGCCGTAAATATATCTTCAAGTATTAGGTACACAGGATAGGAAAATTGGGTGGAACCCGAAATTAATTAAACGTGAGTTGAAAGAGCGGGTGGAAAACGAATGACACCAAAATCGCTGCAGCCCATTTCTTGAATTCCCTCTGCTGGTGCTCACAGCACGCGCGAGATAAAAAATACCTATTATTATGCCGGGCAGCACACGGCGACCGGCCACCATAAACCGCTTTTCTTTAATTCTTGCATACCTCTGAAGAAAAAAAAAACATCGAAGGGGCATCGTCGCTCCTGAGTTTGGATTCATAATTTGACGCGTGCCATTTTTGCTGCCAGGATACTGATAGAAGTGTTTTTACGCATTTAGAACAGCCGTATCATTACGTGCTATCAAATCTTTGACTGTTATCTGTAGAGATTCGTCGAATCGTATCACAAACATTACAACCAGTACACTGCGGCTGGGTAACTGTTATCAATGGTAATAATAGTAATAATAATAACTGAACTGATACTATTACGAGTATTACGCCACGTGTGAGAGAAACAATAATAATAGTAAAAAAGTTTTCTTGTCTGTGGTAAAACCCCTTCATTTGATAAGCAATTTAAACATTAGTTTATGATGATTTAAATACTAGTTGATGCTCGCTTTTAACGAATTGCGAGCGATGGTAGCCTAGCGGTTAACTAGTGCGACTTAGAATTCAACGATACCGGATGCGGTCCTGGGCTCCGTTTTCCATCGCTCCGTACTTTTCCCGTCTGTTATTAATAGCAGTCGTTAAGACATGTCAGAGGCCCTCATACGGCCTGAAAAACCCTGACACCAGACTACCTCATACGAGTTACGACAAACAAACAAACAAAACGAATTGATTAATAAAAAAAATACGAAACTAATGTTGGAAAGTCGGAAGTAGTAATCTTATCATAATTATGAATACGATAGGTATCCGTCCGTAAAAAAAAATGATTTGCTTTCACGAACGCCTGCCTATCGAGACTTTCATCTATGAAAATAACAAAGAAACCTTCCATGCATATGTTAATTATTTCCGCACGATATTAATACTCATAATTTTAAAATTTATCTGTACAAGTCATGAGCAAATTTTAGTAAGAAAGATACTATTTTTATGAGGGTTTATGGAGGGTTGTGTTTTTGGTACGTTCCTTTGGCGCGTCCTACAGCCTAAACGGATTTTGATAAATGAGGTATCATTCGATTCGTCTTAAAGTGACATAAGATATATGAAGTGTCAAGAAAACTAATATGGCGGCTTACAGCTGCCACAATGTATTTCCGACGGTACAAAAATGACCAAAACCTTTCGAGAAAGGTATTACAATGAAGGTGTATAAAAGACGTCGTTTCGTCGAATTCGCGGTTATACCGATTCACGTTTAGTCCAACTTGCGGTTTGTCCAATTCACGTTTAGCCCAATTCGCGGTTGGTCCAATAAAAATGAAAAACTCTTTGGCCGAATTAATTCATTAACAGTAAAAATAAATAAAAAATACAAGATGCGGTAGAAGATACTCTCTCTACGGGTCATCATGATCCCAGGTTCTAGGTGATCCCGTCAAAGAAGAAATATAATGCATGATGCCTTCGACTGCATCTTATAATTCAAAATCAAGAATCTCAAACTTTTTTGCCTCTTTTTAGTTTAGTTCGCAGTCGTTTATTGTATAATCATCCATACCAATATATAAAAGTGAAACGTTGTCTGTTTGTTTGGGGAGCTTTCACGCGATAACGGCTCGACGGATTTTGATGAAATTTGGAATGGTATCTCCATTCCATATCCTTATACCATAGAATAAAACATACCATAACAAAATAAAGGCAATATAAACACAAAATCGGATGGATTTACTCAACAAAACTATTTATTCTCGAAAAACTGCTGAACCAATATTGATACAATTTATATGGGACCACCTGGAGAGTATAACCTTTCAAACAAAAATATAATTCTTAAAATCGGTCGGCAATTGACGGAGACATCGACCGAAATAAAAATAATTAAAAAAAAAAACATACATACAGCCGAACATATAACCGTCTCTTTTCTGAAGTCGATTAAAAAGTGAAACGTTGTCTGTTTGTTTGTTTGGGAAGCTTTCACACGATAACGGCTGGACGGATTTTTTGATGAAATTTGGAATGGAGATAGCTTATGCCCTGGAATAAAACATAGGATACTTTTATCCCGGAAAATTTTAAGTTTCCACGGGAAAACTGGAAAATGTTGATTACTCGCTGTAAGGAACGGTTGTCATGGAAACAAAATAACAAGTATGTTAGAAACTTCAAGAGCATTGGTGCTATATGTACAATTGCATTGAATTTGAATATCCTAGAAGAACATAGGGTGTTTTTTTCGCGATAAACTGGTCGATGCGGACGAAGTCGCGGTCGGGAAAGCTAGTTTATTTATATTAATAACCACATCAATCGAAGCGCTCCGACGTTTTACCCGCGCTGATGATGATGATAAGTATCCTATGTGTTATTCTAAAACTAAAAGTATCTACATATATTACAAAACATCAATATCTGTTGAGCCGTCCCGTAATTTCTTAGTGGACTCCTTGGACCTACTCAAAGAATATTTCCTATAAATATCAAATCTATGTCCACTGGTTTGGGCTGTGGATTGTTTGTCAGACAGTCAGTAAGCTACGGTACTGCTTTATAGGTAAAAAATACATAGAATATATGACATTGCTCATATTTTTACGTTTATCTATACAACAACTTGTCATGCTGATATAAAATGATTATTATCAAACTTTTTGTGAGAAAGGGGCTATTTTTAAAAATGACTTTAATCGTATAAATCATAATCGTATTTAATCGTAAATAATATCTAGTCCATGAACTTACAGATATCCTGTCATTAACATTATCTTGCCAATTGAGATTTCTGGTCCATAGAAATGCAGACCCAAATAATAAATGTATAGATATATTATTTGATTGCCTGAAGAACCTAATCAATTTGTGTCATGAATCATATCAATACTTTGGACTTACAGAAGTAGTATTATTAGTGTGTGTGTAAAAAAAGTAGTTCATGATAAAAAGTGTAACAGAAACGCTGCTTGGATGTTATTATGTCATTGCTAGATACATTTATGTGTACTTATCAAATACAAACGTATCAAGTATGTCGTTCTCATCAGCTTATATGCTTGTCCACTGCTGGACGTAGCCCTCTCCTAATGCACGCTATTGAACTCGGTCTTCAGCTCTCTGCATCCCAGGTTCAGCCAGCCGCTTTCCGCAGGTCGTACAGGACGTCCTACACTACGTCCACTCGTCTACCCCAACGGTTATCGGTTCTTCGTGAAATGTGACCAGCTCACTGCCACTTTAGCTTGCTTGTTTATCCTAAGAGCTACGTTGTCTACCTTGGTTCTCTGTCTGACTTCAATCTAATCTTATCCTTCAGAGAAACTTCAAGCATAGCTCTCCGCATAGGTCATTCTCCTTGATGCCTGTCTCGCTGGTGGCTTTTCCATGTTCTTTTGAACGGTATATTTTCTGTTATTTCTCGAGGAATACTTTCTCGTAATATACAATAATTATTATTTAGAAAAGGAAAGCACGCAATTTGCTTAGCCGTCGATTTACATTAATGTAATTACTTCAAGTCAAAAAGTATATTTTTTTGCGTGCTAATTAGCACGCGCAGTTTGTTAAAATGTTCAAGTCCGTTAACACCTGTGTGACTACTGTGTGATACATTTATTTTCTCCCATATTTACTATTGATATTGGCGCGATTCTGGTTAGCTGATTATAAAAAATAAAAATAAAATGTAAAAAGGTCCTCATTTAATTACCCACATACTATATTTTTTCACTACGATGTTATTGTGAATGTAAATTCAGAATCGTAAGATAAATCTTACGATTTATCTAGGAAAACTAGTCGAGAAAAACGGCGCCTGTAAAGCGCCGTTTTTCTCGACTAGTTCTAGACTAGCATCCGGACGGGTGCGCGTCGGGATCTCGCGGCGTGAACTTCTGAAGAAGAGCGTCGGATACGCTCGAAACCTAGCTCGATGTTTTCGACTATATACACGTGAGTAGCCGGTAGTGATATTTTAAATTAGAATTTTATTATTCGTAAAATATCTACTCTACTTGCTGGAAGCATTATCCTCATAAATTATCCTGCTAAGTTTTGATGCCCCATTTGCAGAGAATCCTAGTTGATATTAATTATTTGCAATATGTATTTTTACTAGCAGTAATCTGTCCACTATGTCTGTCCATTATCCGGCATTTTTAATAGAATAACAATGTAACTTTACTCCATATCTAGTAGTCGGTACTGGAAGCGTTAAAAGTTCTTTGCCCAGTTGTGTGACACAAGAGTTTGTAAAAACATTACTAACACATTTCTTACTGTTTCTTTTCGAGGCTCTTTCAAAACTTTAAGTTCAGGTACCCTCGCATATATATTTCTTCCAATATTTGTCTCTTGTTTACTATAAAAAAAACAATATTCACATATACTCGTATATGTTAGCTGAAAATTTTACGTGTGAGGAATCGGTGTTCAGCTCTACTTGCATTCGGTGATGACTGAATGTTATTTTTTCACTGTTTTTATATATAACAGGGACTTCAAAATATGAAAGAAATGCACACTATTTGTTTTCTATCCACCAGCACATACTGGCAATCATTAGTACTGGATCGAGAACGAAATATGGTAGATCGGATAAGGAAAAGCCTATGTCCAACTAAAATTTCTCCATTTAACTTTTATTTCGTGAAAATTGGTCCAGCCCGACGCAACATATGGACTTAGGGCTCCGTCGTCGTTTGATGCTTAGTGAAACAATGAAATAACCAATAGTTATTTTATCTCTACACATTTTGACAACAGGCTATATGTCGCGTCGTGTAAAAAGAACGCAGGAAGAAAGTGGAGGGGGGTGTGTTTGCGCATGGGTACACTCGCGCACAAAAGTACTAGGCCTGTTGTTTTAAACAATTAATAATTAGCCTTTCGCTACCAAATGGACAACCAAATAGATAGAATCAGCCTAACCGCCAGCGTTCTTTTTACTTTGACGCGACCTATACAGGGCATTAGATCGTTCAATCTTAACTAATGTAGTCATAGATTCATCTTTCATTCAGAAAAATGTGTTTTTTCGGAAAATGTACACAGGGAAAACTCCCAAGACAAACACAAGACTAAGGGTTGGGAGGCGGGTTATTAGGTGCACGCTCGCCACATAGTTGTATTGTATTAAATAAGGGTTGGGAGGCGGGTTATTAGGTGCACGCTCGCCACATAGTTGTATTGTATTAAAAAAGCAAATATTCATGAATAACACACGCGATAGTTTTCAAACGGAAATATTTCAAGACATTTTTTTGGTGTTTTCAATATTGCTGAAAATCGGTGTGAAAAATCGGTTTCCCGCTCTATTTGGTGACGCCGCCGCTAAACCTGCGACCGGAATGGTCGACACACACGGGGTCGGTCACCTCGCCTGCTGTGACCCTGTTCGGACAGGCTTTGTTTATACTTATCCAACCACCAACTGGGTCGTAGTTGCGATTATCAACTCGCGATGTGTGGGCCGGCTTGTATGGCCCAGTTTCGATCGGTTGGATTGGGACCGGTTCAATGTTTTTGAAATTATTAATGTTATTTTTATTTTGTTAAACTGTCCTCGAACTACCATGTGGCAATAATATGACCAACCCTTTTCCTTTAGCTAAGGGAATTTAGGAAGTGTTCAACAGTGTTTATGAGTATATCACGAACCTCTGCGATTACCAATACCAAAGATCATAGAAAGCCAATACTAAGGTGCCCGCCAAGCGAGGGGATTGTGCACCCCCCTTCGCCCCTTACAGCGGGCAACCGTTATTGATGCTTAGGTCATAGTTCTCCACCTTAAAAACTTAGATTTTATCATCTACTAAGTCTGTGCCCGCGGCTTTGCCCGCGTGGTCACTTTATTTAAAAGTAGCACATACGTGTTATTCCACGACCAAAAGTACCTATAAAGTACAATATACTACATATCTTCAAAATTCATTCATCCGTCAAATAGTTTTTTCGATTACTCGGCATCTAATCATCTGATTAAGATACCGAGTACCCCCGAGTTTTTAAGCTATCGAACAGTGAAAACCGCATCGCAATCGGTCCAGTAGTTTTTACGTGACGCGCGAACAAACATACAGACAAAAGACAAGGACTTAAAAAACCTTGTTCAGTAGCTTAAGTATCTTATACAAATTATTTTCCTTGTACAGATTTTTTGGTACTTACTGCTTTATTATAAGTATAGATAGTCCCCTAATTAACATTATTACTACCTGTTTACCTAATTATGATAATTTATGTCAAACGAAACCATCAGCGCAGCGCTAAGTCTTCAATCAGGCATTCCGGAAGGCAGTCATATTTTAAATTTTAATGCTACCATCAGTTCGTGAGCTACATATTATCGTGCGTTTTGGACATAAATAATTCATATTTACACGAAGTATCTCATAAAGCTTAGTCGTCCGTACTCACAATAGGCATCGGCTTAGAGCGACGAGCGTGAGAGCTCAAAGGCAATTTATGCAAATTGTTACAGGTTTTAGTATAACAGTTGTACCACTAAAGTAAATTGTGTCAACCTCTTGAAATTCGCGGACATGTCTAAGTTCGGCTTAGACTTACGAGTTTACTATTAAGATCTTATCGTCACTTTAGCTTGGGTCCCAAGTCTAGCTATTCAGGCTATTAGGTCTCGATCACTTGCCGAAAGCTGCTAACGATAGATTTTACAATAAAACTACGCTAATGCTGTTTTGACGCTGATTTTGATAGCTATTATCAATTTTATTTCAATGGCCAACATGAAATTTCATTTTCATGGCTCCAGGGATTTTCGGAAGCCGTAGCAAAACCGAGCTAATGCGATTCTTTTGCTATAAATCTGCAATCATTATCTGAGTTCATTATTTAAATCCAAGTCTATAATGGCTGACCCTCTTCAATGCTTCATACATCTCGATTCATGATGGGGTAAACCTGTCTACATTTTATTGTATGGGGCCTCAGACAACCATCTAACGTTACGCTTACAGAGTTGCGCCTTACGATTACTTTTTGTACGTGGAAGTTTACTTCCCAAGCTAAAATATTCTATTGCTAACTAAAGTCTCCTCTGTTTCTTTCTGTCTTCGTATCCTTATCAAAGACAAAGAATTTATTGTAAATAGGCAAAATAATAGCACTTTTACAAGTCAAAATTAACATCTCATGAACAAGGAGAAATACATAAAATATTATAAAAATATCAAATCAATAAAATTTGTATAAACTAAGTATGCTTTGAATTTGAAAAGGAAATTTCCCGTTTATGTGCCAACAGAGTAAAATTTCACACTGGAAAAGAAAATACCCTTCAGACTCTACCGGTGCTTCGGAAATACGTCCGTTAGAGAAGAGAGCACCAAGAAACTCTACGGGGATTTCATTTTTCCATATTTTAAATTACAATAAACATATGTAAATTACAAATATAAAAAATAAAAAAGATAAAAGTGTCAATGAGATGTCCCACTATCATCACACAATCAAAATGGGAAAAATAAAGTAAAAACAAAGGTGTAATTGGGGCCCATCCGCTAAATCTTCTGTTAATTGGGACCCATCCGCTAAATCTTCTGTTAATTGGGACCCATCCGCTAAATCTTCTGTTAATTGGGACCCATCCGCTAAATCTTCTGTTAATTGGGGCCCATCCGCTAAATCTAGGAGATCATCACACCTTTTTGTAGATGTTTCGTGTTAATTGGATCTTCCAAATTGTACCGGAACAATATAATAATGTTTTGTGGCTGTATAAATGTCGTTATGGTCGATCAGAGTGCGGCGAGGACGTTCGCCCTAGGTCGCTCCATGGCCAAGCTTCACGCGTCATCGCTCGTTGTATAACCTGCACACCCGGAGTGACTCGCGATTCGTGACCATTGTAAACAAACTGCCCTCTGCTCTGTATTCAGGGTCTGCTACAATGAAAAGAATGGCTAGCACTAATGATTTCCTTCGTGTTACGGTTAATGATCTCATTTTAGGCCTCGGACAAATTGAAGAACAGAGAAACTACTCATTAGCTTATGCTATGGGTATAACTGGTTCAGTCGTTTGCTATTGTAGGAACATTAGGTCATACTTAGTTCAGTCAGGGTCTGCCATTATAACCACGAGACTGATTTCCTTTAAATTTAAACATTGTAATAAACCAAGATAATAACATCTATCTTTACCTGATTATCCATTTATACTCATAAGGTTTTCATAATATATATTTTTCTGTTGTACCGGTCTTGTCTGATAGTTTAACAATAGCTTTATTATTATTATTATTATTATTATGTGAAACTTATAAAAAAACAGCTTTATATAATCACTGGTTGCGTCAAGGATTTCGCAAATAGTTAGTTTTTCTTGAATTTTTTGTACCATAATCGTTGGAGATATAAAACGATATATACATATGTATGAGTCGGAGGCAAAGTCTATATTTAGGTGCGTACCCATTGTAAGACTACAAATAAAGTTCCAAACTGCGTTCATGACTCCTTGCAGCCGTTTACTAAAATCAATGTAATCTATTTATCTAAATCTATATATATATATTATACCAATAAGAACGAAAAAACTGTACAAGAAGATAATTAAAAAAAAGGTCTAGGGTTAAATAAGCTACCTGTTTGTTTATATGTTTGATCGCGCATCGCATAAAAACTATTGGATCGATTACGATGCAGTTTTCACTGTTGGATAGCTTAGGGTTTGACTAAAAAATTGGGGTGCTTGGTATCTTAATCCGATGATTAGAAGCCGAGCAATCGATAAAAAACTATTTGACGGCTAAACGGATTTTGAAGAAATTTAGTAATTGTACTTTATAATTGTAGTAATTGCATTTGGTCCTGGAATAACACGTATGGGCTACTTTTAAATGAAATTACCACGCGAGCTAAGCCGCGGGCACAGCTAGTCTGATATAATGTTCCTCTGCAGTGCAATAACTAGAATGATTCACCTCATTCTGTCTGTTTATCTCTAATACATTTTAAACCGTCAGTTATCATCTACTTTGTATATTGGCAGAGCTTGCCTATGCGAATTTACATAAGAGCATGATAAGAATTATCTTGCATCGCGGTTCGGTTAACCTTGGTTTATCGCTTAGCTTCCTGGTTGAGATTCGTCTGTTTAACGTCGCCTGACCGACGGATGTCACGTCCTTATTGTCGGTAATGTTTTCAAGGTGTGATGTCAAACTTGACTCCTGTATGGAACAATTCATTCAAGAGGTAAACAGCGAAGTGTATAGCGACAAATCTAGCTGCACTGAATGAAAGTAAAAAATATATTTAAGAAAACTGTAATCAGGTTTATTTAATACTAGCTTTCGCCCGCGACTTCGTCCGCGCGGACTACAGTTTATCGTGAAAACAAGCACCCTATGTTAATCTAGGAATTCTAGGATATTAAAAACCAAAGCAAAAGTATAGCACCTACGCTCTTGTTGTTTTTGACTTCTACGCTCTTGTTGAGTTTTCCAATGGAGACACCATTTTCTAAGATAAAGTATCCTATGTTTTATTCCAGGATATAAGCTATCTCCATTCCGAATTTCATCAAAATCCGTTAAGCCGTTATCGCGTGAAAGCTCGCCAAACAAACAAACAGACAACGTCTCACTTTTATATATTGGTGTGGATTTTTATGGATTAGCTAGCGCAGCACTCGATCTTAGATCTGTACAATATTCTATAACATCCTTAAATTTTCTGAAACAAAATCCAACTCGACAGATTTAATGTAACATCGCTAGTAAACGTTTCGTAAATGCACCTCTTTTATTGCTTTTAAAGCAGTGACCGTGTTTTGTTGTGTTTGTTATTCAAGTTTCATAATGTTAATGGTACTTGTTAGCGAGTATTCCTTGTTTCAGTTAGCTTTAATTTGCCACGATTTGTGTGGAAAGGAGTATTCAAATATTATGAACATGTGTATGTGCATTGCTTATCCATAGCTAAAGTGGCAGTGAGCTGGTCACATTTCCCGAAGAATCGATAACCGTTGGGGTAGACGAATTCACGAATGGAGACCACGTTTAGGCAAACGTACTGTAGGACGCCCTGTCGCCAGGTGGAGTGACGACCTGCGGAAAGCGGCCGGTAGAGAATGGATGAGGAAAGCTGAAGATCGAGCTCAAGGCGTGCATTAGGAGAGGCCTACTCGTACTTCGAGCACTGGACAAATATAGGCTGAAAATGATGATGATATTGATGTTATATGCTTACTTGTGCTATTTCTATTAGTTATTCGTTCTTCTCATCCTGCGGGCGCCAGCGGAACACGGAAGATGGGCAGCGGCCATCGTGGGATGAGGGAGGCCGATGTTCAGCAGATAGCAGTGGACATTTACCGGCTGATGATGATGATTCTTTGTATGTCGTATGAGGTAGTGCTGGCCTCTGGTGTCAGAGTTTTTAGACTGCCCGAGGGCCTCTGCCATGGATGAACGCCTGCTATTATCAATAACAGCCGGGACCGACTGCTTAACGTGTTGAAAATACCCTAGTACGGCCTTAGGTACGTATATCGGAAAATGTTTTGAATTTGACGGTCCACAGAACATAATAATGAACTTTAAATGTTATTTTAAGAAGAACTTGTGATGTTTGACGGTGTTGTATTATCTAGGGACAGTTTGAGATCTACAAATTAATCTTCATTACTGCCCACGTTAAATGAACTTCACACAATGTAGCCTCAGCCTCTGGACTTATTACTTTGTATTAGTTGTTTCATGACTCTTCTGCCAAGTATCTCAGTCTAGTGCGTCTAGGCACTCGGCAACTCGTACCGCATACAATGGGTCATTAAATTATACGACAGGGACCGTCATGACCGAGTTGTCAGACACGCTAGCTGACGTCGCGACCTCTGAAACTGTTAAGCTGTCTCGATGCCTTCTTTGATTCACTTTCTGGGTGGCATTGGAAATGTCGTTTTAACTGTTCTGGTTCAAGTGGTATCGAATGTAATCATTGTTCTCCACAATGAGTTGTAACTGGTCACATTTTGTACTAAGATTTTTTTGTTTGTGTTGATCTGCAGTGCCGTAACTTTGGAACGCAAAATCTTGCGCGGCTCTGTACTGCAGTGCGCTCGTTTATTAGTTTTATATGATTTCTTGCAATGAGACCAAGGACCGGGAGTGAGATATGCTCATCATCAACGTGGATGAAACCGGTAGCCGGTAGTAACATAATCAAAATAATATTATAAATCAGAGAAGTGTAGCCACTGTCGCAAACAGGTCCACCAGAGCCAAGTTTTAAAAATGAATACTCTCTTATGGAGCGGAAAACTTCGTATGCGCGATGCAAAATTCCATACAAACGTCATAAAATGCATCCATCTACCTTAGAAGTAAGTGTGTTTATGTTTGTAACTCCTTCACGTTCAAACGGCTGAACGGATTTGGATGAAATTTGGTATCCTGGATCACAAATGCTTCTTTTCATCATCATAATTCACGGGGGTGAAACCGCGGGGCGTAGCTAGTAAAACATAGATGTTTTGCTAGTTAGTACGTATGTAGCAGATAATTTAATGTTATATGTACAGTCCGATTTAACGTTAGTAGATTAAACCAACGCAATCAGAATTTATGGGAATTTGTTGCAATTAATAGTACCAGACCCATCAGTAGTGGAAGATCTCCTTGGCACGGTTTAGAGCATCGACAAGCCTGATTAAATTTCATGAGTATCATCATCAGCGCTTCGTTTGTCCATACAACTAGTAGGTACTGCTCTTCTGTTTTTTGCTTCCAAGAACGTGTTTTTTGTATGTGAATTAATCTCAATGACCTAATAGATAACTGGGTCTGATAAAGTATTGCATCTATCACTGAGATCATCTATAATGTATCTATTGATAACCTGATTAGGGACTTTAAAGTAATCAATTGTGATCTGATTTATAACGTAGGTCAATAACATTAAAGTCTGCTGGTCTGAAATTTTATTATACCTGCGAGAATGTATCGGAAAAGCTTTTTTGTTTTATCATTGGAGAACAAATATTAGGAACTCTTTAAGTGTTGTTATTTTGGGTTGCTTTATTAGATCTTTCACCTCTGCAGCGTTGTTATTGTAAGTGACATTGACCTCGCTTGTATCAATATTTTGATGCCTTGACATTGCATACAAATTAAGTTCATTCGAATCGTAATCTATTGCTTGAGTTGATAATGCTAAACACCTCTTGTTTTTATTGCGTTGGTGTATTTTTGTTATCGATTTATCAAACGATCGCGATAAGTTTAGTCATTGTGATGTAGCGTCATCTCACGACGTGACTCGCCTTCGAAGATTCGGCTCGTTACTGATTTCCTAGTCGAATGATAATTATTTCTTCACATTACGTAACTAGAATTCACATGGAAACTTTGCATATTACTATTAAATGTTAATATGTCTCGGTCCGTGTTTGGGTGTGTTGAATTCACTTTTTGTAGTTTTGTAGATTCAATTTCGGCATTAATAATTGCTTGGTTATTGATGTTAAAAATCGACAAAACTGTCATTCATATCTTCTCTGTCAGGTCTTATTAGTATGCAGGTAATTGATTTTAAATATGTCTCAGGCCGTGTTTGGATGTGTTGAATTCACTTGGTGTTTTGTAGATTCAATTTCGGCATTAATAATTGCTTGGTTATTGATGTTAAAAATCGACAAAACTGTCATTCATATCTTCTCTGTCAGGTCTTATTAGTATGCAGGTAATTGATTTTAAATATGTCTCAGGCCGTGTTTGGATGTGTTGAATTCACTTGGTGTTTTGTAGATTCAATTTCGGCATTAATAATTGCTTAGTTATTGATGTTAAAAATCGACAAAATTGGCATTCGTATCTTCTCTGTCAGGTCTTATTAGTAGATAATTAATTGTCAACTGATCATTCGCACAATTATTTGTTTCCTGATAAATACTGTACAACCATCAACTTGTATCATATGCAGCAGTCTATGCAAATATTAACAGAAAATATTACTATTTCTTCTAAATTGTGAAAGCATTTCTCACAATTTTCTTTCACTTCTAGTCGTGCGCTATCTTATCTGTGATTTATGAGATTTATCCAAAGAACGATTGTGTATGCGAAAATGCTAATGGATGCCATCGAACTGCTTTACGGCATAACTTACTAAACTTGTTATGGCCAGAGTATTTATAAGGATGTGTGATTCTTGCAGAAGTCGCAGACGGACCATCCCGCGGCGTTGTCCGCATTTTTTAAATCATCCGTTCACTTCTAACTGTTTCTGTCTCCTACATGTTTGACTACTTGTGCATCTCGTTTTGCCCGTTAGTTGTCAGAGCTCTTGGGATTTGTTTAGCACTTTTCTTATAATTTTTTGTCGTGATATTTTATTAGCCTCAAGCTCCTTGCTTTGATTAATGTTTTGCCATCTGGCAAGTTTTAAAGAGACTTGTTTACATTACATCAGAATTGTATAATAAGCATTTTCTATAATATAGGTTAGGGAAGCTTCAAGGTTATACCTACCTATCCGTCACATTATGTTAGGCCTTCTTTTTCTAAAGATTGCTGATCTGATTCGTCACATTAATAAGGATTAGAATAACATTACGGAATTTAACGGATTTAATTTAATAAACAGTTAACAAGAACCGATATTTGGTACGCAATTACTATTCAGCGGTAGTCTGACCTGATGACCTCATGGACAAAAATATTAAACCAGTATCATCTTATTTTTTTAATGATCTTGGAATATTACTGATTGTTAAATCATGCCATAACCATAAAAGTTAAAACGGAATTAAACTACATTAAGCCTTGAAGTTGATAAACTTATGAAAGTTCATATCTTATGAGCATGAAATGTATTTTTTCAGTTCTAAATAGATTATTACAAACTACACTTATTTTCAACGAAAGTGGGTCTGTTTTTTTATCACACAACTATATTATAAATGTGAAAGTAACTTGTCAGTTTCTTACCTTTCAACGAATAAACGGCTGAACCGATCTTGATTCTTCACTTTATAGGCATTTTTAACCATAATGTTTCCGGAAATGTCCGCGCGGGAAAAGCCGCGGGGCGCAGCTAGTCTTTATAATGATAAAAGATTATAATGGTAATATAGAATTAAAAGAATCACCCCCTCGTATATCCTTCCTGCGGTGTTCATTACTGAAAGCAGAACTGCAGAATCCTTCCAATATCACCAACCAACCTATATCCCCCAATCACCTTTCCATCACCGTACGACTAGAAAAGCAGCAAAGCGCCACCCTTTTATGGTTGAAATACCTCGCACAAGAACGAAGCGTTACGCTTCTTCATTTATTATAAGAACTGCAAAGGAGTGGAATACCCTGCCCTCGTCAGTGTTTCCGGTAAATTATAACCCCGGTGTGTTCAAGTCAAGAGTGAATAGGTATCTACTAGGCAAGCGTGCTACACCTTCGACCGCATCATCGCTTTCCATCAGGTGAGATCGTGGTCAAACGATTGCCTAGTCCGTAATAAAAAAAAACTAAAAAAAAAACTACATAAATTAATTTCAGTAGCGTTTGTGCTGGATTTGCATGTAGATCGTTCCGTTTATCAATAGCTAATTAACCGTACAAGTAGGTCCTTATTTACACCTGACCTTACTAACGCCACCGTCATCGCTGATCTCACAATGACAATGCGTGTACGCATAAATGTGTCTGCCCGCATTTCTGACGTGTAGGTGCTATCATTCCCTCTCAAAAAGCTTCGTATTACTACGATCCGCTTCATAAGTGCCTATTATTTGCAGACACTTCCATATTTATAAAATTCTTGAATGAATTGAAGTAGGGTAGGCTTCCTTATTGTTATACCGCTGGTTTTGTTGTTTTTACATTAATGTAGAATTGTAAACATCCTCTTCTGCAGATTAAAAATTGTCAATGAAAAGAGAATTATTATTAATGGAAAAACATTGCATTTGTATCGGTCGAATTTGCTCGGCTATCGACTGATTCAGGTCAAACGCAATTTAAGTTGTGTAGGCGCTTATCGCATTGTTTACTTCTTTCCATTTTTATACGCTTTATATTAGCTTCACTTGTATGTTTGTAACCGACTCCTTTGGACGCTATTTTGACCCACTTTAAACGGTCAGATTTCATTCAAATTTTGCACACCTGTCAAAGACCGATGACAATGCAATAATTCGAAAAAAAAAAGTAGGAAATAAATAAGAGTTTAAAAAAACTAAAAAAACGCTTTATATAGAAAACCAAACTAAAAAATAGAAAATAAATTTTAATAGTGTAAATAAGAAAAAAATGTTTTATTTAAAAAAAAGCGTGGGGTGCTTCTCATATCTGTCAATGAAATATTTATAACTATTGACCCACGCACCCCACTATTATTTTGTTTTTTTTTTCTTATTTACACTATTAAAATTTATTTATTTTCAACTCGGTAATAGTACAGGGGAACAAACGCAACATTTTATGTTTGTTTTCGTCGTATTGTAACCTTGACATTTGGCTGACTTATCGCAACTATTACTACTACAAAATGTTATTAAAAAATATATTTAATAACACTTTGTGCGCCTAATCAACTAGAGCTAGACAATTGAGACTGAGAAATGTGCGCATCGCATCTAAGAAATTTTAACACGTTTTTTTCTTGTTCGTCTGTCTTTCGTTCCGGGTGGAATCAAATTTCGAGCACTTCCCGATTAGCTATGCGGCTGAAACTTTCAGGGTAGCTTACAACAGGATGACAATGCAAGCTAAAAAAACTGGTTATTAGATTAGTTTTTTAATCTACTTTTGCTGCTTCTTTTATAATGTAGTTTACAATCGGTCATCTCCATGAAATAGGGCTTATTTGATAGACGCGAACAAAATAAAGATGAATCTCTATAATTCGGTTAGATACTAGCATCACAGAATAAATAATAGTACCTACAAGCTAGCATTAAGCCCTAACAGCTGATAGTGGTATATTGAGTGTTCTTTTTTGTTTGTATTGTTACCTACTTTGTAACATTATGTGTAGGTATACACTACACAGGCGGCACCAAGCTATTCCTGAATAGATTGATGTTGCTGTTGGCAAAGTAAAATCATTTCAATACGACAGCGTCTGTCACATCGTTCGAATTTTCTCTGAACATTATCTATGTCTACTCTGATTCTGCTGACATTTGATTGACTTTACAATACCATGGAGCAGCGGATATCAATCAACCAAGACCCAGAACCAAGCATTAAAATGCTTCATTATCCCAGAGAGAATATTTGGCAAGAGGGATGAAAATAGGTGGACCAAGGCAGACCACCCGCCCGATGGTCAGATGACATTGTGAGGTGCGCTAGAGGCCAATGGATTATATTAGCACAGGACCGGAAGGACTGGCGTGAACGAGAGGAGGTCTATACTCAGCTGATTAGATAGATAGATCCCTAGAGAAAACCTCTCCTCATATTAGTGTATCACCAGATTCTGACCTTCTTTTTGTTCGATTCTGTAAATAAGTGGTGTTTAGTGTGCAGACACGCTAATTTGGCGCACACGATTTCCGCGGATGCTGCGCCAAGCGCCAACCGGCAACATGAAAGCGAAAGGTGATATTTTTGAACAAAAGCTTAGCCTGCCCTAACGGATATGACCGTTGAACAGTTCCGCTTGGCGACTCTGTTATCGAAGCCGAAAGCATTACCGTTCTATTATCTTTTGTTAATGCCCGTTGATAATTTATGCATGTAAAATGTTTCATTGGAATCGATCGAATCAATTTGTAGGAACATTTTTATGAGCAGTCACAGATGTAATAAGGTCCCAATACTTGTATATATTGCTCTGTGTTTTAGGTTTCCTGTTACTGTATTTTGAAAGCTTACGTCTATGTCGGTCATGTCATGTGATATACTATTTAATTAACCCATATAAGCTCATTACAGTCTTTAATCTATATGGTCACAGAGCAGAGGTGATAATCTCATGAAATATCCTTTCTGTTACTCATTTTAATATATTGTAAACATAAATATCGGCTATGATATAATGGTCGAGTCGGATGAAGTGATATAATGTATGCGGCGCTGCGGCCCGGACTACTTTCTCTTGAATTCGGTCGCGAAAGTTGTCTCCGTGCCCACTTTCTACGGTTCAGCGCAAACAATCGCATTGCCGCTGCGCCTGCGAGTTTAATAACCATATTTCTCAGTTCCTTCCTACTCTTAGTTTGATAAATATTTTCTGTTTTCACAATTATTTTACTATACATCAAGTTGATCATTTATCTCTAACATCGAGATTTGTATAATCCATATATTCACCACTAGCTTATGCCCGCGGCTTCGCACGCGTGGTCTTTTCTCTAAGTTAAAAGTACTAAATGTGCTATTCCAGGACCTAATATACCAATATACCAACATTTTATCAAAATTCCTTCAGCCGTCAAAAAGATTGCTCTGCACTCATCGCATTGAGATACCAATTACTGTTTACTTTTTCGCACTTATTGCTTTATTATAAGTATAGATAGATTGACCATCACCATACTATCAATAAAAAAATACTATATACTATTTTAGAAATAACGTGAAATATTTTGCGTGTCATAATTATTATCTAGTGTAAAGCATTTTTCTTTAAATATGATTTGGGCATCAAATCTCTGACACGAGCATGCTTTTAAAACTAAATTGATTTCAACATGATTTCAAGTTAAACTTCCTGTGATAACGCCGTGATATTACGTGTTTTATCATTTACGTTTGTAGTATTGATAAAATTATCTTTGATGTAATGAACACATGGCACTCAAAATTGTGCGTAATTATAATGAAGACTTCCCTAACGACGATTATTCTTACAACAGTGAACATCTGCGTTAAACTTGGCGTGTGGTAGGTGACAATAATAATTGTTTTATATAGTGAGGCTGTTGGAAAGCTGTGTGAAATGCCTAGGCGGGGTGTAAGATTCTGATACTAGACTATCCACTTTCACTGTCCGTGTTCTAGTCTTGTCAAGTCCCTAAGCATAGAATCGATTTATATAGTTGTCTAATCTCTTTTCAAGAAAGAGCGAATGGTAGCCTAGTCAGCTGTTAGAATCCAACGATACACAGGGTTCGATCCTAGGCTCCGCACCAATGACTTTTCAAAGTAATGTGCGGTTTTTCATCGCTCCGTGCTTCGGAGGGCACGTTAAGCTGTCGGTACCGGCTGCTATTTATTAATTGCAGTCGTTAAGCCATGTCAAAAGCCCTCGGCGGCCTGACAAACTCTGACATCAATAGAGTATCTTGCATGCATACTTCCGGGGTAAAAGCTCCAAAGTGAGCCGGTACCATGTCGTACCTACCGCATTTATTACGTTTTCTATTTTTTGCTCATCATAACTGTTCTATCCGACTATAGTGTGAATCAAAGATGCTGCTAATGTGAATGAACTCATCAAAGCGAAATTAGTCATCTGTCTCGGTGAATCATTTATTCTTCTAGAATCCCTTCGGGGATTTTGTCCTGTCTTCTTTATCTGATTTTCCTGGTTGTTATTCAAGGAAAAGAGATGAAAATATAAGATTTACACGTTGCAAACACGTAAGTAAATTATGTCAGTAAGGCGATTGGCTTGACCAATAAAATGTGCCCTAAACACGCACGTGTATAACAACTGCGCATGGTGTTGAATACACGACCACGTGTTAATTATAGTAGTACTACACACGTTGATATACTATTAAATTTATAACTACACGCAATAAATTAATCGTTTGATATGCGTTTTGTACAAAACATTTGTACACAACGATAAGTAATATGTTATCTGTAGCAAATTTTTACATTGATTATTTGATGCATAAATGCCGAGTAAGCGTAATTCAAATCTTTCTTAAATGCAAAGTTCACTAATCGGTCTTATTTTTGGAGGACTTCAGTGCTGACTTTAAAAAAAAAGATTCATAAGTTTAAATAGGCGTATTAATCCTTCACGTTCCACGAGTGAAGATCGGCACGTAAATTAATTGTACCTATTCCTATTGTTTAAAAAGTTAGTGGAACTTGAAGGGTAATTCGACCTCTTTGATACAAACCTAGTTAGTAACGCCATCTAAAAAATTACGTTGAACTAACGCCCGTGCCGTCTCGAGGAAGGTTAACGTTGTTTCAGTGCGCTCTCCGAGATGGCGCTGTTATTGTACTCTTGTATTCTATTGTAGTAGTACCTTATCAAAATCAAAGTTAATCAAAAAATCTTGCCTTATCTAATTGACGATTTTGATAGTGAATAACCCAGTTTATGCAGAATTGTTTTGATATCAAAAGCGCTTGTAAACATTGTTTTTATAAACAACTGACTGATACGGAGACTGATACGGCGATAACGATAGATAGGCGCTTGCATATTTTACAGTTTTGTTTTTACACTTGCAAAAAAGTCTACGGTTTAGGTAAATGGCATTCAAGGGCGTGTAGATAAAAACTAGGAAAAGAATACCGAGACTTTTGTCTCCAAACCACCCACAGTGCGGAAGGTCCTCGGCTCTACAACCTTGGTTGTGTACATTTACTACCTAACTTTACACAATTTACGTTACAGTAACACTGTTTCCGAGTCCTTCACCTGCCTAATTCAGTGAGGTCAGCTGAACACGAAATGACAAAATTGGCGATTTGTTGTGCAGTGGTGTACTGTCAAATTTTTGTAACAATCCCTAACAATAAATTTTGTCTCTAACCAGTTTTGAAATGCTTTTGATATACGAATTTTGAATTGTCACCTAATGGCCGGTTCTTAAATCTTAAAACGAGTCGTTTTCACTTACTGTCCGTCAGCTTGTTGATATAAAAGCCATACAAAAAACGTGGATAAACGACTCGTTTCATTTTTATAGGAATGGGGGGGATTTTAAGGAGTTTTAGTTAACATGAAATGGCAAGCTAAAACTATTGTTTAAACATCAACGTTTAATGATATTATGTCAATTCACGTTTGGCCATATCATTAATGAAGAGTTTCCATGATTTTAACAAGTGTTCAAACAGATAGGTCGTCAATGTCAAAAAATACACCTAACCTATCAAGGCCAAGTCGGGCTTCCGCCTAGCGCCTCAAGCGGTGGATAATGCAACTATTTTACGATATGATCGCTAATGTTTGACCATTATCATGAAGCATCCGTGCGTTCACGTGCTGTTCATATCGCCAAACGCTGATTCATTCATCTGGCCAAACCATTTCATGATGTGACCGATAATTTCATAAATTAATGATGAGGCCAACCATTTCATGAAGTGATTCATCAATTCTACTTTATGGCCACGACACATGCACTGTTAACGTTTAAAACCTCCTTTACTAAACAGTCGTTAAGTCATGTCAGAGGCCCTCGGGCGGCCTGACTAACTCTGACACCAGAGGCCAGCACCACCTCACGCGACAAACAAACAAACATGCTCCAAAATAGTTTACGTTTGCCATCGGTTGATCTTTAGTTTCTTTAGCTCTTCGTTCACTTATACAATACTAGCTGTGCCCGCGGCTTTGCCTGTTTTTTTTCCTGTTTTATTCCAGAACCAAAAGTACCAATATCAATATCACCAAAGTTCGTTCAGACGTCAAATGCTTTTTTTATCGATTGCTCGACTCCTACTTATCGGATCGAGATACCAAATACACCAGTCTCCAGTTTTTAAGTCGAACCCTAAGCTATCCAACAATGAAAACAGCATCGCAATCGGTCCGTCTTTACGCGATGCGCGATTAAAAAAACAAAGACAAAAATGTTAAAAATGTTATTTTCGGTTAGTAGCTTATTTTAAGTTCCCTAGTATTTTTTTTTATCTTCATTGTATAGACTGTTTGCTACTTACTGCTGTAGTATAAGTAGGTACCTATAGATGTGCATCAATTAGTTGTGTGGGTATCTATCAAAAATTAATGCCAGAAACCAGGGTTCAATAAATTCAAAAAATCATCATCATAAGTCAGTCACTGTTCAATAAATAATGATTACTTACTGAAGTATGGGATTATTGAAGGGTATTGAATATCTACTGTGCTATAAAATACACCTAGATCTAAAGAAACATCATATTTAAATCCTTCATCAATCCTTATTTACTCGATTATTATTTTATTCACTTCATGTGACATGCGTTTCAGCGGTTAAAGCTCTGCTTAGAAGGTGTTCTGTGGCTCTGCTCTCTGCTACAATTTTGATTTATTTAATGTCAGTAAAGTCAAAAACAAAAGAGAGAACGATAGTGTTACACAGGTACGGAGTAATGTGCAGTGGTCTATGGATATAAAACACTATAACTGAACGGAATGATCAAATGTGACCATGTCATTATAATAATTTCTTGTCAACAATCAATTAGCGAACTGTGAGATGAGTTGCGTTTCAGAAACCCAAAGAGAGTTAACAGACTCAAATATGACAGCCTGTTTTTTGATTGAGAAACTAAAAAAAACATCCTACTTTCTTCTAGGATATTAAAATCCAAAAGTATCTTGATGTTTTTGACAGACTTGTTATTTCGTTTCCATGGCAACCACAGACCATTCTGTGATGACAACCGTTCCTTACAGTGAGTAATCAACATTTTCCAGTTTTCCCGTGGAAACTTACAGTTTTCCGGGATAAAAAGTATCCTATGTTTTAATCCAGGGTATAAGCTATCTCTCCATTCTAAATTTCAACAAAATCCAGCCGTTATCGCGTAAAAGCTCTCCAAACAAACAGACAAAGTTTCACTTTTATATATTGGTATGGATAATTATCTATACTTTTAATAAAGCAGTAAATAACAAAAAATATGTACAATGACGGAAGTAAAAAAAAAGTCTAGGGTAGCTTACTGAACAAGAATATAACAAACTAGCTTACACGCCCGCGACTTCGTCCACGCGGACTACAGTTTATCGCGAAAAAAGCGTCCTACTTACGTTCTTCTAGGATATTAAATACCAATGCAAAAGTAGACTTCTTGGTTATGGCCTCCGTGGTTTGTTGACTTAGTCTGTGGCACCAACGGTCTTGATGATTTTTGACGTACTTGTTATTTTGTTTCCATGCCAACCGTTCCTTACAGCGAGTATTCAACATGTTCTAGTTTTCCCGTGGAAATTTCCACGGTATTCGTGGAATTTTCCGGGATAAAAAGTATCCTATGTTTTATTCTGGGGTATAAGCTATCTCCTTTCCAAATTTCATCGAAATCCGTCCGGCAGTTAACGCGTGAAAGCTCCCCAAACAAACAAATAGACAACGTTTCACTTTTATATATTGGTATGGATGTTTGAAATGGTGTCTTTGTGACTGTTTTCTGTTCGCGCATCACGTAAAAAACTACTGCAATGTGGTGTTCACTGTTTGATAGCTTAATTTTACATTAAACACTGGTGTACTTGGTATCTCAATCAGATGGGCAGAAGCAGAGCAATCGATAGAAAACTATTTGATGTCTGAACGAAGTTTTATGAAATTTGGTGTATATTGGTATTGGTCTAACACGCGCCGTCATAGATAATAAATGGTGAAAACCCTCGTAGTGCGGAGCCAAACCGTCTTATGTATGGGAAAAAATATATATTATAACAGAATGTTAAGTTCAAAAAACAGTGTTATAATGTTATTTTTTTCTTATCAGAGAGCTAAAAGGCGCCATGGCGTGCGTAAAGTATGTCATTATGCCACCTTTTTTGAGTTCATAATCCTGAATTTACGATATGAGTGTAGATAATAGTAATGAATCGATAGGCTCCTGAACTAGTAAAAACTGTGTTTCAAGAGCCAATAGCCATTTGGGTAACCAAAGGGAATAATTACAGCCCTTTAAAGGTAGAAAAGACAGACGAATTCGGGACGGCGCCTAGGCTTAGTAATAGGGCTCCTTTTGGATTTGGACCTTTAGAGTCGGGAACCCTAAAAATTTAATATAATGTAAATGCGTCACGCGCTTACGCCCTGGATTCACCTACGTGGATGATTATGATGAAACGTATCCTATGTGTTGTTCCAAGACCTAAAGTATAATGCCAAGCATAATCAAAATCCGTCTAGCAGTTTCAGTGCTGAGCGGTAACAAACATATTGACATTTCAAATTATTTTCATTTATTGGTATTTTCTATGGTTAGGTACCCAAATGGGATGTAGCTCAAAATTAGGTTGCGATCTTACTTTATGAAGACGTAACTACGTTTGTTTGACAATGTTTGTTTTTGCGTCTCTGCTCAACAAACCGCTAGGGGAATTTACCAATCTCGGTTCTTTAACACAACTTGAAGACCAAAAAGAAGTTGTGTAGTGCATGTCACCATGACATTGACGTAAAGCGCATGAACTAAATTTCATACCTGTAATTTTATTATTAGTACCACCACCAAAGATAGGACACAAACAAAGTGAATTGCATTAGATATACCATCTACAATGATGTGACAAATTGTAATCATATATATCTAAGTATATGTAAAATATATATCCCGCTAGGTGCAATCAAAGACTAGTTTAGTACCTACCCATATTACAACCATAGTCCTAGTTTGGGACTAGGTAGTTTGGTGTGAATTGTCCCGAATATATTTATATATGTTATTATTTTGTATTTGTCTTCTCAATTATTTATTTTATGCCTCTACAATAATTTTGAAATCTCTAGATACAACTTTCATGTAAGTATATAATTTCTTAATATATTTTATACTCTATCTTATATAAGCGACCGTTTGGACCATCGAAACTGCACATGACATCAACTTTGTCGATTAACAACGTACATACATACGCTTTAGTTATTAACCTATGGTGATGGTATTAATATAAGATTTAATTTTAAGTATTACTAAAGGTTTGTTACACACTGAGTCGAGAAATTTCAATTGCGTGCGCTACCGTACTGTAACTGTTCACCAATTGCTAAAAGTAGGTATATATTTAGGCGTTCAGGTTCTTAGGCTTCGAGGTTATATAGGTATTCGAATATTCAATGTCATTGAAATGTTACTGAAAAAATTGCAGCTTAACCTTCGAACGTTCTCCGTTTTACACCTTTTTCCTTTGTACTAGCGTTGTGTGCAAAAGGGTGATTAGTGTTATATGACAAATCTAAGCGCACAGGGTGCGCCAGGATTAGTTATTGCAGATATATCGCACGCGTACTGTGTAATAAAAAATACGTACACAAAAAATAGATATACAATGTAAATACGAGGCTAGTAACGTAGCAGGACTAATTGTTTACAGGGGTTAAGGTTACCAAATGAAGCAGTATTTCACAATCCATACTTCTAGGTGGAATAGTTTAAACAAATAAGAGTGTCCTAAAATCCTAATTTTAGATACTCACTGACAAATAGATCTTATATCAATACAAAAAATATTTGATGTTCATTTAAAAACACGTAAGAACTTAAGGAACTTCTCAATTTCTACATTTTACACACGCTTCTGATGACAAGTTGGCATTTTGTACATCATTTTGGTGCCTAAAAAAAATACTTGTAAAGTCACATGAATTATTCTTCGTATCATATTCTTAGGTCATAATTTAAATGTAGTCAATTATTTTACAACATTAATTACGTACGAATATATAAAAATACTACTGTTATCAAGGACATGAGCGTTAGCCAAATGAGAACCAAGGAATTTTAAATACCAAATCTGGTTCATTCAAATTGTACCGTTAGGAATCGATGTCGTCAAATCTATCAACCGGACCGGTCTTGTCTTAAAATGCGCATTTGTTACGATACATTTAGTTAAGTCGAATATTTATAGTACAAGGCAGCGTTCGCGCATTTTTAAACTAAATTCAGAAGACGTCACGGCGTGTCGTTTCAGAACAAAGCAAATAATAAGGAAGTAGGAACTTGATGATGATACTCATGTTGCATACTTTACTACGTTTTGTGCTGATTAAGACATTCATGTGGGTATTCGGTCATGAACAGCGATTAACAGCAACGCACGCATTTTTTTCATTGAATAGAATAAATCAATAGCGCTTATGAAAGCTCAGCATTATAGAGAACATCGACAGGGTCGACGGAGTCACGAGTCTTGTCATTGAGGGCAGGACTACAAATAAGGTTCATTACTGCGAGTACGTCAACCTTATATATGACCTTTATGATACACGGCGTACGATCTAATGTACTAGTAACCCGCTAACGGAGAGATTTTGTTCTATTCAAGTATTTGTACAGTACAGAGCCCGCTGCTCCCTAGCTGACTTAGAACGTTTCAAATATTATTTAAAAAAAACTAATAAAAAAACCCGTCTTCAAAAAGATTAAAGCTTAAAAAAAAAAGCTTAAGAAATAAATAAGTCATTTTTTTAGAAGTGTGTCTACTTTACTTCAGTCGGATTGGGAGTCGCATAGAACTCAAAAAAAAATTAATTGTTTATATCTTTTAAGCTTTATACTATTTGAAAACGTTTTTTTAAATACTTTTTATTTCTTATAGTAGTTTCGTTATGAAGAAACTAAGAAGGCCTAAGAAAATTAAGTAGTTAATTCTGTTCGCTAAGATGAAAGCCATACTGGAAATAGTTAACAATATCTTTTAAACAACTAAACCGATTTTGAAGAAACCTAAACTATTCCGTAAATTGTAAAATACTGAATCTATTACAAAAATAATTATTGCAATCGGACTTGTAGTTTCCGAGAAATACGTGGACAAACATACATACAAACAATCGCGAAATTTTGTATATTTGTTCAGATACTCTCAAAAACTAACATATTATATCTGAATATTACACATTTTTGTTTTTTTTATACATACACATCAACTTGATAACCTCCTTTATAAAGCCGGTCAAAAATCGCGCATTCAAATGAGTTTATTAACTGCCATAATATATAGAAGATAATCGTGTATTGTGTTGTGCGTGAAATAAATCTTAGATTTCACTTTGTATTGATCGCGCATTTCTAATGTTTGCTAATTTCTCTTAGACCTAAACCACGGTTTGTTTTGTCACTAGCGCAAGTTTGCATAAGGCCACGGCCGCCGAAATCGCTCTGCTCGGCCGGTTTCAATATTAGCCGGTAAAAGGCTCCGTGGCAACGAGGTGGCAACCTTCTTTCCGTGACGGTTTCCACACTAATTGCGTGCGTTTGAATTGAATAGAGTTTACAACGGGTTACTGTTATTCAACCTGTGCTCGGCTCATTTTAGTTGCCTATGTTACACATTCGGTCGAAGAAACTTTGTTACGCAATTGTACAAATGATACGATGTAATTATGCGGGCGCCGCGATGAAGATTATTTTCACAATGCTGCTTTCAGAGTTCGTGAAAGAAAACTGAAACCGAGAGAAAACAACGAAGTGAAATCTTGCAATGACCTTTTCAGAGTTTAATAGTTTTCTCGCAGTATTGTCGTGTTATAACTTAACTAGCTTTCGCCCGCGACTTTGTCCGCGCGGACTACAGTTTAACGCGAAAAAAAGCTCCTAATATGTTCTTATAGCATAGCACCAACGCTTTTGATGTTTTTCGACAGACTTGTTTCGTTTCCATGGCAATCATTCCTTACAGCGCGTAATCAACATTTTCCAGTTTTCCCCTGGAAACTTACCATTTGCCGGGATAAAAAGTATCCTATGTTTTATTCCAGGGTATCGTCCAGCGGTTATCGCGTGAAAGTTCCCCAAACAAACAGACAACGTTTCCCTTTTATTTATTGGTGTGGATTACACTTCAAGATTTTTGGTCTAAGCTAGTCCATTAAAACCCATATTTTGGAACTGTTTATATATATGACGTACAACACGCGACTATCTATGTAAATACGGGTGCGAATTCGACACTAATCATCATTCATGAGTTCATGACACACAAATTAACAGCTGAGAACAAAAGAGCTGGCTCCCGTTCCGTTATTTCCGCTAACGTCACGCTGGATGCTGAATAAAACAGTGGGGACATCGCGATTCTGCGACCTAAATACTAATTTGCTAATTGAAATTTCTGTTTAGTAGCTCGTGTCTAGTTTTCTACACACATACTGATAAACTCTGATAAAATGATACAGATAAGGACATTTTCAAATTTAAATCAATAAGCGAAAAAGTAGTCTACATACCTTTATAGATAAGAGAGTATGTTTGAGTATGATGTAAACGGTTATTCTAAATAGAGCGAAAGTCTGGTAAGTCTGTTCGTAGTAAAGCAGTTTCGAAAAGTTACAAAGACTATGATTGATGACTTTTGTGAGAGACTTAAAGATTGAAGCTTTGAGAATGACAAAACGTATACCTACTTGAAGAGATGTTACGATAAAAATCGAGCTACATAGACTGAATCATCCCACTTCTGACTTGAAGATGTATTGTTCAGAAAGGTCGAAGTATTTATCTGAAGAGCGATTCGATGTTACTCTTGTTATGAGTTTTCATTGCCGTTTAAACTATTCCATAATTATAGTATATTAAATAGTTAGGTGGGTAATTGATTGCTTATTTTATGCTTTATTATTAAACCGCTAATGTTATTAATGCCATGGCATTCTTATGGTATTAAGCGTTTAATGTTTTTGGCAACTCGTAACATGATCAAGCCTCAAACGTCAAGATTCACAGCAGTCCAGAAACGGCAGATAAATTCTACGAAAAATATAATAGACAAGCATATTTAAATTGTTGGCGGGCTTTTAAAGTTAATAACTTGGCGACTATTATTAAAGGTACGAGGCGACTTCCAGTGGAGCGGTATATCCGACTCGGATGTAGTAGCAGGCTAAGGCGGGAGCTTCGTTTCGCTTCCCTACTGCTCTATATTACGTGGGATGTTTAAGGCAAAAAAAACACATGGGTTTTAAGTAGTCCTTGTGGGGTAGTTTTATTTTTATTTTTTGTTGGTAAACCCCAAAAATGTTTGATGCCAGTTTTCTATTTTAAATTTCAAAGATACCTTGTAATTTTGACGATAAAGACTTGTACTCAATATTTTTCTGTGACTAATGTTAAGTTGCTATTGTTGAGTTTTTAGAGATCTGACATTAGTCGCCAACCTGTTAAAAATGGTATCCACATTTTTTTAAAACTAGATTACAATTTGATTGGTCGCTTTACTAAATACGTGCATATTTATTACATTTTAAACTGCCGGTAATTTCTATTGTAAAGCAAATTAGTAAATGAAAATTAATATAAAAATAAATAATTGGCCATCACTAATGAAATGAACATTACGCGGAATATCTTTCTGCGTTTTCAAAAGGGTAGTCACTGCACTAATTAAATGGTACCGTCGATATTTGTTTTAATAATAAGAATGAAGAGCCAAATAATAATGAATGTTAAATGTACTTCGGATGTCTGTAAGAGAAGCGATAAGACCGCCCATTGTATTATTACCATAAGTTTTAATATCATTTTTTGTTTGTTTGTATACTATAAAGTATTTCGTATCGTATTTAGACGTTCAAGATTTTCATTCGTCATATTAAAACAACCTAAATGTTTCCTATGTAAGACTAGGTATGCCCGTGGCTTTGCCCGCGAGGTCAATTCATTTAAAAGTAGCCCTTATGTGTTAATCCTGAACCAAACCTTTTAGCCGTCAAATAGATTTTTATCGTTGCTCGGCATATAATCATCGGATTAAGATACCAAGTACCCCAGTTTTTAAGTCAGACCCTAAGCTATCCATCAGTGAAAACCGCATCGCAATCTGTCCAGTATTTTTTTACGTGAAGCGTGAACAAACATGCAGACAAACAAACTAACAAACAGATAGACACGATTTAAAAACATGTTTTATGCATGTTCAGTAGCTTATTACCTAGATATAACCTAGACCATTTTTTTTAATTATCTTCTTTGTACAGACTTTTTCGTACATATTGCCTTATTATAAGTATAGATCATTAAGGAGTTTCCAAGACGGGGGTTTCTGGTTCCATCACTAAAATATCTTGTAAAAGGCAAAACATGAATCGCAATTATATATGCGAACTAATGAGATTAAATAATAATTGCAATAAATTAGTGACTGATTAATTAAGCAGGTTAAAAATCGTTGTGTAGGCAGCACGAACTAAGAGGCAATCAATCATTGTGTTGTTAGTATAGGTACGGGTACTCAAGTGTTAAACGGCTCGCCCACTGAAGTATAATTTTTTTGAGATACCTTCGATCCATTATTACATGTATGACGAGTTGCCTAACACATCGCACTCTTACAAGCGTAAATAGGCGTACTGGCGATACTATTATTTATTCTGCGGAACTGCTTGGGTTACCGTTTAGAAACCAATTGTTCAAACAGTTAAGCAATACGAATATACGTCTCAACGACACTCAAGGGTAGTTGTAGAGGCCAATCAGCAATCAATGAATTGCTAATAAGATTCTTTATTGTCGTTGTATATTGAATAACATGTTTATTATAAAAGTTTGCTGTGTATTATTCAAGTTAATTTGACATTAACTCGTAGAAGTCGAATTCAAAAATCTATTCTGTGTTGTAAGTGGCAATTTTAGTATAGACGGTTAATTGAATTTGTGTATTAACAATAGCAAGACAGTCAATTAACCGGTTTTGCTTATTACGATCGAAATTGAATAGGCGAATATTGCAAGTAGCACTTCGCACCCTTACATACATAGGCGTTACTGCTTGGGTTTCCGTATAAACCAATAACCAACCAACCAACCAATTGGACACAAAATACCAACCAATTTGGTAACCAATAAAAAAATAGCTATTTATATATTACTTTTTTATTTTATTTATATTTTTATTATTTCTTGAGTTACTTAATTTTATTACTATTAATTGGCTATTATATTTTTTAATTTTTTTTATTAATCAAATTATTTGTACAATTTTCATGAAATAAATAAATGTATTATTTATTTATTAGCAAAATACCGTATGATCAGACTCATCCATTCTCAATTCCGAACATAAGAAATTGTAGTTGGATGGGGAAACTATTCACTTTCTTTGAAATTCCATATTATTATTTTATTTTAACGACGACCGGTTGACCGAGTGGCTAGTGACACTGACTGCGAAGTGAACCAACGGTCGCGGGTTCGAATCCAGCAAGGTGCAATCATTAACATTTTGTGTGAATAGGAATAATATTTATTTGCATAAAATGTTGGTCACATAACAGATATTATTATTACACAGTGCCAAGAACATTTTACCGCATTGCGAGTTGCGACGTACAAATATTTCAGACATGAAAATTATTCCAAATTAAATCATCATCTACCTACCTATCTATAGTTATAATTATATAATATTTGTATCTGTGTATCTTTATCCGTAGACTAGTTCCCCATAGTACAGGATATCCTAGTTTGGGTCTAGCTAATTGGTGTGAATTGTCCCGAATATATTTATTTAATTAATTGGACACAAAATGTAAAAAAAAAACGAAGAACGAAATTTTCATTGGTTGAGTCTTAAGATTGTTGTCTTTAAGATTGTTGACCAAACACGTTGAGGTAAACGGCTTGTTTATTTTCCGTAAAATCTTCTATGTATGCGGCGCCAGCCGAGATAACGTTGACGTCATTTGATGCCGTATACCCTCGTATCTCGGTCACACATCCTTGTCTTAATATATATAGCATGCTTACGTCTTACTCAATGTGATTATAGGCAACCCTCCGGTGGATAATCTAACTAGTGAGCTACATATGCATGCTGTTCCTACGTATAACGGTCGACGCTCGACATATCGTATTAGTAGCGAGCGGTAAGGTTTAATGAATGATATACCTACTAAGTCGTATAGAAGGAATATAAATTAGACTATACCTAGATAAAATTGTTCATAATTTTAATTCAAGCAAGCAACCAAACAAGCAACCAATTCCGTGTGTTTGCTCGAAGCAATTGCATTAAATTATGATTAATTTTGTCAACATTATCAAACACAGCACAGGTGAACAGTAGAATCGGGCAAAATATTTTGTCAACCCTATCAAACACAGTCTAGGTGAACAGTAGGATCGGGTAAATTTAGTCAACATTATCAAACACAGCACAGTTAAACAGAAGGATCGGGCAAGTTTTGACAACATTATCAAACGCAGCACAGTTAAACAGAAGGATCGGGCAAATTTTGACAACATTATCAAACATAGTACAGGTGAACAGAAAGATCGGCAAATTTTGACAACATTATCAAACACAACCCAACACACAACCCTCTTGAACACAATTCCGATCGGTCGCTATTGAAATTATGACATTTCGTACTCTTGAACACACTTGAATGCCAATCTAGCGCCAAAATAATTCAATATTGTGCGGATATTGAAAGAACTAAATGGTATTGGCATTTAAATTGATCTTAGCAAAATCGGCACTCTTGACGCTGTTTGGACAGCCGCGTATTGGGTTAGGTATTGCGTTGAAATCGGAATTAAGACAATAGCAAATTAGTAACTCTGTGATTAAAATTCAGTTTTGTGCGTTTTTAGATCATTTTGTGACAATATAATGCACGTTTGGCTCTTGCGTTCAATATCCTACGTCGAATCATGCATTACTATTTCAACAAAGGCGAACCGAGCGTCGGATGATGCGTTATATGGACAAGGCATTTTCTATGAGTGAACATAATATTGTTGTCTGTTTATTACCTCTTCATGGTACTATTGGAGATTTAGATGTAAGTACCTAAATAACTGAAAAATATATAAAATAAAACAGTGTTAGTTAATTATTTTTGTATTAAAGTATTATGGTACATACACATAAAAAGTTGAAATTGTTTTACATAAAAATTCAGCTATTATTTATTATTATACGTAAGTAGTATTTAGGCTACCTACCAAAACTACAATAGAGAACCTTTTGTCAACATATACGAAATAGCATTGCCTAGACGCATACTTCTTTAGGTAGTTAAATCTTAAGCAGTCATAATACTTCAAGTAGGTTTAACATTTCACTTAAAGTACTCAGACTTCTGTTATAAAATAAACTTACTTCTAGTAAATCTCTGAATAAAGGAATATAAAATCAATCAACAAGTATTTTAACTACAAGGTAAAAGTTATAAACCTCAGTCTAATAAATATTTTTTATACAAACTTAACAATATTGTATGAATGATGCCCCCCACCCCGACACGCGGTTTCATCCGCGTGAACAATGATGAAAATTGATGATGATGATGATGAAAAGTAAACTATGTCTTTTGTGTTCTAGGACCAAAGGTATACATCAAAATCCGTTCTTCCGTTTGGGCGCGATGAAGTAACAAACAAAACACACTCACAAACTCTCGCATTTATTAGTGTGATACAAATAATTGTCTGAATGTAGGAAAATCAAATCAATCAACAAGGTAAAAGTTGCCCACAACTAGTATAGTCTTTAAAAACATCAGTCTTAAGTAATTATACTCATATAGGTACATGAAACCTAATCCAGTTATTATTACTTAAAAATGAAATAAGAGTTATGCACACGATGCCCTTTTCATGCGCTGATAACGCGCATGAAAAAGGCATCGAAGTGGATAGCGCAAGACGCGCTATCCACTTCTCTTGTAATGTTTTGTTTTGATTTGAACTTTTCTGTTCTTTTTTTACGTCTATTAGTCATAGGCAACGGACACGCACCATTCAGCCAAAAAAAAAAACAAAAAGTTATTACTAAACTACTATATATATTTTTACTATATTTTTTTACTTGAAAAGGAAAAATATGTATAGTTTTGTGAATTAAACTATGTTTTATTATTTTCTATCAATAAAAAGCTCAGTTTTTAGACTTTTTAAGGGTATTTAGGTTGTTTTACCGATTTACGATAGATTTGAACGTCCCTATTGCTGAGCCTAAAGCAACTATCTAACTATCTTCATGGTACTGACAAAATCCTTCGTCAATACAAGCGCAATTCCAATTTCAATCCAATGTTAACAGGATTGTTTTCAAGGGTACAGTGATTTCTCAATATTGTGTTAACATTGGATTGAAATTGACATTGAATAAGAATTTGTATTGGGTTCAAGAGTAAGCGCGCAGGTGAAAAGTAGGATCGGGCAATTTTTGACAACATTATCAAACACAGCCTAGGTGAACAGTAGGATCGGGCAATTTTTGTCAACATTATCAAACACAGCACAGGTGAACAGAAGGTTCGGGCAAATTTTGACAACATTCAAACACTGCACACGTGAACAGTAGGATCGGGGAAATTTTGACAACATTATCAAACACAGCACAGGTGAACAGAAAGATCGGCAAATTTTGACAACATTATCAATCACAGCCCAGGTGAACAGTAGGATCGGGCAGTTTTTGTCAACATTATCAAACACTGCACAGGTGAACAGTAGGATCGTGGAAATTTTGAGTATGTAATTGAGAGGCTTTGTGACAAATGCTTGAAAGTTAGCAGGTGATTTTTGGGTGGACTTAGGATTAATTGACACGAAGATTAAAAATAACCTCTTGGAGACTCAATGCAAGATGGACTGAAAAAATAAATGCTCAAGTCAACATAGACTCACACAAGCCGTTGTCTATCGTGTTCTTACTTCTTCAATTTTTAAAAGCAAAGATTTAAAATTGGCTTGTATTTGCTCTGCGCGGACCTTAATTTGTTCAGAATACATAGACTCAAAATTTTGTAGTTGACGGTAGTACTTTTTCATCGAGCGCATCCATTAATTAAAGTATTGTTGAAATAAATATAAAAATCTTGTTGAAATAAATATGATATGGGTAGGTACGGTGTATAGGTATCGATGCCGAAGTGAACGGCATTGTATTCTGCCATAAATTAGTGCGAAGCAATTTGCATATAACTACCACATATCCCCGCTCATGAACAAACAAGGCCGATGACCGCGATGTCAAACGGTTACTTCGGCAGCCATCTAACATAAAATCACACACACACCCAAGATATATATTTACTGAAATAACCTGTTGTTGCAGAACACGACTCCTTATTTATTATAGGGGGCAGCAAACGTGACGAGCGGACAAATTGATCTATGGTATGACTATAATGAAGACTCGTTCACTATTACAATACGATACGATACGAAACACTCACATTATAATTAGAATTAAATCCATGGTAGTACAACGGTACAATAGAAATTTCAATAGAGGGAAGTCATCTCAGTACTCCGTATCTATACTTATAGTAAAGCAAATTATAAAAAAACTGTACCAACAAGATAATTTAAAAAAATGGTCCTAGAATAAGCGAATGAATAAGAATATAACTTTGAAAAATGTGTTTGTCTGTTTGTTTGTTTGTTCGCGCATCACGTTAAAACTACTGGACCGATGCGGGTTTCACTGATGGATAGCTTAGGGTTTGACTTAAAACAATTGTATACTTGGTATCTCTATCCAATAAGTAAAAACCAAGCAATCGATAAAAAACTATTTGATGGCTGAACGAAATTTGGTATATTGTACCGTGATTTTGGTCCTGGAATAACATATAGGATACTTAAAACCAGAAAAATGACCACGCGGGCACTGCTAGTAATACTCGTATATAAGAGAATACAGGTGCCTGGGTTATGAGGTATGGATTGAAGATTAGGGACCACGATCTCTGTCGTTAACCAAATAGCGTATAGCCAATAGCGTTTTTAAATCGGTCGACTAGGACCACAAACCACGTGACATAAATTGAGACCTGCTTCATATGCGTTTAATTAAAAAAACCCGTCTAATATGACGTCTAATTAAATTCATTCAGGTGTCACGTTATACTAATTATAAACGTTTATTAATAAAGTCAATTGACGTATTCGATCTGGCAATAACCCAACAGACAATTCCTTACGACTCGGTCAATCGACCGGCACGTGTCGTTTCATTTGCCCTCTACCTTGAAAATTTCTTAATCATCGCTGTAACGGAAATAAATACCTATCTAAATCTGCATAGAGTTGATGTGTATCTTGGACGTCATAGATAAATCACAAAATAGCTTACAGATACAAACAATTCATCAGCCAGACACATTACTTTACCAGCCCGTTCACTCCCTAAGTGATGGAATTTCAAAAAATCCTTTCTTTGATACTCAAGGTAACATATCCTCCAAATTTCTAATCTCTAGGTTCACTGGTTTAGGCTGTGCGTTGTCTGTCAGACAGTAGGTAGGTATACTGTTTTCTTTCCACTAACTTTACCTTTTTTTTTGTCCTTACTTCCCTTTACTATTCTTTATTCTGTGGCACAGAATAAGGGAAAGGAAAGTAAGGACAAAAAAACGTTTTAGGTGAACAATTGTGATATTACTTTGTAGTGGAAAGAAAAGCAGATTACTGACATTCCCTCAAGTGACTTCTTGCTGCACTCGTGTCTCCAATATACACTCGGTGCAGCAATAAGTCACTTTCCGGTCGATGCAGAAATCTACTATTATAGCTATTAGAGCTTCGTGGGGATTTGTTTTGTGCATTCTTATCATTAACAACGCATTCATTTTTGTACTAGCTGATGCCCGCGGCTTCGCAGGCATGGCCATTTCTCTGGGTTAAAAGTACTCTATGTCCTATTCCAGGACCTAAAATACCAATATACCAACATTTGATCAAAATTCCTTCAGCCAGCAAAAATATTTTTACCGTTTGCTCGGCTTCTACTCATCGAATTGAGAAACCAAGTACCCCAGTTTTTAAGTCAAACCTTAAGCTATCCAACAGTTAAAACTGCATCACAATCAGTTCAGTAGTTTTTACGTGATGCGCGAACAAACATACAGACTAACAAACTAAAAAACAAACAAACACAGAGACACGATTTAAAAAAAAAAACTATTCTTGTTCAGTAGCTTATTTTAAGTACCCTAGACCATTTTATTATTATCTTCATTGTACAGACTTTTCGTACCTATTGCTTCATTATTAGTATAGAAGATAGGTTCTACGCTCATTTGGATTTTCCGATACTACAGTTTTTATTTTGTCTAGCTTCTTTTTACTCGACTTCTAAAAGGAGGAGGTTCTCAAGTCGTCATTCATTTCTATATATTTTTTTAGTATCTCTGTAACTTCTGAACCGTTTTGTGTAACTCTTCTTTGTTTGAAAGGGTAGTTCTCCGATTGGATCCATTTTAAAAAATAACATTGGTTCAGTAGTTTTTTGAAAAAAAAAAAAGGTTTTTGTAAAATGCTTTTGATCATGTGTCTGTATTGCCTCATATCTCTAAGGTTTCTAAACTGTTTTGGATGATTGTTGTTTTATTCAAAAGTGTAAACGTTCACTGTAGTTCTATATAAACTACATCAAAATTGGTTCTGTAGTTCTCTCATATCTTCGGGATTTCTGAACCGAATTAGATGATAATTTATACTCGAAAAAACAGTGTGGTACTCTATAAATTTGATCAAAATTGGTTTAGTAGCTATTTTTAAACTTATATTTAATTCACTGGGTTATATTGCAAGTTTGCAAGTCAGTTTTGAACAATTTAACGAAGTCCAATGAAGGTGAAGTTACAATACAATATTATGGTACTGATGATGAAGCTGGAAGGTAGTCACAGAATATCAACCACAAAACGATGGAACCCCTTCGAGTTTGGGCCCATTTGGTTTCTCTTGATGAGTTTTCTGGGTTTTTTGTGGTATTTAGGGTTTGATGATGGAGCTGGAAAGTAGCCTAAGGAATTCAGTAATCAAATGATGGAATCTCTTCGAGTTTGGGCTCATTTGGTTTGTCTTGAGGATTTTTCTGGTCTAATGCGGTATCCAGGTTCTGATGATCGAGCCGGAAGGTCAAGGAAGGAAGGTCGGAAGTCACAGGAAACCATCACTCAACAATCAAATGATGAAACCCCTTCTAGTTTAGACTTATTTGATTTGTCTCAATGAGGTCTTAATAATAAAATAATCGAACCCAGAACAACATCATTTTTACAAAATTAAAAATGTATTACCAATACAAAAATACAACATACGAAAAAGTTTTTTGAAGTTAATATAAAATAAAAAAACGTTATTATTGTTACAACAAATTTATTACACATCTACGAGTATCTACGCACCCTCATACAAAACACGAAACGCAAAAAGACAAAACCAGAGACTGCAGTCACACGAACTGATTTTGACTTTCACACGTCCACAAACCGATTGACACGTTTACAGCAATCTGGACAATGTGTAGATAAATTACATTAATAGCTTATTAAACCTTAAATTACGAGTAGCACGTAAAACCGTTAAAAACATCATATTTTTAAATAAGCTTAATCTATTAAAAATTATGGCTCGGTTTGGCTTGGCACTGACTGAAAACTCTTTCTTATCTTATGTTGGTTGTATTTTTGTATTGGTAGTACATTTATAGATTTTGAAAAAGTGTTATTTCTCTGATTCAATTGTAATTATTTTATTCATTTTACCAGACTGCGCAATGCAAATGCTCGGTAATGTGTTTATCAGCCTATAATTATGTATGTATGTATGTTCCTTTGTGGCACTAAATAGACCAAACCAAACGCGTGGACCAATTTTGATGGTTCTGACGTCAATCGTTTTGTCACAATCTTGCGAGTGCTACCTAAAGACATGACATTAATCAAAATTCAATATGGTGACAAACAGACGCCATATTTTTATTTATGTTTCTCATATATATATTTTTCTTTTCAAATTACTATTTAGGATCTATTAAGATTCAAAGTTGGTTAGCAACCATTCTCACTAATTCTTATAAGTATAAACTAAAAAGATTGAAATAAAAATAAATTGTTATAAAAAAAAACCCGACTGCGAACAAAACTAAAAAGAGGCAAACAAGCTTTAGATTTCTGATTTTGAAATATAAGATGCAGTCGGAGGCATGAAGAGTAGCTCGACAGGTTCTAACTGATTCCGGTAAAAGTGAAATGAAATGCATAATGCCTCCGACTGCATCTTTTATTTCATAATCAAAAAACTAAAGCTTGTTTGCCTCTTATTAGTTATGTTCGCAGTCGGGTTTTTTGTTTTTATAATAATTAGTGGATCTGTACAAAAGAACATTTTTAATATAAAGTCGATGCAATTTAATTTGGAAAATTATGTTGTTTATGATCTTATTCCTTCATTTGGGAAAAGCACAGAATAACTAGGAAAAGCACATGCCTACATGTAAAAATTGCAAGAAGTTTCCGTACAACGCAATATTTTGCAGATAAGCGGTCAAAGTAGGAAACACCGTTTCTTGTTATCACAATAAATATAGTAGCAGACGGGTCGCTGTCTGTATTGAACAAAGGACACTCATTATTGCAATTCTAGATTGTACCTATTAATAAAACACCGATTAATTTAATAATTATAGCCACATTAACGTTATCAATAATTATTGATAATTATAACTTAAAGACTGTGAATCACAATTATTCATGTATATCTTAATTTGGTAATGACCTAGCCTAGTGTTATTGAACATCCATATTTGTCTATTTTTGTCTATTTTGACGAAGAATACATTTCCTAAGAATTTTAAATACCTTTGAAGATGATGATCAGATGTTTAAAATTCTTAGGAAATATAGGAACGTTTTATCAGTCGACCCTGAATTTAATTTTTACCCATCCAATTACTACCCACTTATCTTTGGCTTTGATGGGTATAAAGCAATGTACGATAATTGCGAACGTCAATACCTTAAGTAGGTGGATTTGTGAAGGTCTATGGAGGACTGTATTGTTTATCATTTCAAGTTTGCCTTTTGTATTATAGCCCACGTACACATTGCCTGTTTTAAGTTCACAAATAATTTTATCCACATTTGAAACATTTTTCTTGTCTACTTTACTCGTTTATCTCTTCTCTCTAGTATCCATTTGATCTTAGAAATGTTCATGGCATTATGTTATGATGATTTGTCTCAAATATTTTTGGGACTTTTAGTTATTAAGGGACGGACCTCATTTATATTTATAGCAATTCTAGTATCTATTAATTTTGTCCATCCTTTGCAAATTAAAACGTACAAATTGTTCCTCAGTTTGTATGGTTGCTGAGCAATTTGTCAGACATACATCTGACAGACATACATCTGTTCGAATTAAACCAGTACCACATTCGTGTCTCGATTCAGGTAGTGTTAGTGCATGCACACCGCAAACTTCTTGTGTGAACGTGCTTCGAAAACGTTATTTTTCCGGTTTGTTGGAGCTCAGGCTAGTTTCGGCTCAGACCAAATGACCGTTAACCAAATACTCCTAGCGTCAACGTTGACAATAATTTAGAAGCTTTACTGCCAATGTCGGAATCGCAGTTTACGAAAAATATTGAGGTCTTTTGAATGATCATCTGTTGCGAAAACAAGTGATTGTTTAATGATCTCTGTCGTTAAATATTTCGTAACAAAGATCTTGGTTGCTAGTTTCGTAATAAAATTTCCAAAACAAACTTTCGTTTGAGCTTATTCATTACTCGAAAATCTGTCAACCATTCATGTAGAGCTTAGTCACTGGGTACGCGGCCTCCTTGACCCACATTCGCTGTGCATCGTGACGGTGGTCAGAGCTCGCTGAGTGCGCCGATGATGGACAACTTTCACCAAAACAATATCGCGTCACACTTACTACGTAGATGCCCTTTAAAAATCGGAACGATACTATTGAAGCCATTCGTAACGTGACAAATCTGTTTGAATTTTCACAAGTCAAATCGAAGCGTTTGTGCAATTATTAACACATTTAAAGGCTATCAAAATGACGATTTGACCACGACCGTGAGCATAGACCATCTGGTTTCGCAATCTACGATGAATACGCAAATTGAGGTTCACGTAAATTATATTATAAGTCTGTTTTCTAGAATTTTGGGAGCTCTTCCAATGTCATAGTTATTTAATTGGTAAAATGCAGTGGGTTTATTGTCAAGGTCTCGTGTAGTTCTGAAATCGTATGTTCCGGTAATGTTCATCGGTTGCCGTGGCACACTGACCGCGATCGCGAGTAGAACATTACAAATGTATGTAGGCGTTAACGTTGATAGTAAAAACGAGCCTCTTGTGTTTAACTTTTGAAACCTGATTGGGGCTTTGTTATTAAACCTGTTTTTGGTACGTGTTTAGGCAACTTGCAACCTGGCAAATCTCCGTTTCTCTGCTGTGTATCTATCAGTATTCATGTAGTTAGTTGTCTCAACATTTCCACTTAATATCTATATTTTCCTGTCTTGGTACAGTGTCGCGTATTTCACGGAATCTACGGTTCACGAGTTGCAGCCGCTATGTCGACCCGGTTCAAAACTTTGTTCTTATTATCACAGTTCCCCCGCTGTCACTATATCGTAACAAACCAACGAACGCTAGATTTTCTTTACATTATTATTATAATTTCTGTTACCTACTGCTCCCACAATAGCGACGACATTTTCTTGATAAAAAATGTATGAAACTTAAATTTCTTACCACTAATCGATTTAAATTCATTCATAAGAAAAATTTTGGACCACGGAAGTTATTATTTTTCATTTTTTTAATGTTGTTCCATATCTTTCGTACTTAATTTAATTTTGTCTGCCTAGTTAGTTAATGGTTATGTAAGTAGGTCATTTGTAGATAAGCGTTAGAAATCCAATGTTTAACTTGGCTTAAAAGACAAATGCCTCATGAAATTAGTTCTGAATGTACGCAGTAAGATTCCACTTATCTGGAGGAAATTAGTATCTTTACACACTGTACCTAAGAGATAAACATTATCGTTCGTTTAACATCCTCACGCGCCACATCATTAGAGACAAGTCAACGAACTATCGTCTAACGTACAGTTACGTAGTCTTCCTAGAAACTACCATTGTTTTCTTTAATCGGGACGAGAGATACACCAGTCTTAACTCGTATCAATTGAGGCAGACAGGGTACGTATCAATGAAACTCGCTACTGGGTTATCAACTAGTGGAACTCCAAAGTGGAGGCGGGGCATTATTACCGGATGAGCCGGTGAATAAAAAATCTGGTTACTTTAAAACGAGAGTTTTCATTAAAACTAATCAGTACCATAATACTAAAAACTAGCTATGTCATTTAGTGAACTGAGGTCAGGTCAGCAGAGACAGAAACGGGTTTAAAATTGTGTCGAGTTTTGTAATTATTCATGTTCCTTTTTGATGGTTCCATTCCATTGATGATTCTGCCGATTCTCCTTCGTCGTGATTTAATTGGATATTTGCAAATGTTTTTGGGCTGTAGAATAATTTTGGTCAGAATCCGGTATCTACGTTTTAGTGTGTTTTCAAATTCCGAAAAAATCGTGTTCTGTTGTTTCGGTACCGTTGTCCGTCGAGTTGGACGCCGAACCGTCGAAGGTTATCGTCGGTGTCAGCGACCAGCGACGCGCGCCGCGCCCACACGCGCTTCTGTATACAAACAACGCACGCTCACATTGACGCCGCGGCGTGTATTGTTGCGGAACACAGGGATTTGTAGGGAGATTTGCGGAAAGTCTAGTTGGCTTTATAGCTATAGGTACTGAAATAATTTTACAGTTGTGACGGTTTCAAGGTTTTTCGATTGCGGGGATTTCACCATAGATTTTATTAAAATTGGGAAGATAATGTACCAGTTTCTAGGGCGTCGACCGCATACAATAATTGACCTTCTCTGGCCTTAGTCACAATCGCAGTGGCGTTTGTGTAGCATGCGTTACCAGTGACGCACTTTCGCGCTAAGGTCTGCGTTTGTCTCTCCATCTTTGATGTTGATGCACATGAAGCACGACGGCGGGTATGTAGCTGTGTGGGTGTGTTTGCTTGTAGTTGAATCTAGTCCAGTTTTTGTTTAAGTGATATTAAAGCGTGCGCTATCTTCTCCTCTTTAACTAGATCTATGGATTTATCGCAGGGTTTGGTAGTGACTACAATGTAGAGTCACTGATCTTTATTCTATAATTTAGTCTGTATTGTTGCGTCTCTACATCTACTCTACATCCAGTTTTAAAAATATTTCTGTTTCTGTTGGTTAAAGAGCATCATGAATGTTTAATAAATATTTTAAGAAATTTGGGTAAAATTAGATTTTATTATGGATGGATAAACCTTCAAGAGACTCTCTTCCTCATTCGGATACATTACTACAAATTGGCTATATCTATTAGTCCTGGTATAAGTGATATTAATGTAAAATATTAAGTAAAATTAGCCAGTAATGAGCTCTTCTTGCGTTACGCATGCACCATTTACATAATTATTGACAGCTCGTTTCTACTCATTCATAATTGTGACAAATAGTTTACCAATAACTAAGGCAATTTCCGATTACTCTACAGTTACATCAGAAAGTGAATCATATTTTTTTTGGACGGTTATGAATTTCAAACTTTCGAATAAAAATAATATGTTAGTAGTAACAGCTATCGCGACCACTATTAGGGATTATACTCATAGTTTCAAACTTTTTTTGGGTTCTGTACCTCAAAAGGAAAAAAGGAACCCTTATAGGATCACTTTGTTGTCCGTCCGTCTGTCTGTCGGTCAAGACCTCTTTTCTCAGGAATACGTGGTATGAAGGTGAAATTAATATCAAATACTCAGGCCTGCAATTCCTTGGAGCTGTGAAAAAACAAACTTGTAAGTCAACGCCATCAAAAGATATGGTCATTTATGCCGCACATTTCTACATTTTCGACACTCGCAAGGGAATCAAAACCTGTAGGGTGCTTCCCGTTTACCTAGAATCAACAAATTTGGCACGAAGCAATATCTTACAGCACAAGTAAAGGTATAAATCCGAAAACCGTAAATTTGTAGTCACAAAACAAAAATTAAAAAAAAAAACTCTCGAGACTCGATTCCCGCGAACTATTTACATACCTACAAGTTTGTTTGTACGAGTCCAACTTGCACTTGGCCGTTTATTTTTAGCAAGTGACCTCCCGCGGTTTGTACCCATCAATGACTATGACATTGGCGGAGAATATTTGACCCAATTGCCTAGACAATTGGTGTAGAGTCTATTTTAGAATATCTCAACGACATGATTACTACTCTTGAACAATAAACGTTTGGACATGCACGTACTCCTACTGCGAACGAAACCCTCATTCGCACATGATTTTGATAGTGAAGTTCAATTCAGATTATTGAACCTAATATATCAATTAATATGCGTTGCGTGCATACTTTTATTTAACAAACAATATGTAAATTAATTATTATTATTATTACTAACTGTGCCCGTGGCATGTGTTATTCCAAAATCAAAAGTACCAATATACCAAATTTCATAATACTTTTTTCAGACGTCATATAGTTTTTTAGGTTGCTCGGCTTCTCATCGGATTGAGATACCAAGTACACCAGTTTAAGTCAAAACGTAGCTTACGCTTATCCAAAAGTAAAAACCGCATCGCAATCGGTCCAGTAGTTTTTACGTGATGCGCGAACAGACAGACAAACTGACAAACACAATATTTTGAAAAGTTAGATTCTTGTTCATTAGCTTATTTTTAAGTACCCAAGTTATTTTTTTTAAATTATCATCATCTTACAGTATTTTTGTTACCTACTGCTTTATTATAAGTATAGTATTATTATACGTACTAGCTGTGCCCGCGGCTTCGCACGAGTGGTCATTTCTCTAGGTTAAAAGTACTCTATGTGCTGTTCCAAGACCTAAAAATACCAATATACCAACATTTGATCAAAATTCCTTCAGCAGTCAAAAAGTTTTTATCGATTGCTCGGCTTCTACTCATCGGATTGAGATACCAAGTACACCAGTTTTTAAATCAAACCGTAAGCTATCCAACTGTGAAAACCGAATAGCAATAGTTCCAGTAGTTTTAACGTGATGCGCGACATATAGAAAGACATGATTTTTTTAAATGTTATATTCTGGTTCACCAGCTTAAGTACCCTAGAGCATTTTTTTATTATCTCTATGTACAGTATTTTTCGTACTTGTTGGTTTTTTATAAGTAGTATAGATATTTAGCACACTGTTATTGCTCTACAGTTGACAAAATAAGGTTATATTGTTTTTCATATGATTATCGTACGTTGATTGATAAATAAACTTATTTTTCATGTTAAATGTTAATATACTCATTGCTTTGTGCAATTTTAACATAATATACGAAACAAAGGTAGAAGAAACGTGTAACTGTTTATGTAAACAAGAAAGACTATAAATGTGCATGTGCACATTGATCCACGAACAATAAGAATATGCATCTGCAAGGTGAGATTAAAAACATTATTTAATATCACATTTTGTTTTAAAAATATATTCGGAAAATACAAGCTATATATAAATTTATATCAAAAAAACTGTTCGTAACATAATTTTGTCGCTTCGTCTAGAATGGGTTCATTGGTATTTAATGAAACTTGGCGATGAATTTCGTCCTAAGAAACTGTCTAGACTAGAACTTATAAAGAAACCTAAAAGGTTTCTACCTACACTCACGAACAATAAAACTGGGTGAAGAACCTCAACAAAGTCGCGTTTTAAAAAATTCTAATAATACGTGAATATAGCATGTATCAATCGTAACAATATACCTTTGTAATTCAACATGTCATCTTTAAAATAACCAAGTTTTAGTGAAATTCAGTACCTTTTTGAGATTTAGGATTGAATGAAATTAATTATACGACATTGTTAAGATATTGAAAGTAAGTTACGAATAAACCTTTACGTTAATAAAATTATGTAAAATAAAGAAAAAATATTAAATCAATATTTCCTGAGCTTTATAATAAGCCGTAAAAAATATATAAAGAACTGTAAAAATTGAGAAAATGACATGTAGGTAGAGTTTCTTGGTGCTCTCTTCTGTGTATTCCCGAAGCACCGGTAGAGTCAAAATTGTATTTCTTTTTCCTGTGCGAGTTTCAACTCTGAGTCGGCACTGGAAAGGGACATTTTCTTTTCTATCTCAAGGCATACCTAATTTTATTGATTTGATCTCTTTATAATATTTTATTTTCTTCTAACAGTTAACATGACACAAACAGGTGACAAGTTAAGTGTTGACTTGTAAAAGTGCTATTATTTTGCGATTTTGCAATGAATACTTTGGCTGTCGCGGTGGGCAACTAGCCGTAACGAGAAAAGATAAATATTTTTAAGATATTTTTTTCCACAAGACTTAATGAAAGAAGCATTCAAACTATCAATTTAATTTTTTAATTAAATATAACAGAAAAAAAGCCTCGGATTTCGCTTAGGAGCTGATCCGGTGACAATGCTCGCGAGTGTATATTTATGAGGATTCGTCAGAGTCATTCTGACAATAAAATAGTTGAGGTGTCATCTCATATTTAACAAAGGTTTAATAAAGGTTTATAAGCCACTAGTTTTCCCGCCCGCGACTTAGTACGCGAAGACTACAGTTTATCGCGAAAAAAAGCATTATATATTCTTCTAGGATATTAAAAACCAATGCAAAAGTAGGTATAGTACCAATGCCCTTGATGTCTTTTGACAGACTTGTTATTTCCTTTCCATGGCAACCACAGACCATTCTGTGATGGCAACCGTTGTTTAGAGTGAGTAATCAAAATTTTCCAGTTTTCCCGTGGAAACTTGCAATTTTCCGGGATAAAAAGTATCCTATGTTTTATTCCAGGGTGTAAGCTATCTCCATTCTAAATTTCACCAAAATCCGTCCAGCCGTTATCGCGTGAAAGCTCCCGAAACAAACAAACAGACAACGTTTTACTTTTATATATTGGTATGGATAATGTCGTATCGCTTAGGCTAAGGATATACTTATCTGTCTTCAGTCACGTCAACATAAGATGACGGTGACCTGACTCTAAAAACGTGTTCTCTTCAAATGCGTGATTCATCAATTTTAGGATAAGGAATGTCTATACTCTATAGCAATATTATATTACTTATTATAATGAAAATTTTTCCTTGTCTTGCTCGCATGACCTACGGGGAATAATAACACGTCACGTAAAGCATTTCTCAACATAAAATTGCCATATGCCAGGGTTTTCCTCAAAAATAATTGAGTGGAACAGGTTATCCTTCAATATTTAACGTTTTATACGTATGTATGCGAAATAAAAATGAGTTTAACGAGTTGCCCCTCGCTATCAATGAAAATTATTTTTAAATGGCCAGACGTTGTCAGAGCATCGGCCGTTCTTGCTAGGCAGTCTAGGCACCCCGCCCCCACCCCTTACAGTATAAATATCCACTATAAAATATCTCATTTTCTTTAGTCTTTCGATAAAAGAAAAAATCAAAAATGATGATACTACACAGCGGTAATGACCCATTAATATTTCCAAGACTATGTTAGTTATCAATATCAATGAACCGAAACATCGTTTATAAATTTGTCATAATTATAATTAAGATAACAACACTAATTTGTGTACATTAGCTAAGCGCATGCATAAAAGCAGTACGCATCAAATTTTGGCTTCAAATACATACCACGCGGACTGCTGGCACATCAGCTGATCAAAGTAAACAAACAAACGGGGCGTGCGGGACTTTCTCCGCGACATTAGGATAGCTAAGTTCGTCTGGAGCATTAGTTCCAACTGTTATCTACTATGAGACGGATCGCTTTGTTGTTTTTATTTAGAGAAGAAAAGTTTTGTTATTGTTTAGAAAAATGAGAATAGGCCGGTCGATTGGCGTGTCCCGTTAACGAACGCGCTCTACCTACGTACGTATAAAGCGTGGGCTGCCCCACCAGCGCGCCATTAGTACAGCGCCCGCGCGCGCGATAGCACGTATCTTTGACGCTCCGCGCTCAATATCTCGACTCTATGTGTACACAAGCCAGCCAGGAAACATGCATTTTTGTATTCAATTGCACGATTGGTTTTATCAAGAGACCCTCGCGACGGTGGACGCTGCCAGCGCCGCAGCACGCCGGCGCAAGCCGCGCGATCGACGCCGCCCCCCGCCCTCGCCGCCGACGCCGTCGACGCCGCCGAGATTCTCAACTGAAGAATTAGTGGATGCCCTCCGCCCGCACCTGCTCTCGCCGAAGCGCATGTGGGCCTTAGGGTACCCCCTGGAAATCGAGCCCAACTCGTCGAAGGCGGTGGTGTACATAAACCCACCGCATCGGCCTAGGCCACTGCCGGCTACTACTTGGGATGTGAACGCTCCGGAGTTTGTGCCCGGCTCGCAGGGCGACAGCGGCCGCGGGTCCTTGGGCTCGACGCCGCGCTCGGACAGTGACGAAGAAGCGGATGCAGTGGAACACTTGTGCGTACGTTGTGATAAAATGTTTAGAATGACTCGTGAAGGTGAATATGTCAAAGAGGAGCCGTGCATTTACCACTGGGGCCGCCTCAGCGGCGATTACCACGCTTGCTGCAAGATGCCGCTCGGCTCCAGAGGATGCAGTACGGCACGCTTCCACGTTTGGAGCGGCACACGTCCCGGAATGAACGGACCTTTGGAAGGATATGTGCGTGCACGTTCACCTCGCGGTGGGGTGTACGCCATCGACGCAGAGATGTGCTATACAACAGCAGGACTGGAACTAGCTAGTATCGCGGTCATAGCTGCCGATGGCCGACTAGTTTACAGATCACTAGTGAAACCGAGTTCGCCTGTCGTCGATCATAACACCCGTTTCTCGGGCATCAGGCCGCGCGACTTGGCGCGCGCGACTAAGACGCTACGAGATGTGCAGAACGACATACTTGGATTTGTGGGAACGGATACGATTTTGATTGGACATGCACTGGACAACGATTTACGGGCCCTGAAATTATTGCACTTCGCCGCTGTGGACACATGCGCGCTTTATCCGCACGCTAGAGGCTTCCCTTTACGTCGATCATTGCGCGCACTTTCCGAGGAGCTCCTCGGGCGCAGCGTCCAGCGCGGCTGCACTGGCCACTCGCCGCTGGAGGACGCGCGCGCGGCCATGGACCTGGTGCTGCTGAAGGTGCACGAGGAGCGAGTGGCCCGCGCACGCGTCACCAACCAGCTACCGATACTGCAACCCTACGATCCATTGATTAGTGCCGCCTAAAAATGTTGAGTGATTTATAAAAATGTTTTACAAAGACAATTGTTCTATGGACATGAAATATGTTGACGAGTATGATGATGATGATTCAAATTCGACTATCCAAGAGTGACAAATCAGTCACGTTGACGGAGCGCGCGTACTGCACGCAGTATGTGCCTTCGAATTGCAGTTACGGCAATAAACGTGATATTTTTTCCCGAAAATTTGTTTTGTTTTTCCTTCTCCAACTATGAGAGTGAGTAATCTTATACTTAGCATAAACAAACGATGCTACATTTATCTTATCTTATATGCATCAACAGTTATTCAAATATCAAGTCAGAACTTGTGTCTATTTTTGTGTCACAGTAGACCCATAAAAACTTTCACTGTGCTAGGTTTCTCCACTACGTAACAAGTAGTTGTTAACTGTGGCACGTAACCTACCTAATGCTGCCTTTAGCTTGGATATCGTGCCACTAATCTTGGCTAATAGCTTACCTGAATTCATACATACATTGAGCAAAATTCGTAGAGCTCTCATACTAACGTGAGGGATTCCCGAATGACGAAACAGTATTTCTTGTCTGTCATGATTCATTAATATTAACTGTGAAAGTGAACAGGAAAAGGGCACTTCCTTTGTTTATTAAGAAGTAAAGTAGCAGGAAATTATAAAAAAACAACTGATAAATCTGTGATGATGCATTGTAATCAATAATAACATGCTATCTTCATGTCATATTCACTCGGCCGAGTGACTAAGCTGTTTATGCTTCGTATGCTTGTTTTAGATTCTCAGGAACTGAGTCAACCTAAATATATATTGCTTCCCAGGAAAACTTGAGAGCTACCAAACTGATTCATGAACTGACCAAAAAATTTCTGAGTACTAAGTATTTGCAACGTTAAAACACTAAAAGTAGCAGAAAACAAACTATTCTTACCTAATTATGCACGAGTTATTTTAGACCTATCAGACATAGAGCGACCGTGCACTCTTAAGTAATGTTACATAACCTGCTTACATAAGCTAATGACGAAACAGTTACTAAGATGTGCCAACTTAATAACTTCCACCTTGATTCGCCTGCGAAATGTCTGAAAAGAGTCAACGCTTGCATTATACTGTAGACATTATCTTTTGCCGGCACAACGTTCACGTAGAGATAAGACATTAGTATTGATTTATTGAAATGTATTAGGTACTCGTATGCATGTATGGAACTAGCTAAATAGATATGTATTAAAACGTCCTTATTATTGTTAGATACGATTTATATCAGTCGAGTTAGAGCAACGGCCGCGCGCCCGGTCGTCTGCACAAGCGGTTTGTTTACTTTTCGTGTCGCCAAAATAAGTTGTGTGTGTGTGTACTCACTTTAACACTTACTGGCATCATAACACACAACCTTATCTTCTTCCACTCAATTCATAATCTAATCACAGCCTAAATAATAGTACCTCTAATGCCGATACAGTCAAAGATTAGGTACCCAGCAATCTAATGAGGACACCTTATCGTCAATAATTGGGAACAAAATTATATCGAGTTCCTCAATTGATACGAGAGTCCCGCCCGACCTAAAATATTGAGTTAGATGCCCCTTTTGATATTATCTTATCTATTTATTACAACCAGCTGTAGTTACCTACTTACTTATAATGACATAATAAACACTTAAATGTTTACTTGTTACATGCATGATTATTACACAATAACAAACGAAGCGTTATTTTGGATAACACCGGTTGTTGTTTACGAATATGGGGTATGATAATACCTAGTCATTGGATATCACACGTCCGTTGAAATGCAGATGAACGATGTGACGTCATTATTCTACGAATGGGAGCAGACAGCGGCCGCCCCCTCTCTCGAGAGCGGAAAGAAAGCGTTGCCGAAAATAGATCTTTACAAACGTAAGTACACACTACTCAACCAAGGATGATATCGTGGAACTGAAAGATAGTGTACCTCCCCGATAGGCAGTCGATCTGAACTGTTGTGTGCTGAGTGCACGTCGAATGACGTAAATCATGATTTCGAAGAAATCCCTTGTGGATGCACATCCAGAATCGTAAACGTTCACTTGAATCATAAATAAATCAAGATGTACCTTAGCTGTTTTATTTGTGTTACCAAGTGTATATAAAAAGTAATATAATAAAAATGTTAATCAAGTATAGAGCTTTGTTTCTGCGATATTCGAAGCATTTTTACGAGCCTTACGCGAAGTTTTAGTTAATTGGGACCTGCCACGGCCACGATCCACTTCAAATATTTTAGTTGTCTTCAAAAAAGAAGACGGCGTGACTTAACTTTTTATGTATCTTTTTGCTACGTTTTGACTGTTTTTTACTTCTTCGGTGGTCTCGGGCATTCTTACAATAATTTTGTAGGTTTGTATTGTAAGAAAGTTCAACTTATACTACTACCGCACTGTATACTACTCCCTGTATACTTTCAAAGCTTGTAAGACTACAGTGTAGAGTATACCTTCATAAACTAATTCAGTAATGTTTAAAAACATCAAAATCTCGTTTTATTGTAGGATATACTGCTATAGGTGTAAAAAGTGTGAAATTCGAATACAGCCACTCATAAATGTACGCTACGCGGAGTCGTCTCGACCTCTATGGCGCCGTCCAGCCAATACCTCTTTCACAATAAGGCTCTTGCACAAAATGAGGTGGTGTTTCGTCATCATACACACTTCGACACGCCTACTCGGGTACACGGGCCCCCACCATGACCAACGCACTTATTTGCAGTCGTCGCAACGTGATAAACCGTCAAAACGGCGCTGACGTGGTCTCTGCGTGAAGATCGCAAGGTCTAGTATTGAGCACACGGTTAGATTGCGAGGGATGTTTCTGCGGACGCAATATTGTTGCGTCCGGTTTCGGACTAGATGACCTATTTAGCTGATTTGAAACAAAAGCGTAGTACCTAATGAAAAACTAAGAACGTTTCAACTACGAGTGGAGTTGTAAGAGACATGAAGTACTACTTTTAATAACGCAAGTTTCTCACAAGAAGTACTACGTTGCTCAGTTGAGAGTACATCAGCAACCTCTATTTATCAGTGAACGAATTTTACAATTTACACCGGTAATGAAACGGAATGTCACTGAACTTGTTTCATTTCAATGAACCGAACCAGATGTCTCTGATTTGTTGCTATTGAAGCGGTAGCGCATGTTATGCTAATGAAAGTAATTATGTTTGCTTTAATTCTGGAGGCGTTAAACTGAAAGCCAATTCGATAAACATGTTAAACTTTTATTTGCTCAAAAGTGAATCTAGTAGCAACGGTATCACCATAATTTGCAGTTAATATGCTAATGATAAAGGACGTGAGGCTCGTGCAATTATTATTCAGATCTCTGAACTAGCTCTTCCCTATTACATGGAAATCAGGGCAGCGTCGGGTCTCCCACTCACACGTGCACGCCTCGTATCGATTGCTCGCCCGGGACCCGGCTACGTGAGTGTGGGTGAATTTCAGACGGATCAATGCAGCTGCACCTATTAGGTAGATTGATGTATTATGCAAACGTTCGCCACCTATGCAATACTATGCATATACTCTGCTTTGATTTACTGATAGGCCAACTCCGCCTGGATTGCTACCACTATCTTTGTTTTAAGCTTGTTTGTGAAGTACGTGCCAAGCTTATACAAAGCTTGCTGAAACATAAATGTTTGATAAAGCCTAAATTCTAGGACATTCCTAAATAAATCAGCATAATTGGGTGTATCGACAACTTAATATTGCGTATAGTATTTAGTAAATTCAAGTTACGAATGATTGACTGATGACTAAAATATTCTGTAAAGACCATTAATTGCTGACAAAAGGTTGGCCAATTAAGGCTAGAGGCTGCCTACTATCTGCCCACCGCAACCGTGTCTAACTCGGCGGTGTTACATGGCCTCCGTACCGACAATACTGTTGGACCTTGAATCTTTAAACATTATGAACCAACGTCTTAATGTTTGTCTATCAGTAAGTATCTATGGTTAAATCTTGTGCATTCACTGTAGGCTCCACTATTTTTTTTTAGTTTTTTATAGGCTATTCTCCAATGTTGTGAATCTAATCTTCGCCTATAGTGAATGCAGTTTAAACAAATGTTGGACAAAATAGCATGGTACAAAAAACCGACTTCAAATAGATTAACTAGTAACTACAAAAAACTACTTATCCAAATTTGATACAATTGATATGGGACCAACCTGGAGCTCTACTCTTTCAAATAATTTTTTTTATTCAAAATCGGTCCACAATTGACGGAGAAATCGCTGAAATTACATTAGAAAAAACATGCAGTCGAGCATAGAACCTCCTCCTCTTGTGACGTCGAATAATATTAATACCTAGCACCTTTACACACTCGTAGGTACTACTTTACGCACCTTTACACACTAGGTGCCTATATGGTTTTTTAACCGGTAGATTTAGATTATATACGGGTTGGTAAGTTTAGGTTAGGTAGACTGAATATTTCTCCAAGTGCATCGCACTGTATTGCAGACGGACCGCATGTTTTATGTAAGTATCAGAGACAGACGAGTTTTTTTGTCTCGCCGGAGCCTCGGATAAGAATCGGAGACTTCATTATGTATGTATGAACCGACAGTCGTGATTATTTTAAATAAACACACGATTTATCACTTTTGTAGCTATGATGATGATTTTTGTATTTTTTTGTTATCGTATTATAATAAAGCAGAATACTTCCTAGTTTCCTTGGGCAGACGCGTTATGAGGTGTATAAATATAATATAGTTAAGGTAACTAATTCTTAACATTTTTATAGCACTTGTTTGTATTTTTTTTATACCAAAAACTACTACAATTTACAAGATTTGTTTTTTGATGAAAAGGCAACTTAATTGTTTTTCTTGTTTGGTCACAGTTTTCGTATCTATATTTTATACACCCGCGAGCAATGAAATCGACTCAAGATCATCAAATCATCATGCAATCGTGTTTTTCTAATAACACTGAAAGTTTTCCATCTCACCTTTATAATTACATAATTTTCGTGAAAATGTGTATCGTATCTCGGAAAATACCGAGATACGATACATAAAATTATACGAGATTTTGTACAAATTTGAAAGTAAGCTTAACCTATAAAGAAAATAACATTTATTTAAATGTAAAATCAATAATCCATACTAATATATAAAAGTGAAACTTTGTCTGTTTGTTTGTTTGGGGAGCTTTCACGCGATAACGGCTGGATGGATTATATATATATTTTTAGTATATTTTTTATCCCGCAAAATTGTAAGTTTCCACGGGAAAACTGGAAAATGATTATTACTTGCTGTAAGGAACGGTTGCCATGAAAACAAAATAACAAGTCTGTCAACAAATTTCAAGAGCATTGGTGCTATACCTACTTTTGCATTGGTTTTTAATATCCAAGAAGAACAGGATGCTTTTTTTCGCGTTAAACAGTTAAACAGTAGTCCGCGCGGACGAAGTCGCGGGCGGGAAAGCTAGTAATAGTTATATAATTTTAATAATGATTAAAATTATAATTTGTAGGCATTCCCGGCGCAAAACTTAGGACAGCAATATTTTCAAGCATTACTTATTATCAGTAAGAAGTGTCAGATTATTACGTTTTTTTTTATGAAGAACTAAAAATTAAATAACGTTAACATAGAAATAAATACACTTTTGATTTCGCGCGTAGGAGCGGAGATGATTAATTTCTCACGAGTGTTTTTATTTGTTTCCTAAACTCACATAAATATTCTGTAGTGCCAATACACTTGTGACAATATACGTGCCCATCGTGGTTCCATGTTATAAGTTACTATTTATTATTTAAGACCAATTTGATCATGTGGAAACATAGAAAAGAATATGAATATTATTAAATATTATATCTGGATTGAACTATTTTCATGCAACAATTAAACGGTAATAATGCATTTATGTAAAATAAAAGAGACACAGAAAGTCTACTATAAAAACATAATCCTGGGCAGCCATGGAGTAGCGTAGGCCATTATTATTAGTAGCGTTGTGTTGCCCACTGCTGAGTTCTTAAGTTTTGTATTTATATTGTTTTGTGACTTATTCCTTACACTATTGTAGCACAGTTGTTGAAAAATATTGTCCTAATTATCTTATACAAGCTGTTATGCCCTACGGCTCCGCCCGTAGTTTTCCCGTTGTACCACTATGTATTTTCCCGGGAAAAAAGTAGCCCATGTCCACCTGCAGGCCTAGCATATATAGATATTTTTTCCCCGGGAAAATGATAAAAATGAGTGAATATACAGCGGGAGTAGCGTTCTCTATCATATGGTTCAGTACCATTGAATTTTACTCTTTAATCTTCAATATTTTGACAAATCCAACATACTTTCAAGAATCATTCGTTCATTTGATGTTAACTTCTATGGTTTATAGATTATATTTCCAAAAATGTTCGTGCGCACCATTGACACACCTCGGATACTTTCCAAGATCACTATACAAAAGCCTCGTTCTAACTACCACATAGACAGAGTAGACAGTTGTTTTGTATACGTTTTTTTGTCCAGAGATTCAACGAGTCACGGGCATCGCGGATATACTGCCCACGCTGGAGAAATGTTCTTCCATTGTTTTCGATTCTCGCATCAAAATATAATTATAAAATGCTCGTGACATTGTGGTTGTATGAAGATAAACTTATATACCCACCTTCAAGAGACGGTGATATATATTCCCCGTCTGATGTCAAACGGAGAGTATTTTAATCTATGTTTTTCGAGTCTATGCTTTTAAGCGGGAGTAGCGGCACATAATGTCTATGACAAACTTCAATAGATCCATTTTCTTCTTTGATTTTATCTCTTTCCTCGATTGCCGTGCTATGTAAGGTAGAGAAAATAATTATTTCCACTGAGAAGTGGATAAAGACGGGGTAAAGATAATTTATCCACCCCCATGCTAGGCCTGCTGGAATAGTCTATCTTTGTATCAGTGAAATTATTTTTATAAAATCGGTAACGTCTTTTTATTTAATTTATCCATAACAAACAAACATACAAACAATCAAATCTTAACTCTTATAGATAATGATTTTAGAGAAACTACTTAGCGCTTTTTTTGTTCACATGTAAAAGACATCAACGCGCTTTGAACCACATATTATACACTTTGAAATACTTACTGTTATATACAAATATTTCTTAAATATATTACCTTTACGCACATGGCATTGTCGAAAGGAAATAAGTAGTTATCTAAATGATAACAATTAATTTCCACAACATTGAGTGAATTCTGACATGTGGCTCTACCGTAATAAAAATATAGAATTAACTAAAATAAAACTATAACGTGTCTGCCCAAAGACATGCACTGCACTATCACTAACTCCAAAAATGTTATTAATAAATTAATAAATAACATTATATAGGCAGTGTTGTCGATTCTGGGTGCACCAATTAAACCTAAAACTAAATTTGACAGCTCTAAAATTATTGCCGTCACTTTCAAACCTTTTGGAAACGAAAGGGATAGTAACAATTTTAGAGCTGTCAAATTTAGTTTTAGTTTTAATTGGTGCACTCAGAATCGACACCACTATCTAGTTTACGTTAGAACTTTTTAAAATACTTGCTTAGCAAGTATTTTAGAACGTAGGTATACCTAGCGGCACGTAAGTCTAGCAGTGAACGAAACGTGGCTGGGATCTTGGCACAGTCAAAGTTTATATAATGTGTTACAATTTTGAATACTTTTTATCTCGAAAACTGACTGTGCCAAGATCCCCGCCACGTTTCGTTCACCGCTAGACTTACGTGCCGATAGCTATAAGTAATTAGTGGACAAAGCTTGAGTCAGTGTTTCCTAAAAACATTATATTATATAGTTAAAATTGCAATGTCGACGAATTCAAATGCATTTATGTAAAGCACTGTTTAAAGTAACAATGATATCCTGGCATTGTAATCAACTAAATGCAGTGTTCTGCATTACTTTCCGTTTGTTTGTATCTAAATGTAGATTATTATTAAACACTGTATAGTATGCTGTGAAAACAAGATGTAAATATACAACTGCTCCTCAAATACTTACAATAAATACACTAAAGTTTTCTTATGGTAGAGTTTGAACGGACAAAAAGTTATCCAATCGATAATTTTTGAATAGGTAAATATGTATGATGTAATTGACCGAGCGAGCACGAAGCGCGAGCGAAGCGTCTCTGTTTCAGCTTTGGCAAAAATTCTTTCTTATGTCCGGATGTCTGTCAGGATTTCCGGCTGTTCTCCTCCACAGGTCGCATTTCTCAACCGATCTAGACAAAACTTGGTATACAGGTTAAGCAAATTTTTAGATTTTTTTTGTCGTCTTGGTTATTTGATTGTAGGTGTACTTCCCCAAAAAAGGGTAAAAAAGGGGCTACCGAATATCTCCGCCATATTAAAGTGTAATCAGTGGAAGTGGAATCAGCCCTTTACCTACTAGGTAGGGATTGATGGAGCACCTTGGTTATTAATGTTAATGTTACAATAAAGTAACTAGATGGCGCTACTGTGCACCGCTAGATTGTTTGCAAAACAGTTTGTACGCGCGAGGTCTACAGCTCACAGAGCCACTAGTATATAGCTGTCTAAGTATCTATCTACACTACAGGTGTTATTCGTAGTATCTACAACTGAAATACAAAGGAACCTATTCTATTTTACTAGGTATACAACTTCCGTGCACCTTGCCCTGTATTGTGTTACTCTTAAGTCGAGGCAGGTGCTATAAATAAATACCGTCACGAACTTACAAAGTGTAGGTGATTAGGTATATATCAAGTATGACTAGTATAAAACATAGTAAAGTTTAACTATTGTATTTATATTGTAACACCAAGCGTGAAATTACTAGCTTACTACTGAACGTAGTGCACTAGATTGCTCAGTGCTCACCTGAAATTCGAAGGCCTTGATACAGTGACTCAGTTACGATATCCAAAGTGGTCCGTTGACCTTTTACCGCTCAGCATTAATGTGGCCTGCTTTATTTACTCTACCTACTTTTGTAACGCTACATTAACCATATTGTAATTGGTCATTTTTCTACAAACGCAAATTAATATCTAAAACAAACGAAGATATGAGTTCGCGTCTGACGAGTGACGACCTCTATTCATGATTGAACAATAATATTTGAGGAGTAAATACAACGAAATAGTTTTGAAACCGAAACGCTTTACTAGCACGCGTTATTTGTTTGTTATAGACGGGCTAAAATTGAGTCTTGGAAATACACGTGGCTAGTATATGGCTTCCAGAAGTTTATTTCTGCAAAAGTACAAGGTCCGCACGAGAGATTGGCTCGTAGTTTATTTTGAAGGTAAATATTTGTAATCGCCCGGTTCCGACATGAATCCCACGGAAACAATAACTTATTCTCTTTATTCAGCTGACAGTGTGAATAAATTTATCTGAGGTTTTGTTTGCTGTAAAACGGCGTGTATGACGAACCGGATCATAAAGTGTTAATCAAGGATTAGCGTGGGCAATTAGCAATCTCTGATAAAAGTTTATAGACACTTGGCAATTGTCAAGAGCAATGACTTAGGATAATATAGTACTAGGTAGAGATCATCGATGGTGAGAAACTGACCCTATGAGAAATGAGACCTATTTTCGAACGAAATTAGTTGTTTGCGGTAAGATTTGATGTAATAGGTACCTCACAGTACATAACTAATACAGCTTTCAAGCCACTTTAGAGCGGTCGCACGTTCTAAAAAAGCTTTCATTATTTTGCTTCAACCCAACAAGGATGCATCGAGAAATGTGTCGCTGAACTAAGACAATACTTATTGTTCGGATGCCGTTCTTTACAGAGTGCATTGAACAATGCATTTTCCTATACTCTTAGTTTTCTTTTCATAGAGTTCTTTCTAAGTTCCAATTTAGAATTAGCTCTGCGATCCTATTCTTACTTACATCAAGAACGCGTTAATGGATAGTACTTTCGGTAATATCATATTGCCGCGTTTGAAAATTACAAATTCTCTTACAAACTTTACATAATACCCCTCTGGCTTGTTGGTAACTTAACTACATCTTAATTAGTCTAGCTTGTTGGTAACTTCATCTGAATGTGGTACTTATGCACTTATTACTGCATTTAAAAGTTTTTTTGGATGGGATGGCTGATTTCGAAAACAGCTTGCTATATCGGCAACTTGTTAACAAAAAGTGGCGTTAGGACAGTAATGTATAACAATAATGAAACTGGCCGTATGTATGCCCGTTATCACTAACCACGAACAAGGCGACGCCTGACTAAGGAACTCCTAATCTAAGCAAAGTCTTAAGCGTAGTCTTCTGTTTCACCAATCCATTTTTAACAGGTGACTCCTAAGCTCACTCAGTAATTTACATGAGTGAGTGAGCAAGCGCGGCGCGGGCAGTCAGTTTGCCTATCATTAGGCATTCCCGAATCGATGTCGTAACTTTAGGTGACGCCAAACGTCACAAGTTATTATCTAAATTATAGTGAACCGCGTTTTTGCTCTTGGCAACTCCTAAATATTTAGGCATCTGATTTAGGCGAATCCTAGGGTTAGGGCTATGATATAGCAAGCGCCCCGGGCGCGCAGCCGGCCTAAAATGTATAGCGGCTTGACACAGATGGCTAAACAGTTACTATGGGCGAGCGTCCGGGAACGCGCCCTGGCCGCTTTCTATATCAACTGCCTAAGTGAAAACGGGCATAAGACATTCGATCTGAATTACCAGTGATAGATTTATGTTAACTTTACAATTGCTCATACGGTCATAATCAATGTCACCTTCCAAAGCTCTTGATATTTGGTATCCAATTATTAATGGCATTATTAACTTTAAATTGATTTGTTTTCGTACATATCTGATCATCACACATTAGGTTTACAATTATACTTAAACCGTAGTATTAAAAAAAAAAACCTCGTGGGTTGCCCGGCAGAAGTGTAAACATTTTGTTTGCCTCATCATCATCATCATCATCATTAGCCCGTATTCGTCCACTGCTATGAAATAAGTAGGTAGGTTATGAAATACCTCATACATACATGCCATTAATACCTACCTTTCACAACAACAACGCTGTTTCATGGCAGGATAAAACATGAAACAAAGCGTACCTAGGTGCCCTATATAAAAGTATATGTACTATGCCTGGGTAATAAACTATTTGATTCATAGGAACTATGCATTATCAATGATCTTAGTCTTAGTCGTCGGCCCTTATCTCTTATTTCCCGCGTGACGCGAGCGGACGCTCGATCGCCACGCAACTCGATCGCCACGCCAAGAGTCTTCGTTACCCCCATACCGCGCCATTAGATGTTACACATCTAAAAACCAATTCTATTTACTAAGGTGATGTCTCTACGCAGATGGGTCGATCATCCTCTGGGATATTCGTGACCTGACCGTGAAAGAGCACAAGACTCTGCGAGTGAACATCGAGTTCGACCACGCGTCGCACGTGGTCTGGAGTCCAGACTCCAAGGCCTTCATCGTCCACACGGTGCGGGATAACCACATCATCGTGTACAAGATAGAGAAGAAAAAGGATGGGAGCATCGCGTCAGCGGCGCCGGGCATCTTTTTCGATAAGGTATGTTTTGTTGCTTGCCGTGTGTGGTACCGGCTTAATAATAGGTCCCCTATTAAGCACGCGCGTGCTTTGAGAACTAGTGCAGGGAATTCAGGAAATGGGCAACGTGTAACACAAGGAGGTTTAAACTGGTGACTCTGTGAGCTGTAGACCTCGTGAGTCTGTCTTTGCTTAGCAATAAACTTAATAAATGTTCACCTTAAAATAAAAAGCCGAGAGACATTTTGTTGAGAGAACTTGAGAATTAACATCACTAACTAGGTCGAGATCTTGCTGCAATGTTGCGGCCGAACGTCATAACATTGTAAAAGTGTGCGTGTGCGTGAGGCTTGTTCGTACGAGCTGATCGGCATATTTAGGGTGCTTCTCTTTCGATTTGTCGATGTGGAATCCGCCTATTTTTTAAGCATCCTTGTTGTAACATGTAATGTCTGATAAAAAGCTTATGACAGGTTCAATAAGGATTTTGTTATACCTCATTAAATGATAACTTATAGTTTTCCAGAACTTTAGCGTTCTCGTCACCTTCTTTCTATCAAAGAAGTGCATGCTCTTAATTTTGTTAAAAATGCTGTATTTGTGGCGATATCGCGGTTGTTACAGTTAATGGCCAAAATCACTTAAAAGTTGGGATAACTGCCAGCGTGACATATATTGTAAACAGGGTGATGTTTATGAAGGTATTTGATCGTGACGCGTTTTTTATTTTATTTCAGTCATTTATTTTGGTCCTAAGGTGCAGATTAAAAGAATATAGTTTATAATTTGTTTACATTATAAAATTATTATATGTATATAATTAAAGCAGTAATACGTAACAAACACTTTGTATATTGAAGAGTTATTAAAAACAATTCATATTTTTAAATGGTGAATGTTTGTGTTTTGTTTGTTTCATCACGATTATAATTCGGTTTTCACTTGTGAATATCCTAACCACAACCACAAAACAAAATATGTTGCAATCTCTGCTTCTACGAAATGTACCCAACATTTCGTAGAAGCAGAGAAATACTAAAGGAAAGGGGAAAAGTTACAAAACTTTAGTAAGGAGCCTTGCAGTTGCATATAGTGGTCGGCCGGCTACCGCGAATGAGGTCGCGGGTTACAACTTTTTTGATAAAAAATTACCCGTGGACATATTCTGTACACATATTGATAAAGTTGTCCGATCTAAAAGCAGAAAGCCCGATTTCAGTGCTTTGCTAAATTTAGCTGGTCATTTTACACTAAAAGCCGAGGCAAGTATGCACAGTCCACTGTCCAATAATTGACTGTCGCTTTCATTGAATACGTTTTAAACAATTTAAACGGAAATGTACCTAACGCAATTTAATTTTTAGAAAGTTTAGAACAGGTGCCATGAGAGCAATTATTCAGCTGCACTAGGCTGAAAAGAGTTGATCTCTTTAAAAAACTCACAAGAGGGTGTGGTGGCATTTTGCTTTATCATCTTCATCATCTTTAGCATAAAGGTACTTGTCCACGTAGACGACTCCTAACGTACGCCACTGTGCTCGGTCAGCTCAGCTCTCCGCGTCCAGTTTCTGTTCTGCTTTTGCCTAAACGTGGTCTCCACACGAGAACTCGTATACCCCAACAGTTGTCGAATCTTCGCATTTCGCGTGTTTGCTGTTTGGAGAACGTTTTCCCACAGAACAAACATTTTAACATCCACGTCGAGGATGTAGGTTTGTTTTTATTTGCTAACTATTTTAAAAGCTAGACAAACACGATTGCCTTGCTAAAAAAGAGCTTTTGTCAATAGATAATATACTGTTGGAATGTACATACCAAGGCCTTCAATTTGATACCCATATTGTAAAATTCGAAGTTTTTGTTTTCTAATTTGAAAATTGAGCCATACTGCAGCAAAAAAGAAAGTTTTCAATTACTCGGGGGGATGTAAGGATTCTAACGATATCCCATTCGTTTAAATCTGTCCAGGCATTTAAAAGTGGAATAGAGAAACTCACATACATACATGAATGCTAAAAACAATACACTCCTTTTTTTGGGCAGTCGATTAAAAATGGCGTGCTACGTAACAATGAGTTTACGACACTACCGCAAAAAGTATTTCAAGTCTAGCTTCTGGCTACCCCATATGCGATACAATGTTGCCATTATTGTTGATTGCAAAGAATTGTAGATGAGAAATGTCGCCATCAACACATTATTTCTATCAAAATACACGACTTTCGTGTAGATAGGTTGACTTTTGGGTGTACGACAAGCGTTATATTTTTTTAGCCTCAACTAGTTCTTGGGATTTGAAATCCATATGTTTCACCCATTGCTATTATATAGTTTAGCAATCCGCTGTAGCCGCAAGTTGGCCTAAATTTAATCTACTAGTGACCCGCCCCGGCTTCGCACGGGTAGATATATAGAAAAATAAAATTAGTAGGTACTTTATTTGGACAAATAGAACAACAATAATTTCTTACACAAAATGTTTATGTTTATAGGTTTTATACCATTTTGTCTATAGTATTCTGTAACGCAAGGAGATTGAATTACGGTTACTATTTCGTGTAGAGCATTTCCTACGTCAATGATTATAAGATGTTATGTAATTTCGTTTCCATACAAAGATCCGTATCTCCTTCTTAGTTTGTGATCTTACGTAGTATTTATATTATACTCTTTGGTTTTTGATACAAAGTAATCGAGATTTTTTGCAAAATTTAATATCTCGGGTTTCATTATTGCATTTTTCGAAGGGTACTCTAATTTTTTGAAAAATAAAATCCTGTTGGTGTTACTCGCTGATAATGTTGCTTTCTTTATGTGAAAGTTTTTCTCAAAATAGGGTCTGTATTTTTGAGTTTATCCATGACAAACAAACAAACAATGAAATCTTTCCTTTTTATAATATTAGTGAAGATAAAGTTACTTATTTTTAATAATCTTTGTTCAATTGTACTCTTAAAGTTACTACGGCGAACCGCATAGTTCGACTATGAACAAACAATGGTGACCTTTAACGGGAATTTCCAACTGTAAATAGCAAGATAAAAATGAATTAATATTGCAACCAGCCAGACAACAACGGTACGTAAATTTAAGCTATTATTATAGCAACAATTTAAAACGATTAAAATAAATCAGACACGTTTTTTATGTTAGTTATAAAAAATAAATATTCACAATACAAAAACTCTTTAGTGTACACAGTTAGGAAATAAAGTAACATTATATATTATGTATAAACAAGACATACATTCAAAAACCAAAACCCGACCACGGTCGGGTAAAAAATAGCCTAGGACACTCTCGCGATGAAGACGAATGGATTGATACCTCGCTTGTCAAAATTGGGCCAAGTTTTTAGTTCGAACGCAACCCTTCCTTTGCCTTGCCGTAGTCTGGTAAAAATATGTTCAAATGGAGGGTTTGATCGGTAAGTAGCTATCTCTTTTAGACTGTCTTGGAATGGAGATGGTAATTTACCAGTAACCATAAGGCAAGCGACATCGCTTCAATGTTTCAAAGATCGGGTCAGAAACTTTTATCGTTCAACGCTATGACATGTTGCTGTATTTATTTTATTATTTATTATACTTATGTAGCTAACGTATTTTGTGTGTAGGTTCCTATTTATTTTAGTATGTATTATTATTATTATTAGTATATATATATATATATATATATATATATATATTATTTTATATATTGTACTTATGCTATTTATAAGTAATATTTTATCGTTTTTATATTCTAAAAATATAAATTTATTCAGTTAGTAAATGTATACTTGCACATGCACACTATCGGTCATTAATGTTCATTTTCTCGCTTTCTAATCTAAGGTTGCCTGGAAGAGATCGCTGCTTAGTGATAAGGTTGCCGATTGTACAATTTTAAGGTCATTGTTGATGTGTCATAATTTAAGTTTTTTAGTGCAATAAAGAGTTATCTATCTATCTATCTATCTATCTATCTATGGTAACCTTATTTTGTCACGTTACAGTTTTGTAAACACGCCGCACAGCACCATAGCTTCGTTAGCGCCTTTACGCGTGCAAGGTATACACTTCAGTGAAAACGGTTCTAAATCCCCCGCCTTGTAATTACAGACTTTTCCCGTCGCAGCTTTAAGTATACATTTTAACCAGAGAAAACGTGAAGTGCCAGCAGATAAATGATCTGCTGGCTTCAGTTCAACAATCTTACTTGCAAATCAACTTGGATGAATCGGTGCGGCGTTTGTGTGTATTTTTTTGGTGATTGGCCCACAAGTACCTGCGGGTTTATCCATTATTTACCAGATTATAAGTATAACTTGCTTAATATTTCGTATTGCGAAAATCACTCTTTTGGCATTTATATGGGAATAACTCCATTTCTTTATATATGTAAAATGTCAGGTTTGTTACTTATTTAGAAACTGCATAAAATAGGCATATTTTTCAAAATGTTGTCATACTTCCTTCCCCGACTATGGTGAAGCAAGGGAAGGGTAATGAGTTTAACAGACTATGTAATTATGTGAATGCTCCACTATAGCGTCGGCCCTGTTAGTCCAATTTTGAAAAGCGAGATCCACCGATTCGACTTCATTGATAGAATGTCATAGGCTATTTTTTTACCAGAATACGGCGAAGCAAAGGAAGGGCTATGTGTTCAAACTTAAATCTTGGTCCAATTTTGATAAGCGAGGTTTCAATCGATTCGTCTTCATCGCAAGAGTTTCATAGCCGCTCAGCTCTCACAGTGCCACCTAGGTTGCTATTGAGAGGAATTGTCTTCGCCTGACCAAGGTAGCAAATTGTTTTTTTTGTTTAAATGACTTAAAACTCTATTTATTTGTGTTTAGAGTCGAAATTCATCGTAGCAAACCGTAGCTAAATAAATTCTTGACACAAATGAAGCGATTTCGAGAAGCGACTAATTAGTGCGATTGAGACTATTTTGTCTGTCTGAGTCTGATTTTATGTTTTATATTAAATAAAGTACTGCATTAATTTAATATATTATTGTTTTAATGGGTGACTTGTTTATGAGGCATATAGTTTATAGGATTAACGTAAAAAAATATACCCGTGTCAATTTTTTTTTTTTTAATACACTGTTTATTTTGCAGTCATTTGCCTAAAAACAATCACAAAATTTCAATTTCATAAATATTATTGCAAAAATAATAACACCCTTAAAATAACACTCTAGTCTTTGTTCCTTTTTCAAAAGCTAACCAAAACAGCCAATTGGTGATATAATAACCACTTTAGTCGTAATTAAAGTTTTAGTGACATGAGCCACTGGTATAAGTGGTGTCACGTGGTGGTTTCGACAAGTGCGCGCGCTTTTTAGTGAGCGGGTATGCTATTTAATCGACTTCACAAACGGAGACGGTTATATGTTCGTCTTTTTTTTTTTATGTCAGTCCAAATCTCTGTCAATTGCGGACCGATTTTAAAAATTATTTTTTTGTTTGAAAGGGTATACTTTCCAAATGGTCCCATATAAATTGTATCTAAATTAGTTCAGCAGTTTTTCGAGAATAAACAGTTATGTTGAGTAAATCCATTCGATTTTGGGTCTATATTGCCTTTGTTTTGTGTTTATCTCTAAAATTTCTGAACCAATTTAGATGGTTGTTTTTTATTCAAAAGGGTAAACTTTCCGTGTGGTCCCATATAAATTTCATCAAAATTGGTTCAGTAGTTTTATTAGAAAATCACTTTGTTTTACAGTTTATGTTCTCTAATATCTTGGGATTTCTGAACCGAATTAGATGATTGTTTTTACTTGAGTAAGAAGGCCTTTAGTGTGGAACTGTATACATTTCATCAAAATTGGTTTAGTAGCTTTAAACAAGCCTTAATTTAATTCACTGTGTTATAATGTTTAGGACTGGATTGCAAGTCAATTTTGAACAATTTATGGGCGTCCAAAGATGCTGAAGTTTTGCACATGGGTGTAGTTCTGATGACAATTGAAAACTACAGTAGTAGTAGTAGAAGTAGTAGTAGTCAAAACAACTACACAATCGGATGATGGAATCCTTTCGAGTTTGGGCTCATTTGGTTTGTCTTGATGAGATCATGTCTGGTTTTATTTGGTATCAAGGGTCTGATGATGGAGCCGGAAGGTAGTCACAAGAACTCAACAACAAAATGATAGAAACCCTTCGAGTTTGTGTTAATTTGGTTTGTCTTGGTGAGTTCTCAGGTGTAATGTGGTATTCAGGGTCTGATGATGGAGCCGGAAGGTAGTCACAGGTACTCAATAACAAAATGATGGAACCCCTTCGAGTTTGAGCTCAATTGGTTTGTCTTGATGAGTTATATGGTGTTATGTGGTATCCAGGGTCTAATGATGGAGCCGGAAGGCACTAACAGGAACTCAACAACAAAATTATGGAACTCCTTCGAGTTTGGGCTCATTTGGTTTGTCTTGATGAGTTCTCTGGTGTTCTGTGGTTTTCAGGGTCTGATGATGGAGCCGGAAGGTAGTAACAGGAACGCAACAACAAATTAATGGAAAATGGTCAAAATTAATTCAGTTGTTATATATGTAAGTTTGTTTCACTAAAGTCAGTAAGTGTCTACTATTTTCTTTGTCATATATTCTTTCCGATGTTTGCATATGCCACTAAAAATCTAAAAATAAAATAATTTTACAAAAAAAAAAACGCCTTCATAATAAAAATGTTACTTTGTAAACAACCACTAAAAAGAATAAAATAATTACAATTGAGCCAGAACAGTATCATTTTTTCGAAATTACCAACGTAATAATAATGCATAAATACAACATAAGTTAAGAAAGAGTTTTTTGAAGGCGGTGCCAAACCCAGGCATCATTTAAATCTAATATCCTTACAATATTAATGCATACCTATCTACTTACGCAGTAATATGCAGTTGTCTATGACGCACCCTCATACAAAACACGAAACGCAGAAGAGACAAAACAAGAGACTCACACGAGCAGATTTTGACTTTCACACATTCACAAACCGATTGACACGAATACAGCAATCTAGTAAATCATAAAGTTTTTGTAGATAATTACTTTAAAAGCTTATTATTTTATATAACACGTCAAGCCGTTAAAGACATTATCTTTTTGAATAAGCTCAACCATATTAATAATTATGGCTCGGCTTGGCACCGCCTTCAAAAAACTCTTTCTTATCTTATATTGTATTTGTAAATAAATAAATAAATTTATGCATTATTATTACGTTGGTAATTTCGAAAAAATGATACTGTTCTGGCTCAATTGTAATTATTTTATTCTTTTTAGTAGTTGTTTACAACGTAACATTTTTATTATGAAGGCGATTTAATTTTTTTGGAAAAATATTTTATTTTTACCCCTTTAGTTATAGGGCTTAAGTTTATGAACTTATGTCTTGTTTTCCGATACAGCAACTTTGAGTTTGACAAACAAGCACAAATTAAAAAAATATATAACTCCCGACTTCCCACCCCCCATTATAGCTAAGAAGCTTCTCGATCACATCAGCTTAGAAACATGAAAAACCGAAGTTAAAGTCCATTCGTTTGGAAAATACGATTCTCTACCCCCTTTTCTCAATTCCTCCCTTCCCCCCATATCGCTAAGAACCATCTCGATCACATCAGTTTTCAAACATAAAAAACCGCATTAAAATCGGTTCATTCGTTTGGGAGCAACGATCCTCACCACCGGATATCCGGTAACTATCCGGTATCCGGCTTAAATTTACTATCCGGCCGGATACCGGATAGTAAGCGAGTATTCGGCTGGATATCGGATTTAAGAAAAAAGTAAGAAATATTAAATTTAGGTAAGTAGGTACTTTATTTAATCCACATAACAAAATGTAATCACCAAATTTTAATTTTTTCATCAAAAATATAGTAATCTTACTGCACTATAGGCAAGTTGTGGTAAATCTTGTAGAATTATTAAAAAACTTTAATTCGATCTACAATGGCAAGTTTGCAATAACCTCAAGTGATCGTGTTTGTAATCAATTCAACAAATCCATGAAACACTTGCTAACTTCGCTCATGAATGTTAAGTAAGACCCGAATTCACCCGAGACCGCTCGATCGTTCGTGCGCCACCTACGAGAGCTTGCTCGTTACCATGCGCCAATCGGCAATGTTCGTCCTGATATCCGGTATCCGGTACCTGGCTAAACAGCTATCCGTTTCATCTCTACTGATAACACATTCTGTGAAAATTTCAACCGGCTAGCTATTACTGTTCAAAAGATACAGCCAGGTTGGACAGGCAGACGAAGACGGGGGTTTTTATTTATTGTTCACTCAATAAATAATACGTTAACACCATATAGGCAAAGCCGTTAACCGGGCACGGTTATTGGCTATTGGCCGAAACCCAATAGCCCAAATTGGATATTAATCGAAGAAGCTAATTATATATATTATATAGTTGATAGATTCAGCGTTACTTTGCGGAAATCCATATATAAAATGAACTAAATAAAAAATATGTAGCTTAATTCCGCCAAAATTGTAAGTAAGACAAATGATAAATGGTAAAATTAACAAAAGTAAAACCCCACGCTAAACAAACCCTACACAAATTGAACTATTGTAAAATATAAAGGAAATGAAAGCTAAGGCCTGGAGGCCAGAAAAAAAAAACAAAAAAAAATACAATTACAATATAATACACAATATAAAACGCCCCACGCTAAATAAACCCTACTCAAATACAAGTATCGTAACACTTATATATTTATATACATCGAGTCTCTGCACTCGACGAGTCAACATCACCCGAAGATGCCTCGTGTAGAGGCGAAACACGTGTCGTATTGATGTCAGACGTATTTGGATTGAGGTATATATTTTTTATTGTGTATTTATAATATATGTATAAATATATAAGTGTTACGATACTTGTATTTGAGTAAGGTTTGTTTAGCGTGGGGGTTTTATATTGTGTATTATATTGTAATATTTTTTTTCTGGCCTCTAGGCCTTAGCTTTCATTTCATTTATATTTTACAATAGTTCAATTTGGGTAGGGTTTGTTTAGCGTGGGGTTTTACTTTTGTTAATTTTACCATTTATCATTTGTCTGACTTACAATTTTGGCGGAAGTAAGCTACATATTTTTTATTTTGTTCATTATTTATATATATATATATATATATATATATATATATATATTATGGTTTAAACTAACATGTTCATAAACACTAGAAGTATAAACATTAGAAAGGGGATATTTACCATGGATACTATTTGTATTGAGTTCCCGATATTTCGGCACTGTTGCAAGCGCCATGATCACGGATAACTGAAGTAACTGCGGGTGGATTAGTTTATACGGGCAGACAAAATGGTCTACCCTCTTATTCATTATTGTATTACTCATTGTTCACACTTTCGTTAGTAACTCGATCGCGATACATAACACTACAGTATCACCTCACCTATTGGGATGACATTTCTTCGGATTTCATTTAGACTTACCAGTGGATTTCAGACACTCAACAGTTTTAACTGGATGAGTTTAAACTGTTGAATGTCTGAAAATCACGATTGAAGTTTTTGAATTTGGTAATATCGAAAATAGTTGGGTAATATTGTTTTAGTGCCGAAATATTAGGATTTATATATTTATATATTATAAATAGTATCCATAGTAAATATCCCGTTTCTACTGTTTATACTTCTGGAGCTAATTATGCCAATCCGCTATAAGCAACCACATTTTCTTGCCATACTTCTACCACCATTTAGTTTCACTTAATGTTATTGGCTATTATTGTTCTGTTTATCGTCGCGGGACACGCAACCGATGTTTCGTGTTAAATTACGTAACGTGCTGTATTGTTATCTCTGTTATCATAACAGTGCATACAGCCATCTTGTTGTACGCACGTTGAATCAATAAACACTTTGAACCCACGCCTGAGGGAGCCGTTTCAGGTCAACCAGCCACCTCTAGCCTATATCGGAGCGCTGGAAACTAGGTCATCGGGTTACCTAGAGCAATACAATGTTATAAAAATAACCTCTAACCGCTTATTACGTGTACCTCTGTTTTCATAACTTATTACTTGTTAGTCACGTAATCGCTAGCCACAAAGGGTCTCATAATGTTCGTATAGGAAGCCGAGTATGGCGGCGGCTGCGCTAGGAACATTAATTATTTAGATTACTGCCCATTTTGCCCTACTTGGCAGTAATAAAAAAGTTAAGCAACTTTTATGTAACGCACGCTGCTCTGAATACACGTTTTGACAAGCGAATATTATTTTGAGCATTTTTTCTCGAATGACGCTTTGTTTTTTTACTTTAAGTAGGTACACATGATTTGATATTGAAAGATCGCGCTTGTTTATAAGATTTCAATGTCACATCTACGAGTGTTTTGACCGGGAGTCGGAATTATTACACGCAATAATGTAGAATACTCTCGCTATACTCGTTTTATATATAACTCGGCCGAAAATAGGTGGGCGTCCGGTACTCTTGCTGAAACGTACACAGCACAGAGCATTGGCCGCAGCTGAAAATTGTAATGCTGAATCGCCTAGCGTTTGCTTTGTTGAAATATTTTCCTTGCCGTTTTGGGGCATTCAAACTTTTACAAATTTTCCTTCTTCACTTGTAGCTTTCAACTATTACTTGTTTGCTGTGTACTTAGGTATATTTTATATTCTGAAACAGCATCTATACTATAGCATAAGATAAAAGAGCTTTCCCAAAAGGGCAAAAATGAAAGATATAAACTCTTGTTTCTGGTTATCTCTGGGCAGAGAGCGCCAATCGTCATTGTCTCGTCTTTGGGTCTCTGGTTAGTCACTCGGGAGAATATAAGATAACTCTAAGTATGTATGACACAGTGGACACATTTCTTAGATGACATAACAACGAGGAATAACTAACATGCTAGTAGCTAAGTCTAGTAAATCATGTTAATAGTGAAGTGAGACTAGTCGATAGGAGATTAGGCAAACCAATAGCGATACATGGCGATGGTGTTTTCTGTGTATCTAGGTACTTACCTACTAAGTGAGATTTGTTTTTAAGTTTTGTTTGTAGGAAGTTTTTATTTTTGTTCATATTCGTATCAAAAACAAATCCCTTTCTCATATTTAATAGTATGAAATAACGCGACGCGATATGCCAATATATATATATATATGTCGTGGCGATATCGTAGAATTGATCATTTCATAAAATGGCCAGCTAAATCTGACCATATCGTTGAAACTTCAACGTTTAATGATATTTAAAGCCACGTTTGGCTCTATAATTAAATATAATTAATGTAGGGGTTTCATGATACAAAACGCGTTCAAAGATAAAAAATAAAAATAACAAATAGATGAAGGCGTTAGCTCGCTGTGCGTCGCTCCCGCCTTCGCCTTCTGACCTATCACGGCCATGACGGGCTTCCGCCTAGCGCCTCTAGCGGTGGATAATGTAACAATTTTACGATATAATGACTAATAGATATAGAACATTCTTTATTGCACACATAAGATAGGTACATAAGCGAACTTAATGCTAGCAAGCATTATCCTCCTGTTAACCTCGGTGTATTGTGATGTTTTTAATGCCGAATAGTGCCTATTTTAATTTGGAAAAACTAATAGATTCCTAACAATAATATCAATACTGTTACTATACTTACATAATATACCTACGTGTATAATATAACTACTACATAATAATATAATTTAATGTATACATAGTATACCTAATTAGGAAACATATCTTCAATAATTTGCTCAGTTCATTGTTTTATTTTGTAGTGCGAGATAGTAGTTGTAGACTTTGTATTTGAAAACGCGAATCGATGATGCCTGACGGATGTGGTAAGGTAGACCATATCATGAAGTAGCTGTGCATTTAGCTGTCTATGTCGTCAAACGCTAATCATTCATTGATCTGGCCAAACCATTTCATGATGTCAACGATAATTTCATGTTTTTTTTTTTTTCATGATGTGGCCAACCATTTCATGAAATAATCAATTTAACGATATCGCCACAACATATATACTCGTACTGCCACAGACAGGACCTGCTCTGCGATCGATCACACTTTGCTTTTATAAATGAAGAGCAAACTATATATCAATACAAAGTTCGTCTGTGTTGAATACATTTCGTCTTAGATCGTGATGCAAACAACATGTCCGGGAATTTCTTAGTATAGTCAGGCCGGTTGCACTCCGTAACTAGTACAAATATAATATACCTACACTTCGACGCCGCAATATTGGGGATAATTCAGTAGGGTGTCAAGTGTGCGCTCGATAAGACGCGCGCCGTGTGCTTAGCAATAAAGTACCTACTAACGTAAAGTTTTTATCAAATTTTATTTGTTTTAATTATGAGTACCAAAAGAGACCTAGAAGGTACTGCATAGCATTCGGTCTGACAGGTCTCATTTAATACCTAGTTACATTAATTACTGACCGATATTTTATTACGTAGGTAGCCATTTCTTTTTCACTCATTATTAAGCATGGAATTCAGACAGGCACCTTTATTCATCAAAGTGCAATACCTATTATTATATAATCAAAAGTGAGGTACTAGGTCTATTCTGATAAGAATGTCATTGTACTCGTATTCAGGTATTAGAACTATCAAAAAATTTAGTAATACCTAAGTAATAAAATAATATATTATTACATACTTGTTTATTCTGTTACAATATCTAAGTCATATCATATTACCGAATAATTAATAGTACAAGTACCTATTTATATCTTAATACAGCCATACCGAGCGAAAAAGTGACAGAACGATTCTGATACGGTTGTAGTTAGAGCAATGGAAGCTCTCGCGCGTAGTGATACGATGCATTCTAGCCTGCACGCGATGGGCGAGTGCCTTGTAGGTAAATATAATTGAAAGCTCGCAGCGATGCGCGAGTTAAATTGCACTTTATTGCATTGTAGCGAGAGTCGCTATGTATTTAAACGACGTACAAGATACAAGAATAAATAATAGTTCAAGTACAGAAGAATAACTGAGTGAGTTATTCTTCTGTACTTGTACTATTATTTATTCTGTGCTAGACTGAATGATTTGAGTTGACTAGTACTAGGTGTAATGTAACTTATTTACAAGGCTAATTCAATATCAGACAAAAATAATCCACGAAAGGCCTCAGCCTTTTAATCTACCACGTTCTGTTTGGATCCGCCCCTAAACTAGCGCTAAATAAATGTCTATGTATAACATTATACGAAAAAAAACGCTTTGTACTGGTATGTAGGTTGCTTCAGCATATGGTACAAAAACAAATGAGCGCAACGTAGTCCAGCACAGACTATGGACATCTGGGGCAGTACCAACAGTTTGGCATCACGCAGCAATGACAGGTTAATGTTGATGGTAGAGAAGTGAATGCTTGATTAAAGGGTTTTCACCTTTTAAGCATTCAGTCATTAACTTTATTGAAAAATATAACAGATATTGAAATCCAAGCCACCGATAAGAGTTATCTTCATAGATTATCATTCACAGTGTCAAAATAGTTGTTATTTATATTTATAAGTTGAACAATACTTATTTACAGCCATCATCGTATTTTCTTTATCTAAATTGTTATTTGTAATTTAACGCCTCGGTATTGATTTAAATAGGGTTATTTCATATGTTATTTATAAAAGTTTACAAACACCTACATTTTCAATGGGTATTATCATGTATCTACGAACGGGTGAATATATTGATAGTTCTGAAAAAAAGCCTGTTTTCGGTAACTGTTATTGCGGGCGTGCGCGCAAGCACATTATAGGTAATAAGAATCGTTCGCTTGGGAAACGTTCTTCGATGTTCTTGTTAGCTCCACCGGTGCAGTTTTCTTTCTTCTGTTCCATCATTTGGCCTCTATCCCTATTAGCTGAAATAATCAATGATGCTATTGACGTGGCTATACCTCTTTTTAACCCCCGAACAAAGTGACGGGTGTTATAAATTTAGGGTGTGTGTCACTGTGTTTAACTCTGTGTCACTGTGTGTGTGTGTGTGTCTGTCTGTGGCATGGTAGCTCCCAGACGAATGGACCGATTTTGATGCTTTTTTTTTTTAGGTTTGAATGCTGATGTGATCGAGAAGCTTCTTAGGTATAGAGGTATATACATTTTTAATTTGTGCTTGTTGGTCTAGAAAACTACGATCCAAGCAAATCAATTAATTAAACGTACCAGCACTATTTCTTTGTGATGAAAAAGAGTCCAGCAGTAATCATTTCGAGAATATGGAGTACAAAGTAAGTACTATTTCGACAGTATTACCAAAATCGATTTTACAGAGATAATTCAGATTGAATCTCGTGCCAAGATGTGGTTTGTGCACAAAACGGCGGGTTGCATTGAGAAATTTTGCAACATTTATTGGATCATAAGCTCTAAAGATCAACGTTACCGACATAGTACTCATACATAGACAATTGAATCTTGTGTGCGCAAAATCTTTTCCGCGTGTACATTATAATAGTCACACACTGTAGTTCGCACTTTCGTTGAATTTGCAAAGGTTACTATTTAACAAAAATATACCTAAAACCTTTATTAAGAATAACCATTTAATAATCGTAATTGTAGTTAATTACAATAACCATTATTATGAGGATACAATTAATTTAAAAAAACTACTCATAATAAAGCAGTAAATACCAAAAAAATGTACCAAGAAGATAAATTGAAAATAAATGGAGTACTTAAAATATGCTACTGAATAGGAATATAACATTTTCTCAAATCGTGTCTGTATGTTTGTTTGCCTATCACGTAAAAACTACTGGACCGATTGCGATGCGGTTTTCCACTGTTGGGTAGCTTAGGGTATGGCTTAAAACTGGGGTACACCTGGTATCTTAATCCAATGATTAGATGCCAAACAGTGGATAAAAAACTATTTGACGGCTGAACGGATTTTGAAGAAATGTAGTATATTGTACTTTATAGGTACTTTTGGTCCTGGAATAACAAGTATGGGCTACTTTTAAATGAAATGGCCAGCCGCGTGCACAGCTAGTCTACACTATCTACATCTACACTTCTACACTAACATTATTATAAAGAGGAAAGATTTAATTTTGTTTGTTTGTTTGTTTGTTTGTAATGGATAAACTCAAAAAATACAGAGCCGAATTTAAAAAATCTTTCACATATAGTAAGCTAAATTATCAGCGAGTAACACTAGCAGGACTTTATTTTTCAAAAAAGTAGAGTTCCCTTTGAAAATTGCAATAATGAAACCTGAAGTATTAAATTTTGCAAAAAATCTCGATTACTTTGTATCACAAACCAAAGAGTAAAGATACTATGTAAGATCACAAACTAAGAAGGAGATACGGGTCTTTGTATATGGAACGTTGCCATGGAAACGAAATCACAGAACATCTAATAACCATTGACGTAGAAAATGCTCTATGCTAATAATACACGACATTGTAAACGTAATTCAACCTCCTTGCGTTAAACAGAATAATACTATAGACATGGTACGTGAGTATAAAACCTATAAACAAACATTTTATGTAAGAAATTGTTGTTGTTCTATTTGTCCAATTAAAATGTACCTACTAATTTTATCTTTCTGTATAATCTACCCATGCGAAGCCGGGGCGGGTCGCTAGTTATTAATTTACATTCATTATATATTCCCACGGGTCATTGTAGCCAAATAGTTAATATTGATGATAAACATATAATGCATCTTTTTTATATACTTGTTACGAACAAGTTGATATAAGGAAATTACCAATGCAAGGAAGCGTTTAAAACTAATAACTTAAGTGTGAAGCAAATATTACGGTGATGAACAAATATTTGTAGCCACTTCGGATGATTCCATTGCTCCACAGATAATAATAATACTTCACTGCAACGTTTAGACATAGACAATACAAGTTCGCCCACATTTCGTGGAGGAAATTTCAAATCTACATTTTCTTTTATTGGTGTAACGTATCTATTACTCATCGTGGGTTGATGAAAACTTATTTTGCGCCAATAAATAGGTTGTATCAAGAAATTATACCAACCAAAAAAATCAAGGTGAAAGCTAGTTTATGTACATTTGTCAATAAACCAAAAACCAAGATGAAAATCAGTTTAGCCGTAATTTCTTGACACAACCTATTTAATAATAAGTAAAATAGCTTTTAATTCCCATTAAATAAGTAAACATTAATTTAAAAATAGTAAAGTAACATAGTTTTATTAGGGCACCCAAAATCGGGTAAAAGCCTCCTCCATGCATTGCCTCATTCTCCGATCCTTTGCAAGAAGAGTCCAGGCTGGGCCTGCCACTTCAACGACGTCATCACACCATCTTCTCCTTGGTCGCCCTCTAGCACGCGCTACATCCCTGGGATACCAGTGGAGAATCCGCTCGCTCCATCGCCCGTCAGTTGTTCGGGCGACGTGCCCTGCCCACTTCAACTTGAGCTTACACAGACTCACTTTTCTGACTCGGTCTGCTAGTTTGAGACCCAGCATCGAACGCTCGGTTGCTCTCTGAAAGGAGGCTATTTTGTTTGTTAGGTTTTTTATCAAAGCCCAGTTTTCACAGCCATAGAGCAAGGATGGTAGGATGGTGTTTTGCATTAGTATTTTTTTCAGATGCACTAGGAGCTGACTCTTGAAGTCATCTTTATGGGACAAGTATTTTTTCCAGGATGTTGCTATTCTTCTATCTATTTCTTTGGTGGTAGGGTCTTGAAATGAAATTGCCTGTCCCAGGTATATATATTCGTCTACATACTCTATACTATTATTTGATAGATTAACTGCTCTCCGTTCTCCGTTAGTCATTAACTTCGTTTTTGCCAGGTTCATATGGAGACCAATTTTCCTACTTTCTGCGTCTAAAGTCCTAATCATGTTTTGTATGTCTTCATGCTTCTCTGCTAGAATAACGATGTCGTCCGCAAATCGGAGATGTGTTAGTTTCTCGCCGTTAATATTTAAGCCATATTGCTGCCATTCAAGTTTTCGAAACACTGACTCTAGAATAGCTGTAAACAGCTTTGGTGATACAGGATCTCCTTGCTTAACTCCACGTTTGATGTCAAACGGAGGACCAATTGTTTCAGTCTTTATTTTTGCACAATATTTACTGTAAATGATTCTTAGTATTGTGATATATTTGTCTTGTATGCCCTGTTCTATTAGACTTTCCCAAAGGTATTTATGTGAAATGGAGTCGAATGCTTTGGTATAATCGAAAAATTCCAGATATATATTGGTGTTAAATTCGTTGCATTTTTCTATACATTGCGTTAGTGTGAATATATGGTCTATAGTTGAGAATCCTTTTCTAAATACGGCTTGTTCCCGAGGCTGTTGTTCGTCCAAGGCTTGTGTGACTCGTAATAGTATTACAGAAGAAAATAATTTATAGAGAGTCGGTAGTAAACTTATAGGTCTGTAGTTATCTATGACGTTCGGGTCGCCTTTTTTATAAAGCAGCGTAATGATGGAGTAGTGTCAGTCTTCGGGAATCTGTTCGTTTTTTAGAATTTTATTAAATAATCTAGTTAATTGTGGTGCCAGAGGCTCTATCATCGCAATGACTGCACCTGTGTGACACAACCTATTTATTGCCGCAAAATAAGTTTTCATGAACCCAAGATGAGCTGTAATTGACAAAAACTCAAGAAAATTTGAATTTGGCGCGCTGAGCGAAACGTTGCACCTTAACTTTTGCAATTAGATAAGAGTGATGAAACCAAGAAGAATAGAGGAAGCGAGAAATGGATACAAAATTAAATTGCATGACTGATAACTGACACTGACTGATGGTAATGATCCTCTTATTCTGGACAATGGCAAAAAACAAATAGTTCACGCTTTTTTGATATATTACCTCAAATTTCATAATCCTCAATCGAGTGGGAGCATTCTGACGATCATCAAGACGATGTGTTTCATCATCTAGGTCAGAGATTCCCAACGTTTTTCCATACGCGCCCCGCTCAATTTTCTCTTCAATTCACCGCGTTTTTTAAGGGTAATTAAATAAGCGTGATTATTTTTGATGAAATTAACTTAACAAAGTATATTTAGTGAGAGCAGTAATTTTGAGCTAGCATTCGACGTTTTTAAAGTTACAGTTTTTCAACAGCAGCTTCTAATATCCGCAAGCAATGCAACAGCTAAATGGAAAGGTGCCATCTGAGTCAGAATCATGAAGTTCCTTTTACCCTGCTGTTAAAAAAAAACGTTTAGGTACTTTTTCCTTATGTTACAATCGTGCAAGCTTATTTCCCTTTGTTAATTACCTCACTTCTGTATGAAATAATACCGTTATAACAGCTGAATACAAATAATCAGAAACAATATCATAAGATATTGTATTTAAATCACTATGTTTTATGTAGTTCAAGACTATTATTATTTTATTTAAATATTTAAATGGGACTTAATCGCGCTAAAAATTAAATTTTTATTTACCCCGAAGTTTCGATTAAGTTGCATTGATCGTGGTCACGAGAAGACAAATTATTGTTATTACTATTTTGATGAGACTAGATGAGAAGAGCCGAAGATCGCGCTCAATTGCGTTCAGTAGGAGAGGCCTGCGTCGAGCAGTGGAGAGGCCTGCGTCGAGCAGTGGACGAATGTAGGCTGATGATGATGAGTATTATTACGATAGGGTCAAGCGATTAGCTTGATTTGATAACTAGGTATTTAGTAGAATTGACAAAGGCCTTAGCTTATGGAACTGGACGGATTAATTTAACTATTTTTATTTTATTTTCTACTAAATGTAAGTGTTATTTAGTTATTTTATCTGATTAAAGACTATTTGAATTTAGTAGAATTGGAAGCACGCTGCTACAAATTTTTTTGAAGACGCCTCTTTTTTTTGACTCTTTGAACACTATGGCATCCTGATGAGGGGCGTCCCACAGTTTGGGAACCCCTGATCTAGAGAGTACCTTAGATTTGTGGTTTGCTAATATCTGCTGCTTTTCACAATTGCCATCATTCCGCGATTCTGATTCCACCTAACAAAGCCCTTCGAGGTTCCTTGTACGAGAAAAACAACAGCCGTCTTTGTTGATCGATTTAATTGTCCGACGCCGGTTACCACGGCCGATAACCTTGGTGTACTCACCAGCCTTTGTTGTACGCGCTGATAGCTAGATACCAGTCGATAGTAGCTTATCGATTACGAAAACGATGATCGACAATCAATGCAATCCGCACCGGACAGTGACTGCCTCACGCGAACTGGAGATTGCGATAATCTGTGTTTGTTTCTTTATCTCTTCGTTTAAAAAATACTAAGCCATCTTTCTACGTAGATTGTGTATAGCTTTTCTTCTGTGCACTCATTCTATGTTCCTGTGGAAATTCTCTTAAAATTGTCCAAGAAAATGAGTAGCCTGTAATTGAAATTAAATTTTCAGTGAGTTTTTTTTATCTACGCCTAATATTTTTATGCTCTCAATATTTCAGCAAAGATACTAAATCAGCAGGTAGGGCTTCAACCACAATAAAGTACTTTGTAGTTTTTTTTGTTTCTTTGGGTTGAAACTTATGGACAGTTTTGGACCTTGCTAATTTAATTAGATATAATAAATAATTTAATTTTAAATAAATGTTTTAAGCTATGACCTATAAAGCAGCATCTGTCCTGATGATTTTGTTTAGTTGCATGTAAACTTCAGGCGATACGAAACATTATTTATTGAATAATAAATCAAAATTACTAATTCTTAAAAGATAAAATAATAAGGTTAAAATTTATCTATACTTATAATAAAGCAGTACGTAACAAAAAGTCTGTACAGAGAAGATAATTCTAGAAGACTTAAAATAAGCCAGTGAACAAGATTAACACATTCTTTTGAATGGTGTGTCTGTCATTATGTCTCGCGCGTCACGTATAAACTAGACCGATTGCGATGCGGTTTTCACTGTTGGATAGCTTAGGCTTTGACTTAAAATCTGGTGTACTTGGTATGTCAATTCCATGAGTAAAAGCCGTGCAATCGATAAAAAACTATTTGACGAATGATCAAATTTTGATGAAATGTTAGTATATATTGTACTTTTGGTAATGGAATAACACATGGTTCCTTTTAAACCCAGCGAAATGATCACGCGGGTATAGCCACGGGCTAGTTTTCGTATAAAGCTTTTTCTTCGCTTGACTTTATTTTCAGTAAGACCGAAAAATTACGCAAATTTATAAGTAACTGAACATACTATTTCATTCGACAAAAGTAAGGGAAGCTTTCAATCTGGCAGGCACTGGCACATAAACAAATACTGAATAGAATTTTCTTTGAAGCAAGTCAATAGATATAACTGAGCGTTGTTTGCAAGCTGATTTACATGTATTACCAAACCAATACGTTTGCTAGTACATGCAGAATATGAATGCAACATTAATATGCAGCACAGCACCTTTGACTTCTGAAGACACGATCACTTATCTTTTCACAAAGCAATTTGGCATCGAGATAAGGCGAACCAAAAGGGTCCTAGCAAAAACTGAATGTTAATATTGTCACGTGGCATCGCGCTGTATGGTAGACTGACGGCAGAGTTACAAAAACTGTTGACAAGGTTGCTTGTGGTAAAACATGTATCTAATAAAAACTTGTTTTACTCCTTTGCGAATGTAAAATTTGAGATATTATTTCCAAATGATCGGCTTTGAAGGCCTAAATTTTCCCACAGTATGTCAAAATTACTTACCCTATAGAGGAGTGCCCTTCTCCTTGTTGTCTTGACTTTATTGATCTTTATAGAGTTATTTGCTGTGCCCCGCGGCTTCGCACGCGTGGTCATTTCTCTAGGTTAAATGTACTCTATGTGCTATTCCAGGACCTAAAATACCAATCTCGTACCAACATTTGATGAAAATTCCTTCAACTGTCAAAAAGAAGTTTATCGATTGCTCGGCTTCTGCTCATCGGATTGAGATACCAAGTATACCAGATTTTAAGCCAAACCCTAAGCTATCCAACAGTGAAAACCGCATCGGTCCAGTAGTTTTTACGTGATGCGCGAACAAACATAGTTACAAACAAACAGACAGACACGATTTAAAAAATGTAGCTGTAGTAGCTTATTTTAAGTACCTTACACCATTTTTTTTAAATTGTCTTCTTTGTATAGACTTTTTCATTCTTATTGCTTTATTATAAGTATAGATAGATGATACCCTTCTAGTTTGGGGTATTTGGATATCCAAATAAAAATAAATAGTACTGCCAATTGAATAACTAATAACACAGCCTAAATAATTAATAATAACTGGAACTGTCTACAAGCTTATTACCGAGGCCAAGCCGTGGTGGCAAATGATTCCATCATAAAGTTGAACAGTTTATTACAGAGGCCAAGCCGTGGTGGCAAACGATTCCATCATTAAGTTGAACAGTTTATTACCGAGGTCAAGCCGTGGTGCCAAATGATTCCATCATAAAGTTGACCAGTTTATTACAGAGTCCAAGCCGTGGTGGCAAATGATTCCATCATTAAGTTGAACAGTTTATTACAGAGGTCAAGCCGTGGTGGCAAATGATTCCATCATTAAGTTGAACAGCTTATAACAGAGGCCAAGCCGTGGTGGCAAATGATTCCATCATAAAGTTGAAAAGTTTAATGAGTGAGCTTACCTACGAGTATGCTCTATCGCACTCTGTTTGTAGAGAGATTGCTGGTCCAACTTTCTTGACTAGGCAAATTAGGGTTGTTTGTTTCAAATATTCATATTATGTTTGTGTTTGATGACACTGACTCTACCAGTGATCTCATCTGATATCATTAAAATCAAAGCCAATCAACTGTTCTACTATCAGTGAGGTTGCTGTACTAGACAACCAATGATGAAAGCAAAGTGTTGCCATTGACAGGTAACATTTCTGATTGTAGAGCTACTCTTTGTATCTACATAGACGAGTGTTTCATACAATCTATCCACTCTACAATAATTGAATCACATTTTTAGTACCGTTAAACAAAAACATACAATCAGCTGACCTGGGTAGTTTAGACGAGGCTAACAGTAATTAATCATCGTATGTACATTTGCCAGTTTGTCATTTGACAATAATGTATGTGGCACAGAATATATAGTTGTATAGGTAGGTTTAATTAAACGCGTACAATGTTAAACCCTGATGCAGCCAACGATTTTCTAAATCAAGAATAGCTCTGCGCAAACTGCCGTCTCTGTGATATTTTGAGTTGACCTATTAACTGTGTTTATTGATTTTTAATTACTGTTAATTAAGATAAATCTGCACTTGTATTTCTAGAACATTAAGACACCATTGACATTAAGAATCATTTATTTAAGTATTTATTCTGTGTTATTAATTATTCAATTAGCAATCCCATTTGCTACTTGGAGAACGACTAGGCTTCCAGAAAAACCGATAACTGTAGGGGTAGACAAGTTCTCGAGTGGAGATCACGTTTAGGCAAACGTAGTGTAGGACGCCCTGGGGCCAGGTGGAGCGGCCTGCGAAAAGCGGCAGGAAGAGAATGGATTAGAGGAGTTGAAGACCGAGCTCAGTGGCGTGCATTACTTCCAGCAAGGGACAGATATAGGCTGATGATGATGATGACATTTAGATGGTGATTAGGAAGCTGTTGTTGTGTGTGGTCTAGCTAATTTTGTGGTTGAATGTGCTGATAAATGATGACTAGTGCTAACCTACAGGCATCACCTATCTCGTCATACCATCTTCATAATAATATTTTATACTAACATCGCCATAACCTTTTCTTTTTTTTTTAGAAATGATATGTGCTGTTGGTCTATAACTGACCTCTACAGCGTCACTGGACGGTGGGGCGGGCGCAAAAGCGCTCCGCCGCAATGCGTGACGCGCCATAACCTATAATCTTATCGTACGCGATAAATGTTCTATTTGGTACAACAGAATATAATTGTAACATTTGAAGTACTTTATAACACTAATATTACTAGTGGCTCTGTGAGCTGTAGACCTCGAGAGCTCAAACATTTGTAACTAACATTGATAACTAAGGTGCTCCATCAATCGCTACCTAGTAGGTAAAGGGCTGATTCCACTGGTAGATTCCTAAAAGTGAGCAATTTACAGCATTTTGAGGAGCTATTCTGCTCATCACGCCGAAGATCCTCATCAGATCTTCAACATTTTTTTATGAGACCACCTTAATGTTACTACCTTTCAAATAAAAAAAAAGAAACATCGAAATACGATGACTAAAAAAATTCTGTTTTTTTTTTTTTTTTTTTCCTGTATACCAAGTTTTCCCCAAGCTGAAACGGAGACACTTCGATAAGCTTCGCGCTCGCTTGGTCAAAAAACGACCAGTTACTGTCAATAATTTCTACATTTCAACTGACTTCAAGTTTCAATTCGACTCTAAATCAATTTGGACCATATTTTTTTTACTAAAAGTATAGACCTCCAAGTTGGTGACATTATAAATTTCATGGAAACTGGTTTAGAAGTTTTTTTCAGTAAATCCATTTAAGTCGGTGTTTTTGGTTCAAATATTAATTGTGTTTAATGGTAATTTGTAATAAGTGCAGCTAATTCTAAGCTGGGCATTGAATTTGTCGAGCTTACATTGCTTACTTTATTTTATAATTTTTTTATTTGATTTTTTATTCGTCGGAGATTGGAGGGGGAATGAGGGGGGGGGGGGTACTTCCTCCAAAAAGGGGGCTACTGAATATCTCCCCCATATTAGATCCGATTTCGATGGTTCTTTCTTTTCTTTTATTTGAAAGGTAGTAACTTTAAGTTGGTCTCATAAAAAATTGGTGAAGATCTAATTAGGATGAGCAGAATAGCTCCTCAAAAGGCAGTAAATTGCTCACTTTTAGGTTTCTTCCAGTGGAATCAGGCCTTTAACTATTAGGTAGGGATTGATGGAGCACCTTGGTTATAAATGTTAGTTTTATAATAAGGTAACTAGACTGTGCTCCGCCAAATTGTTTGCAAAAATGTTTGCACTCGCGAAATCTACAGCTCACAGAGCCACTAGTTTTACATGGCAAGTGCCTTATAAAACTATCTAACAACATAGAACATTCTGCCAACCTACAAGCCATTACTGGTCCACAGGTAACCAAAATGTTCTAGCCCCTTACCAGTAGGCAGCGTACCCAGCATGCTTTATAATGGGGACATCTTTAGAAAATGTGTCATATTCCATTACTCATTAACCTTAGGTAAATAACTGTTTGTTAACGCAGAACGTGCCGTGTCAACAGTCTGCCCCTGAAACTGTACTAAGCGCGTTAGTCATTGTTTTTAACAGCTGTAAGCGGTCTACTGTGAGTAATACATTCATTGATGACAAAAATGACTGCATAACTTATTCGGGCTAAACCATAAAGGTCGCCACGGCCTTATTAGATACGACCACGACGAAGTAGAGGATTTTACCTGTTTTTAACAATTCTGTGGAAGTTCTAAGAGATTAATCCTACCTGTCTTAAAAGAACGGGCTAGTATTCTTGTTTTCCCGGTAGTGAATGACGACGTAGCTTGAGCTGCAACCCAAGAATGTATAAAAAATACAGATTCTGCATCGCCAAATTCGAAAGTGAAGCACCTAAGATATGCCGATCCGCTCGTACGTACTAGCCTCACGCTCAAACTAACACCATGATATTCCGATCGGTCGACACATCGCAGCAATATCTCGACCTCGTGGATTCCGTCAAGTTCTCACGAGAAATCAAAAACAATGCAGTCTTTTGTGATGAAGTTGTGTATCAATATCAACCACATTATTATACTCACGCACACATACGCAGGCGCTATTTGCTACGCTTCACTCGATTGTTTGGTAGTGAAGACTCCGTCTTGCTGCAACTCCAATTTATTACAATACCATCTGTACCGTCCCAAGCATTGTCTACTACATTACTCTTGTTATTACTACGTGCAGCAGGTAGTAAGACTTTACGTTTTTGTATCATTTTCTAAGAAGGCATCAATAGAACTGCCGGCCGATAAAATGTCTAATATAACCCATGTTTCGCCCATGGACACTGGAACTTCCGAGTACCTGCGCGGATTAAGGTGCTTGAATCAATTGTTCATAATCGGGACAAGTCCTACGCCATCTTAACATGGAACAAATTGTTGAACAATACTAAGTACTAGATGTGCCCGCGGCTTTGCACGCGTGGCCATTTTTCTGGGATAAAAGTATCGTATAAAGTTATTCTAGGGTCAAAAGTACCAATAAGATACAATATAGGTACCAAATTTCGGTCAGACGTCAATGAGTATTTTATCGATTGGTCGGCTTCTACTCATTGGATTGAAAAGTACACCAGTTTTTAAATCAAACCCTACGCTATCGATCAGTGAAAATCGCATCGCAATCGGTCCAGGTTTTAAGTGACGCGTGAACAAACAGACAAGAAGACAGAGAGCGTTGGTAGGCCTAACGGTTCAAAAGTTCAAATTAGAATCCAATGATACCGGGTTCGGTCTCGGCCTCCGCACCAATGAATTTTCTAAGTTATATGCGGTTTTCCATCGCTCCTTGTTTCGGGTCCCCTGGAGTCTAGGTGACTTAAAGTAAGCATCGGAGCAAAAAAAAACATATTTTTTTGTAGTCTTCATTGAACATATTTCTTTTTGTTACTTTCTGCTTGCTTTTTTTCTTGCTTTTTGCTGCCGAGAAATACATTAGCATTCAAAAGTTAGTACCACACTTTTCAAATTAATAGTTTTTTTTATTAAATTGCTTTGCTTAGAAAAAACGCATGAGAATTGGTTCATTCGTTTGGGAGCTACGATACCATAGATGGACACACACATACACACCTTATAAACTTATAACACTCTCTTTTCGCGTTCGGGGGTTAATATACGAACAAAAACATTCACCAACCATAGATTTTAGCAATCCTCTCTCTCTCTTTCTGAGACAAGGCGTATGTCCAGCAGTGGGCAGATGATGTTGTTGTCCATACGTATTTCCAATATCCTCAAGCTTGTGATATGAACTGATGTGCCCAAATGAACCACACAATCTTGACTTCACACCTACCCGGTATAAGTACAAGTGAGGTATTTGAAGATTCTACAAGTGCTGTACATAAAATCGACTTCAAATGGATTATTTAATAATTTAAAAAAACTACGAACCAATTTTGATGCAGTTTACATGGGACTACACTGAAAGCCGCTTTTCGCAGGAGTGACGACCTGCGAAAAGCGGCTGGAAGAAAATGGATGAGGAGAGCTGAAGACCGAGCTAAGTGGCGTGCATTAGGAGAGGCCTACGTCCAGCAGTGGACAGATATATGATAATGATAATGACACTGAAAGTTTACCCTTTTGAGTAAAACAACAACCATCCAAATCGGTTTAGAATTCTTAGAGATTTGAGGCAATATAAACATAAAATCAAACGGATTTATTAAAAAACTATTTATTCTTGAAAAACTACTGAACCAATTTTGATATAATCTATATGGGACCACCTGGAGAGTATAACAATTCAAACAAAAAAAAAACAAATTGGTCTGCAATTGATGGAGAAATAGGTGTTAATACATTAACAAAAACAGCTTACATACAGTCGAACATAATATAACCGTCTCTATTTGTAAAGTCGATTAATAAAATGAAGGTACTTATATACGATGCTCTATCATCAAACGAAATTCCTTATATATTTTCTGCCCAATAAATAGGCGACAGACAAAACCACGCTCCTGGACTCCGTATCCTCCTACTGTCGAACGCCTACACATATCTAAACTGAAATGGTTGTGTATCTTCTAGCACATGTTTCAAAGAAATCCCTAGAATAGATGTTTTTATAAAGTAACTAAGCACCGAAGCATTATTTATCTACGATAGTCTACCAAGAAAATAGCGTCTGGAAAAATAATTGGGTATTGGTAACTTAGATGAAACGTTACCTGTATAAAAATAATAACGACTAAAAAAAACTAGATTAATATTGACCCTGTGGGAATAGGTGATGCTTATGAAGAGTTTTTTTTATATCATCATCAACAGCATTTTCCTGATTACTACTAAGTAAAGGAATAATTTTCACATTAGACATTTTTACTTACCACTTACCTATAGCAGATTTTTTTATCCTACTAATATTATAAACGCGAAAGTTTGTAAGTATGGATGGATGGATGTTTGTTACTATTTCACGCAAAAAGTACTGAACGGATTTGGATGAAATTTGGTATGGAGGTAGCTTATACCCTGGATTAACACATAGGCTACTTCTTACCCCGAAAAAATGCAGGGGTCCTGAGGGACGCGGGTGAAACCGCGGGGCGCAGCTAGTACAAAATATTATTGGTTGTTATCATAATAATTACTAAGAAGATAACCTTGATGGATTGATGGATGGATTTTTGTTACTCTTTCACGCAAAAACTATTGAACGGATTTGGATGAAATTTGGTATGGAGGTAGCGTATACCCTGGATTAACACATAGGCTACTTCTTACCCCGAAAAAATACAGGGGTCCTGAGGGACGCGGGTGAAACCGCGGGGCGCAGCTAGTACAAAATATTATTGGTTGTTATCATAATAATTATTAAGAAGATAACCTTGATGGATGGATGGATGGGTGTTTGTTACTCTTTCACGCAAAAACTATTGAACGGATTTGGATGAAATTTGGTATGGAGGTAGCTTATACCCTGGATTAACACATAGGCTACTTCTTACCCCGAAAAAATGCAGGGGTCCTGAGGGACGCGGGTGAAACCGCGGGGCGCAGCTAGTACAAAATATTATTGGTTGTTATCATAATAATTATTAAGAAGATAACCTTGATGGATTGATGGATGGATTTTTGTTACTCCTTCACGCAAAAAATATTGTACGGATTTGGATGAAATTTGGAATGGAGGTAGCTTATACCCTGGATTAACACATAGGCTACTTCTTACCCCGACAAAATGCAGGGGTCCTGAGCGACGCGGGTGAAGCCGCGGGGCGCAGCTAGTACAAAATAGTATTGGTTGTTATCATAATAATTATTAAGAAGATAACCTTGATTTATGATGCCAATCTTTTTTAATTCTTGTTTTCTATAAACATATCATTGTAAATGTACTTTACTCGTGTTAAAATATAGTTACAGACTAGTTACGGTAAAATCTATACTTATAAAAAATAAATATGAACGAAAAAGTCTGTACAAAGAAGATAATTAAAAAATAATGATCTAGGGTACTTAAAATAAGCTACTGTTTGTCTGTTTGTTTGTTTGTTTGTTAGTTAGTTTGTTTGTCTCTATGTATGTTTGTTCGCACATCACGTAAAAACTACTGGACCGATTGCGATGCAGTTTTCACTATTGGGTAGCTTAGGGTTTGAATTGAAAACTACTTAGTATTTCAAACCGATGAGTAGAAACCGAGCAATCGATAAAAATATTGTTGACGGAAGAAGGAATTTTGATCAAATGTTGGTATATTGGTATTTTAGGTCCTGGAATAGCACATATAATACTTTTAACCTAGATAAATGACCATAAGTGTGAAGTCGGGGGCATCAGACAGTTAAGGCCAGTGAATTGTATGTCCCTTTCATCCGTGATCAAGTAGAGCAGGAAAGATGATACATCTCAGGAGTAAAATTTAAGGTTTTTATTTATTTGTAGGAAAACAAAAGCTTTGAATTAAAAAGTGTCTAGCCATAGTCATTATAAGCTCTTTCATAATAAGTATATCTTTGATATCATTTAGTGACGGGGTCTCTTTGCAATCAATGTTCTAACATATGTGGTAGTGTTACCTTTGATTTTATTTTCTATCGAGTGAATTCATACTAATCATGTTTCTGTGTTTACAAAGTACGAGATAATATGTTACATTTTGTTGTGATACCAATTTCATAGTTCTGGGTTAATTATAAAACAAGATACAGACGTTCAAAAATGATCGAAAATTGCTAAAAGTGCTAGAACCAGGCATTAGTTTAATAAAATCGTACTCATTAATAACGTTTTCAGTCTACTACTCAACATCCGCCCTTGGCCTTTCTACTTTATTGCGCTCTATGCATCAATCCTGTGTACTCTTCATTCAAATTCAATCCATTATTATGTTTATTCAGTCCAGTCAATTAAAGCATTGATGCATGCATATTCTGATTTGCCATTGTACATAACATAGGTAAGTGTATGTATAACCATTTCACCGAACATATTAACATAACGAGATGAGCAGCAACCCAAACAGGACGTAGTTCCGGAACCAATTTAACGCAATACTATTAATTACATAACCAATACGATCTTAATTGAACTGTTTTATGCAACCAGAGTGCGAATGGCTTTGTTTTCGTAACTTTTACATAAAATTTGAATTTCGCTTTGGAATGAAAGCGGTTTCTTTATTTCTGGTTCAGGAAGTAGATATGATTCGGTAAAGGTCTAAAGGTCTTAAAATGAGGCAACGTACAATATGTATGTATCTTAATAACACTCAGTAGGAAGAGACCTTATATTTTATGTCATTATTATGATGATTTAATGTCGTAAAACTCAAATTGAAATACCAGTTGAGACACAAAAATGTTTATGGAGGGCATTATATTGTGTTTGAGAATTAAGTGGATAGGGAACCCACGCGACTTCTACAGGGTTTGCCTTACATTTTCCGAGAATAACTAAATCCAATCATTGTGGTATTTTTTTTATTAATTACGGAATAAATTACGTTTTGTGGCTTTTCTTGTTTCTTAATTTATTATTATTTGTCATTTAAATAGTAGGTTTGAGAACACGAACTTGTGAGATATGTTACAAGAAAATATCGGTATTTTAAATATTCATTAATTCAATTTCTTTACAAATCATGATAAAAATAAAAAGCTATAAACGTAGATTATTCTGTGACTAATAAACAAGACCAGAATTATAAGATTTGGTTATGGTGTAGTATTGTAGAAATTTTCACAGAAAATGTAAGGCAAAACCTGTAGAAGCCGCGTGGGTTCCCTATCCTTTAAGGGAATATTTATGTCTTTATCTTCTATCGAAGACTGGCATCATTGATGCTGGTTTTAAGAGTGCTAGGTTGTAGTGGGACTGGGCCGGACATGTGGTCCGTATGCATCCAGCGAGGTGGGCAAAAGTCACCACTTAATGGGAGCCTGCAGATAGTGGACGCCGTCGTGGTCGTTCTCGAAAAAGGTGGCGTGATGACCTAAATTTTTAAAGTATTGGTTGGCAAGACCTAGCCCTGGATAGAGACGCATGGAAGGACATAGGGGAGACCATTGCCCAGCAGTGGGACAAAATAGGTAAAAAAAAAGAAAAACTTTCGTGACAAGGTTTTAATCTTCAGTCCAGGGGTGGGCTTTGGATGGATCATTTTGGCGACAGCACAGTCAGCTGGTATAATGAAGCAGTCTAGTCGCCATGCTGGAACATCCATATACCTTCATACATAGATACATGCATACAAATATAAATACATACATACTTAGACTGTTAAACTCATTACCCTTCCCTTGCTTTGCTGTAGTCGGGTAAGAACAACCCACATACGAATGTCTAATAGTCACATAATACAGTTGTATACGAAAATATATGACACGGTTCCGGCACAGCCAGGCTCCTGCCCGATGCCCGTTCGCCAGACCAAATAGAGTCGCACGGGACCCAAGGATCAAGTAGGTCTTGCTCGAGTCCCCGGGCTATCTGAATTTCCAGATACAAACTTAACCTGGTTGTGGGAGATGGTTACTAATATTTTGTAACCATCTCCTACTAATATTTTGTAAATGGCTAACCGCAAGAGCATTTCGAATCAGTCAGTCGCGTGTTATGTCAAATCTAAAAAACTTGCAATCTTTTGGGTATCAGTTTTTTGTATTATTGTATATAGGTACATAAAGCAGTTGCAGCAGATTCTATGGCCAATCCTATGTCCCAATAAATATTGTATAAATGAAAATGGGAGGTAGGCGACCTCAAGGCATACCGAGATCACACCCCCACGTATATTTCCCGATTTTAGATATTTTTCCGAGTTAATCCTTTTTTTGTGCAATACTTTTTTGATCAAACTGCAAACTAACACTAGTAACATATTGATTTTTTGTTTGTTAGTAATCCAGTAGAGACACCAAAATAATGTAGTAATAATAACTGTGTGGTCAAAATAACTGACTTTGTGATGAAAACTGAAGATTTGTTAAAAAAAAGGCCGGACATATATAAAATTAATACCGTTGTTATTGGGACATTCTGTATATGCGATAACGCCGCCAATTTTACTATATCCAAGATTTTTAACTTACAAACTAAAAAAAAAGTTGAAATGTATTGTTCTGCAGTAAAGTTTTGTCTATGTGTACATTATGAGTACCGCATACCATGTCATCATTATTGTGAAATCACCTAAACATTCTGCTCACCGCATATTGAATCTACAGGGAAACCCGGTGAAAGTGTTTTACTTGTTGTATGGCAATATTGCCAATGCAACCTTGTTAGGTTCAAAATTTCTAAAGAAGCTGGCACACGACCTGTATAATCTGTATATTTAATTGAGCGTCAAGTAATTTCACTAATATGGCTCGTAAGGTAGAAGACTCACACAGTTAATGTAGTTTATTATAATTTAACTAGCTGAGGACTAAAAGTACCTTTATAGTACAATATACTACATTTATTCAAAATTCGTTCAGCTGTCATATAGTTTTTTCTCGATTGCTTCGCATCTAATCATCGGATAAAATACCAAGTACCCCAGTTTAAGTCATATCCAACAGTGAAAGCTGCATTGCAATCGGTCCAGTAGTTTTTACGTGATTTTACGCACATAAAGTCATTGATGCGGAGCCTAGGACCGAACCCGGTATCTTTGGATTCTAAGTTGCCACCACCTACCATCGCTCTTGAAGCAGGTTCATCTTATCAGGTCATCTCACCAGTCTATCTAGTTATAATTGTCTTTAAAGAAGGCGTTTAGTTTCTTAGCTGTTAACTACTAAAGGAGCTGTCAGACGATACTTACTGAGATAGGTACCTTACCTACCTATCTCAGAATAATAGAACGTTTAAGGCGGACGAAAAGCTCTTGACGCTTGCTTTGAAACGATGGGCTTTTCAATAAAATGTTCCTAGTAAAGGTAGTCGTGGCGGCACAAATTTTGTCCGAAATCATTTTCGTAGGATGTTTCGCTCCAAGATAAAGTCGGTAATGTCGAAATCCGGCGAAGAACAAAAGTTCGGGACGCCGGAACTACTATTATGAGACTTAAATGGAGATGGGCAGGACACATGGCCAGCCGAAGTGCGATAGGTGGAGTAAGGCTGACTGAGTGGTGGCCGAGACAGGGGAAGCGAAGCGTTGGTCGTCCGCCGGCGATATTGTAAAGATCGCGGGTCGAACCTGGATCCGATTGGCACAGGGCCGAGGCGAATGGCATAGTAAAAGAGAGGCCTATACCCAGCAGTGGGAAGATAAAGGCTGTGGATGATGATGATGTTTCGCTGAAATATTACTAACGGGTAAACCACAAATTTTAATAAGATGACAAAACCACCCCATGTAGCTAAAATACGTTGTAACCGTTTCACCAATACGTTGTAGATTATTGTCCTGTCGTTACCGCACCGGATATTAATTTCACCATCTATCTATATCTATACTTATAATATAGCAATAGGTACGAAAAAGTCTGTTCAAAGAAGATAATTTAAAAATAAATGTCTGGGGTACTTAAAATAAGCAACTATCAAGAATATAACATTTTTTTAAATCGTGTCCTTCTGTTTGTTTTCTAATATTTGTTCGAGCATGACATAAAAACTACTGGATCGATTGCGATGCGGTTTACAGCTTAGAATTTGACTTAAAAACTGGGATACTTGGTGTCTTATACCGATGACTAGATGCCGAGCAATCAATAAAAAACTATTAAACGGCTGAAAGAATTTTGAAGAAATGTAGTATATTGTACTTCACAGGTACTTTTGGTTCTGGAATAACGCGTATGGGCTACTTTTAAATGGTATGACCACGCGGGCAAAGCCGCGGGCACAGCTAGTTGTTTTAATAAACAATCAATATTAAGTTCGCTTATTTACCTTTCTTTTGTGAGCAAAAAATAATTTTCTATCTAATATAAGAATTCTCTAATTTTCAAAACAATTGACTTGAGAGCCTTCTATTGATATTTCAAAATGTGCTTATGTATGTTTTACTAAAAAGAATACTAACCTAGTTCAATAACTAACTCAGAATACTAACCTAACTGTCTTAACTATGTGCCAATAGTTTTGAACAATAAATGAATTTATTATGATATAAAAAAGGTACAATAAACCCATAAAAAGAAACGAAATCCTTCAAAGCGAAAACAGGAAGGAGGTAAATTAGCGCCGAAACAAATACAATTTATCTATGATTTGATTACTTACATAAATAACATCATAAACATAATTCCCTGAATACGTTTACTCGTATGTATGCAATAATGTAGGTCATCAAATTAGCCTGAAATCGCCGCACCTCATTAATTGAGGCTGAAAATGAGCGCACAGCTTACAGTGTGAGTCACATGTTCAGTGATAAGCGGCCCATTGTGTTTCCTCTTAATCATTTCTATAGTACTATAATGCGACTACTAGCTAACGCACTGCCCCGGTTACGTATGTACTCAAACACTTTGAGACTCAGACACTCGTGCTATGTATTATGTCGAATGAGTTAGTGCGACCTCTGGCCGGTGGGGTAGACGAGTTCTTGAGTGGAGACCACGTAAAGGCAAACGTAGGACGCCCTTCGGCCAGATGCAGCGACTATTTACGCAAAGTAGCTGGCAGTTATTACATGAAAAGAGCCGAAGGTCGGGCTCAAGGGCGCCCATTATGAGAGGCCTATGGACTAATGCAGGCTGTTGATGATGATAATGACGTCTGGCTGGTTTCAGAGTTTGCCAGGCCACTCATGGGACCTCTGACGTGGCTTAACGAATGCTCTCATTGTTAGCAACCGGGGCTGTCGTGCCCTCTGAAGCGCGGAGCGAAGGCGCGCATAACTTATGAAAAGTCATAGGACGAGGATTGAACCCAGATTCCGTTCGTTGGACTCCAAAGCGAATATAAACCGGATGGCCATCACCGCTCTAGTCTTCTTGGGCTCTGTTGCTCTGCAGTATGAAAGAGTAGTGGTTGATGGAACATATGAGAAAGATTCAGCCAACAGTCGAAAGTTTATTTTTATAAATAAAGGCATAGAGAGATGCCACTTGTAGTTCCGAATTGAGGTTGATGTTCCGTTATACATTTGCATATCGACCCACGTAAACTTATGGCGCTCCGAATGATTTCATATCTAATACGAAATCTATGTCATCCGTCTCTGATGTAAGCCACAAAACTTATTCTATGACATACTTTTCTGCTTTATCTTTATTACCTACTATTATATATAACTAACCTAACCTCATTTAAGACCAGTGTCAAGTAAAAACTTTTTTATTGACTATCGAAGTGATCATGTCGTTGGCCTGATGTTAAATGGCCAATTGCAGAGCTACCCACAACTTTGAATTGCATAATTAGGTATTGTGCTATAGTCACAGATAACTGTTTTTATTCAAGATATTATGTAAGCTCCGTTATTATTCTATTGGCTACAGAGTGCCGTTCAAAACGAAAGTAACAATGGCAGCGCATTACTGCTTCGCAATTAGCAAACCCTCAGACCACAAACGGACTCTTATCTAATAACTGCCTTATAAAATAAGCCACCAGCGTATCACAAAACGATTCGTTGAAAATGTAGGTATATATTTAATTTGAATTATATTATTATTATCATCAAATCAAGAAGCTATATCAGAGCCCCCCGGGTGGCCTGACAAACTCTGGCGCCAAAGGCCGGCACTACCTCATACGACAAACAAACAAACTATCGAGAAGTTCATTATTTTTATTTACTACTAGCTGTGCCCGCGGCTTTGCCCGCGTAGACATTTATCTGAGAAAGAAGTATCCTATATGTTATTCCAGGACCAAAGGAACCTATAACGTACAATATACCCAATTTCGTTCAGCCTGTCAGTTTTTTATCGATTGCTTGGCTTCTACTCATCGGATTGAGATACTAAGTACATCAGTTTTTAAGTCAAAACCTAAACTATTCAACAATGAAAACCGCATCGCAATCTGTCCTGTAGTTTTTACGTGCTGCGCGAACAGACAGACAGACAGAAAGTCACAATTTCTTTAAATGTTCTCTTCTTGTTCAGTTGCTTATTTTAAGTACCCTAGACCATTTTTTTATTATCTTCGTTGTACAGACTTTTTGGTACTTACTGTTTTATTTAGTTTAACCACAGCCGAGTAAAAGCGTACTGGGTCTCTCATTAGCCTTTCTCTGGATTGTGTAAATGGATGTCTTTCCTGACAACATATTTGATCTTTCAATTATCTGTCTCCTCTTTACGCTATCATTATCACTTGAGAAATTGTTCTATTTAGTCGTAGACAAGAGCTAGTTTTCACAATATTGTGGAGCTTTTGCTTAATGGATGTTTATAATACCTGCTAATCCTGGCGATGTACTAACAAGCACGCAATGAACCGACGTTGACCTTTGCGGAGAGTTTTCAGGCGTGCCTTCAATTATGGTAAAATAAGAAACATTTAAAACGAATATATAAAGTTCTTTAAACTTACCCAGTTGCTACTTGTAATATTATAAACCTATTATTAGGTTGAAAAAATAATTATTAACCACGAATACCATTCAAACCACAAATAATTTTGTTTTAGTTTACTGATGAGCTGGCGTTGTTCAAGTTGCCATAAAGCAGATCAAATCCAAAAAAATATGGAAAACACCGAAGAAATAAAATAACTAGCTTAAAAGATAAAAAAACACGCCGGCAGCCCTGCCAAAAAGAGCTTTTGCCAATAAATTTTATACTGTTGGAATGTACTTATCAAGGCCTTCAATTTGATACCCATATTGTAAAATTCGAAGTTATTTTTTTCTAATTTTGAAAATGGAGTCTTACTGCCGCCATATTGAAAGTTTTCAAAAAACAAAATAGCTTATTTTATTTGGGGGATGTAAGAATTCTAACGAAACCCCATGCGTCTAAATCTGTTCAGGCATTTAAAAGTTATGAAAGTTATGGTGGAATAAAGAAACTCACATACATACAAACATAAACATACATGAATGCTAAAAACAATACATTCCTTTTTTTGGGCAGTCATGTAAAAAAACAAAAATAGCTTGCAACATGACTTGGAACCCGAGTAATTATAGATTGCCAACTTGTCAATTTCATCATAAGATCAATTTCAGACGAAATAGTGTAACATTCAATGATAAGACTACACAGATGTAGGTGTAGTAGCCGCATAGATTAATTTACTTCGCTTTATTTCCGCCCCTTGTGCATTTCACTTTTTATACCAGCACAAACATTGAAAACGCAAATGCCCTCACACCCAGACAATAGAACAAGGAACTTGTAAATGCAAATACCTAAGTACATCGCAAGTTGAACGTCCCCGTTGACTCATCAAGGCTGGAGCGGCGGCTCAACACATTTGTTACGATACGGATGTGTTCCTAACAACAAAGACTGCACTGCCGAAATGGGGAACTGTTTAGGTGTGCGAACTTAGACCTTGAGTTGAACTTATGAGCTCGCAAGTTTTTGTTGGTAATCCTTAGATTGATGATAGCTTAACCAGCTAGCTGACATCATCAACATGATCAAACAATTTACTAAATGTGAAGTTCCAAACGTCTAATTACTTTTAAGAAATACACTCGTGAGCAATGAAATCGACTCAGCTGCTACGCGCGAAATCAAAGGTGTTTTTTTCTATGTTATCATTATTTAATTTAAACATTAAATCGATTATTTGAAAGTTGGAATCATTAGGTCTTCATGAAAAAATAATCGTAAAAATGTGCCAATTTTACTGAAAATACGTACAGCTAGAATCAATGCTTGAAAATGTTGCTCTCCTAAGTTTTGCGCCGGGAATGCCTATAAATTATTTTCCTTTAATCATTATTCATTCAAATTATATAACCATTATTATTGATCTTAAATAAAAATAAAAAATAAAAAGTTTTCCCATAGCTTGCTTTCAAATTTGTACAAAATCTCGTATAACTTTAAGTATCGTATCTCAAAAAATACTCAACTGATTTTCTCGAAAATTATGTAATTATAACGGTGAGGTGAGGTGCTTTCAGTGTCTATTTTTATTGTTTGTACGTATTTTCAGAATTAGAAAAACACGATTGCGCGCATGAGGTCTTGAGTCTTGAGATTTCATTGCACGCGAGTGTATGTATGTAACTGAAATTGAACTATTTTGATTTTAGCGGTTACGTCTGCTTACTGCTTAACTAAACCATTCATAATTGTTTTTTATTTCTAAGAAAAAATAATAAGTACGAGTGTGTACGAACGAGACTTGAACTCGCATAATACATACCCCTGTGCAGCAAATGCTCTAAGCCAATTAGATAAGCCACCTTACTCAAAATTCGTACTTTAATAAGAAACCCTGTTTTTTTGGAGCCTTTTTTGTATTAGTTTCATAACCAATACAAAAAAAGCTCAAAAAAAAAAACAAAACAAGAAGACATCGCATCTTCATAGTTATTGACGGCATCGTTGCAGAGCAGTTGATTGACAACTAAATATTTAACTAGTTATAAACCTTTCTCTGCAACCTATGCCAATGATTTTATCAACAAAAACTACCTAAGCTACAACTCTACGCATGCATTTTTAAACAATTTTATTTAAGGTTCAATACACTCTATGCCCGCTAAATGTACACGTTCAGACGACCCTTAAGCACTCGAGCAGAGCCTACTTGGTAGAACAAAAGTGCGTGAACTCAGACCTTGAGATGAACTTGCAACTTTTTGAAACCGGTCCAACGGTTTGATCGCTGTTGTAATGTAAATCTGTGGTTTTATTTCGAAATGGTTATGATCCGAAAGTTGGTACCTATAGTGATTTTATTATAGAGGTTTCTCCTCGTCATTTAATGAAATTTGTTTCGAAATTATGTAATGAGAAAATTTAAACGCTATAGAGCTGTAACTTATATGGCCAAAAATAATAAAAAATTAGTACGTAATGAGCATGTGTGCAATCAAAATGTTATACAAAATTTAAACACTTCAAAGGGACCTGGTCATTTTTGCTTTTGCACTTTGCCAGGTTCGTATACTTACTCTCAGCTGCCTCTATGGCATAATGATCAGCTTAAAAGCATCTTAATTTGTTCGTCCTACAGTCCTCGACCTCGTGTTCCCTATCTGAGGCCTTTCCATTGGAAGGAATCATCAGGTATTCGTCCATTCATACACATACATACATCCGCCCTGTACATATTATATAGGCCTCTCCCAATGAACGCCACAGAGGCCGGACTTCGGCACTTGTCATCCAGTTTCTGCCGGCCGCTTTTCGCAAGTCGTTCCCCCACTTAGCCGGTGGGCGTCCTTCACTACGTGAAAGGGATGATAATGGAAAAATATTAGAATCACCAAACTTCTTACTACCAACCAGCCCAACCGTGGACCAAGCTACCACGCGCATAGAGCGCGTGCGCAAGCGTAGCAAGGTAGTGGTTATATTACTAGCTGTGCCGGCGGCACTCTTGGTTAAAAGTACCCTATGTGTTATTCCAGGACAATACTTATTCAAAATTAGATCAAAGTTCCTTCAGCTGCCAAAAGATTCTAACGATTGCTCTGCTTCTAATACTTATCGAATTGAGATAAAAAGTACACCAAATTTTAAGTCAAAACCTAATCTGTCCAACCGCATTGCAATCGCTCTAGTAGTAATTACTTGGTGCGCGAACAAACATCCTGACAGACAGACACGATTTTTAAAAACGTTATATTTATTTTCTGTAGCTCATTTTAGGTCAACGGGGCATTTTTTTTTTAATTATCTTATTTGGACAGACTTTTTGATACTTAATGCTTTATTATAAGTATTGATAATGGACATCGCCATTATCTCGGAAAAAACTACGATTTCAATAAGTATCTATAACGCGCAACTCAATTAATTAATACAACCAGATATTGAACCACATTATGTAATCCTGAGATCGATAAATGTGTAAATTCATCGCGTTTTAAAAATACGTAAGAAAGCTGAGCATTACATTCAGGTTAAGTTTGTTAAAGTTATTTGGTTCACTGCGATGCTGTACGAAATTCAGATGATGCAATGAGTCAGTTTAAATCTTCAACGCCAGGAAAAATATCTGGATCTGTTCAAACGCAACACGCGCCGGCTCCTGCGAAATGAATGATGGAACATTGTGAAATCACACAAACTTACATAAATATAACATTATCAGACGATCAACTTGAGATACAACAGAACTGTTCGAGAACAATACTTCATAATATATTGACGTGACGATAATCACGTTTTTATTTACAGATGTCACTTGCAATAGGACAAAGATCAGTCTTTGTTTGAGCATTGGATGATATTTCATAATATATAAACTCAGTTTCCTAATCATTGTCACGTCAGCTTAATTTAGTCTTTATATCAAAATAATTTCACTTTATTATAAATCCACGCGTCCGATTCCATTGTTATATTTTAGTGCTATATCTCACGCTTTATCAACTCAGTCATCAGTTTCTGCCTTTAAAGCTACTGTAATTTAATACGAGTTTTGATATCATCAGTATTAGTACGTATGTAATACGATTTTTCCTGACCTCCTTAATGATCTGCAGTATCTTTCTGCCTACATCAAAACAATTCAACAAAGGTGTTATTTCCGCTACGCTACCAAACTCAACCGAAAGTGTTAGTCACTGATCGTTTAAGGCATCCAATGTCGTTCACGCCAGTCTGATGAACGTTTCGTCATATCTCGCGAAGTGAACAACCTTGTACGTTCGGCAATGAACCTTCAACTGATACATACAAATATTGTATGAAAACAATTGTTTTGCAAGTCGCAACATACACATCCAGTCTCTTATTGTATTTTCTTGAATTGTCTTCTTACTGGATTGTCATTGTTGTAATACATAGATACGATCACAAGATTTCGCTATGCACCTAAACGAGCTCTCTAACAATCTCGACGCTCTGTCTCAACAAGTGTTCTCATCGTTATCATGAAGAAAACTGCTCGGCGTCTCTTTTTCTACCTTTAAATAATGTTGCTTAGATATTTTTTGCGCTGAAGGATGACAGAGCAGTGTTGTAATTGATACGGTTGTAACGATGTTATTAGGATGGCTCATATTTAATATCACGTTGTAAAAAATGTATAAATCAACATTACCAGTTTTTTTTGAGGACTTAACACGTGCATATTCAAGCATCGCCCTTTTTAAGCTGTCTGGGTCTTATAAAGGGCCAGACGAATTCGACAAAAATAAAATCAAAGTAAGGGACTTTATGAATGACGTCATTCGCCCACCTTTATTGTTAGGTCGCCGCTCGTTCTGAAAACAGACAAATAATTGGTGAATTTTCGTAAAAGTTACTGCGGACTTTAAAATTGAGGATAAATGGGGATGCTGGGAGCATATTTCACAATACGTACCTAAGTCTGAAAGTTTTTATATAATAGCTGGTCCCGTGGCTTTGCCCGCGTGGTCATTTAATTAAAAAGTAGCCCACACGTGTTATTCCTGGACCAAAAGTACCTATAATGTAAAATATACTACATTAATCAAAATTTCGTTCAGCCGTCAACTACTTTTTTATCTATTTCTCAGTATCTAATCATCGGATTAAGATACCAAGTACCCCAGTTTTTATTCAAACCCTAAGCTATCCAACAGTGAAAACCGCATCGCAATCGGTCCAATAGTTTTCACGTGATGCGCGAACATACACTCAAACACGATTTAAAAAAAACAGTAGCTTATTTTAAGTACCCTAGACCATTATTTTTTTAAATTATCTTCTTTGTACTGACTTTGTCGTTCTTATTGTAGTATTGTAAGTATTTATTTATTATAAGTATAGATAATTCTGATTTCTGCTAATAAATAACTTGGTTATTAAGAGTTTGCCCTAAAACCAGTGAGTTAAGCTGGCTGAAATAAAACGAGTCCTTGCGTCATCCAGTCATCCAGGTCGCGACACTTATTCAAGTTTTACTTCGATAATGTCGCACAAGTTGCGTATATCTAGGTCTCTATATCGGAGTAGTGTAGGCATACGAATGCGGGCAGACGATTAAAAAAAGACCTTCCATATTAACAATGGCTCTTTCATGTGGGTACTACCGTGCTGTCTGCCTCGATTTGGTGTTAGCTGTTGCATGGCTGTCTTGACAGGAAAATGAGGTCACGTGTATGTATGTGAAGCTTGAATTGATCAATTAAAATACTAGTGGCTCTGTGAGCTGTAGACCTCGCGCGTACAAACTTTTTTGCAAACAATCTAGCGGTGCAGAGTAGGCGCCATCTAGTTACCTTATTGTAACACTAACATTAATAACCAAGGTGCTCCATCAACCTAGTGGGTAAAGGGCTGATTTCATTGGTAGAAAACTAAAAGTGAGAAATTTAATGCATTTTGAGGAGTTATTCTGTTCATCACGCCGAAGATCCTCATCAGATCTTAATCAAATTTTTATGAGACCAATTTAAAGTTTATACCTTTCAAACCAAAAAAGAACCATCGACATCCGATCTAATAAGGCGGAGATATTCAGTAGCCCCCTTTTTGCCCCTTTTTGGTGAAAGTAAAAAATAAACTGTCAATGTTTCTCTTTTATATATTAGTAGGGATAAGGGGCATAATCGTGTACACATAAGGTATGTATTATCTTACGGGTTGGTAAAGAAACGTAAAGTTCGTAAGTGATGCAACTTTTCCTTGAGTGAAAGTCTGACTGAATAAAAAACCGTCAAGTGCCAGTCGGACTCGCGCAATGAGAGAACCGTACAATAATAATAAAATACTTGCCAAAGTACATGATTCTTGGTCAATAGGAATTATAGGCTCTTACGAGTGTCAAAATATGCGGCATAAACGGCCGTATCTTTTGATTGCGTAGACTAAGTTTTTTTTTTCACAACTCCAAGAGATAGCAGATTTTGTGTATATGATTTCTTGAGCTTTACACACAGACGGATGGACAACGAAGTGATCCTATAAGGGTTCCTTTTGAGGTACGGAACCCTAAGAATACCGGCTACTTTGTTGTTCTGTTATTAATTTGGGTTTTCAGTGCATACAGCTTTCTCGACCATGATCTTTGTTAATAAATAATAGTTTAAAAAAACTAAAAAACACGCTTTATATAGAAAACCAAACTAAAAAATAGATCATAAATTTTAATAGTATAAATAAGAAAAAAATGATTTATTTAAAAAAAAGCGTGGGGTGCTTCTCATATATGGCAATGAAATATTTATAACTATTGACCCATGCACCCCACGATTTTTTGTTTTTTTTTTTTTTTATTTAGACTATTAAAATTTATGATCTATTTTTTAGTTTGGTTTTCTATATAAAGCGTGTTTTTTAGTTTTTTTAAACTATTATTTATTTTCTACTTTTTAGTTTGGTTTACTTATAAGAGCGTTTTTTTTTGTTTTTTTTTTTCGAATTATTGCAGTCATCGGTCTTTGACAGGTGTGCAAATTTTGAATGAAATCTGACCGTTTAAAGTTGGTCAAAATAGCGTCCAAAGGAGTCGGTTACAAACATACAAACATACAAGTGAAGCTAATATAAAGCGTATAAAAATCGTTAGTAGCTTCGAAATATAACGAAGAAAAAATGTGATCAATTTTCATGAAATATCGAAAAAAATACGCATATCTTGACGTACGTTCTTCTATTCTATTATAATGCCGAGCAGGTCGAACAGAGAGGAGTCAGCATCACTGTCTCACACTCCATCCCATCCCCCTAACCCTATCCCACTTCCCATTCTACCCTATCGCATGTCCTATCCTACTGATATATAAAAATGAAACTTTGTCTCTTTATGTATGATTGGGGCGCTTTCACACCAAAACGGGTCAACCGAATTTGATGTCATTCAATTTCCGTATACTACTACGCGTAGTCCTCCTAGTAGGACTAGCGATGCAAGAGCCCGTTTGACCCGACATTAATAAAATAATAATAATAAACACTTTATTACACCATATAAGGAACAAATACAATAACATACCGAAGTTATCCCGGACGTCAGCCTATACGAGATCAGAATGGCTCTCAAACAGCTTAAGAGCAACAAGGCACCAGGGGAGGACGGAATAACGACAGAGCTACTGAAAGCGGGTGTAAACGGGGTTTAACTCCGTCATCCTCGAGGGTACTACCTGGCGTAGTACCCTCGAGGAGTACAGCGTGGCACAGAAGCGTAGTGGTTTTGTTCTTTAAGAAAGGTGATAAAACCCTCTTGAAGAATTATAGGCCCATTTCGCTGCCGAGCCACGTAGACGTGGCTCGGCAGCGAAATGGGCCTATAATCCGCCACGTCTATAAGCTGTTTTTGAGATCAGTTACAAACCGTCTCGCTTGTAGGTTTCACGACTTTCAGCCTCCCGAACAAGCTGGATTCCGGAAAGGCTTTAGCACCGTAAACCACATCCATACGCTCCGGAAGATTATACAGAAGACCGAAGAGTATAATCGGCCACTATGTCTAGCGTTTGTGGACTACGAGAAAGCCTTTGATTCAGTCGAGACCTGGGCAGTGCTACAGTCATTACAGCGGTGCCAGATTGATTGAGTACATCGAAGAGACAGAGAGACGTTATTTCTCCGAAACTGTTCACCTCTGCACTGGAAGATATATTCAAGCTTCTGAACTGGAACGGATTTGGTGTTAACATCAATGGCGAATACATCACTCACCTTCGATTTGCTGATGATATAGTCATCATAGGTGAAACCCTGGAAGACCTAAGCACAATGCTCTGTGAAATATTTAAACGGGACTTAATTGCGCTGAAAACTTTTTTTAAAGTTACAATGCTCAGTGACCTCAATATTATTTCCCAACAGGTGGGTCTTAAAATGAACATGGGCAAGACGAACATCATGTCAAATGCCCATGTCGTACCCATGCCGGTTTATGTTGGGAACGATATTATCGAAGCTGTTGATCACTATGTCTACTTGGATCAGACGATCCAACTGGGTAGATCCAACTTCGACATAGAGGTCAACCGACGAATCCAACTCGGATGAGCAGCGTTCGGGAAATTACGCCATATCTTCTCGTCGCAGATACCGCGGAGCCTCAAGACGAAAGTTTATAACCAGTGCGTGTTGCCAGTGATGACATACGGCACTGAGACGTGGTCGCTAACTATTGGTCTCATACAAAAGCTCTGAGTTGCGCAGCGTGCAATGGAGAGAGCTATGCTTGGTGGTTCACTACGTGAATCAAAAATGAGGAAATCCGTAGAAGAACGAAGGTTACCGACATAGCTCTCAGAGTTTGTAAGTTGAAGTGGCAATGGGCAGGCCATATTGTAAGCAGAACCGACAAACGCTGGGGAATAAAGGTTCTCGAATGGCGACCACGAACAAGCAAGCGAAGTGTTGGGAGACCCCCCCACACGATGGACCGACGACATTGTAGCCATCGCAGGAAGTCGGTAGATGGAGGTGGCATAAGATCGCTCGTCATGGCGCTCTTTGGGGGAGGCCTATGTTCAGCAGTGGACTTACAAAGCCTGACATTATGATGATGATGATGATGATGATGATGATACTACTACCTATACCTGTACGCTGCGCTGTAGAGACCAACCTAGTGAAGGTACTTTTTATCCTGGAAATATAGAGTTATTTACGAGTTTGCTTCTGTGTGTATGTTTTATGATATCGATTCTTGCAGTGTTCAATAAAGTCCAGAATTGAATGTCAATATGATCAATGTCATCTCAGGTCATTTGTGCTGTATACAAACATATCCTTCATAAAATACGAGTAGCTTAACGTCGTCGCGCGGTGGTCGGAGCGGCGCACGCGCAGCCTCGAAAATATTATATTTAGCCTCAGGAAGGTTCCTCGGTCGTTTTCCTCGGTAGGTACTTTGCATCGTTTGGTTAAATAAAACATGATGCATGTGTTTGTCTGGAACCCACTTTATATTCAATACAAATATGTATCTAGTTCCGTATAATGACCACCTTCTGAGGTACCTAAGTGTTTGTTTGTCGTCCTTTAACTTTGTTTGAAGTATTTGAGCGTACGTCATTTGTGTTGTGTTGAGGTAGATAAGTAATTAATACTAACAACATGTATGCTTTACGAAAAATAAAATTCGTCGAAAATTGGCGTACCTACTTACGAGTACTTACGAGTAAATAACCTAATTTACTCGTAAGTAGGTAAACTCGACTTCTTTAAGAATTCAATATCGATGCATTACTACTTTTATAATTGTCATAGTAGGTAGGTAGGTTCACGATTATGATGATGATGACAATTGCCTATTTCATTATTACCATAGTATTAACTTGTTTTAAGTCTTTAAAATACTACTTAAATCCTCCAAGCCACAATCCTTCATCCATGTAGTCTCAAAATGATTCTCATCTTTACAGGTGCACGAAGAAGACATAGTCGGTTTCGGCATCTCCAGCAACGGCAAATTCATAATGTCGTGCTCCTCCAAGACTGACATGGTCCTATGGGACCTGAAGGGTTCGCAACTAGACAGGCTCGACACCTACCTCATGAGCACCTACGCTGCAAAGATATCACCCTGTGGCCGATTCGTCGTCGCCACCGGCTTCTCGCCAGACGTCAAAGTGATGGAAGTTGTTTTCGCGAAGAATGGAGACTTCAAGCAAGTGACTAAAGCCTTCGAGCTGTCGGGACATTCTTCGGGAATATACGATGTAGCGTTCGATGTGGACACGTCACACATTGCGACTATATCCAAGGATGGCACGTGGAAACTTTATCACACAAAGAGTAAGTGTTATTTGTTATGATGCGCACAATGTTAATAGATAACGCTTTTTACTTATGCGCCGTCCTTATAAGTGATGCTGTGTTACGTGCGTGAATATTATGACGTAGGCTTGTAATTTTAGCATAAACATCCTGCATTAGTCCACTGCTGGCCTCTCCTAATGCGTACCCCTGAGCCCGATCTTCGGCTCTTCTCATGTAATTGCTGCCATCTACTTTGCGTAAATCGTCACTCCATCTGGACGGAGGATGTCTTATACTTCGTGGTCTCCACTCAAGAACTCATCTACCCACCGGTTATCGGTTCTTCGACTAATGTGACCGGCCCATTACCACTTCAGTTTGCTAATACTTTGAGTATGTTCTGTTGTGTGGACCTACTAGATTGTCTTAAAAAAATAACTTTATTTTTATTGACTTCAACAGTGTCTTAACAGCTAACACGACAATTGACAAGTTTTCATATTTCATAAGGCAATGAAATTCAAAAACCATTTCGAGATATTGCTACGCTGATCATTATTCTTATTTTTTCAAATTTTTTTGTTCTGTAACTACAAAGATATTAAGTAATAACTCTTAACCAAGCAGAGTTCGGCGGAATAATAAAATACAGGTACCTGTAAAGAAAAAAAATACTACGCTAGAGCCTTGACAGATGTATTTTTTTTCGAATGTGGCTTCGGTAATCTTGTTCATTCCACCGAACTCTGGCAGTTACGTCCTTTCAGAATAAGCTACTTTTTAATAATTAATTTCTCGGAAAATATAGCTTAGATTGGAAAAAGAAAAAATACGTACCTATATCTAGTAAAGTAGAAACAGAGTGAGTATACACGGGGAATAAATCCTTATTTTTCAATATTCCTTCAGAGTTTTTTTTTTATAATAGTAATGTTAAAAATTTGAAATGTTGTCAATTACGATACTCTAATTGTTGCTGCACTTCTGTCTATTTGGTCAGAGGTTCCACCTGACTGCTTAGTCCAAGCTGACCGGCAGGCCTAAGACCGGATTTGTAGTCAGGTGGCTTCAGAGAGCGATTAGGGAAAAAGCCTCTAATACTACACATCGCGGATTATATACCTTTGCATATTGCTGACAGTGTATGGAATGGTTATTGGAGGTTCTCCCTTAGGTCAGCGATTTGCGCAGCGTAACAGTTCGTTCTCTGCCGGATCAACTCGTTTCGGATGCGATCGCTTAGAGAAACCCCGAGCATAGCCCTTTCCATAGCTCGCTGAGCGGCCTTAAATTTGTGAACCAGTCTATCAGTCAGTAACCACGTTTCGGCTCCGTATGTCGTTACGGGTAGGACGCACTGGTTAAAGACTTTCGTCTTTAGGCACTGTAAGAAGAGCGACGAGAAGACACGACGAAGTTTGCCAAATGCTGCCCAGCCAACTAACTTTAGCGTTTGGCAGCCAGCATTTCCATTATGCAAACATTTTATCCTAAAGGCAGATTCTTCGAAGGTCCCTAAAACACAGAGACCGTTCAAATATGTAACGCCTCAGTTAAAAATAACCGGAATATAACAAAGGGGATATTTTTCGATGGTTGAACGATAAGCAGTAAACACTAGCTCAGTGTTTTTTAATAAGTAACTTATTCGTAATCTAACAATAAGAGGTGATTGTTCAAGAGCTAAGCGTCAGCTGCAGCTCACTCATAACTCTAATTCCAACTAATACCGGCTCATCGACTTAGCACCGAAGGCGATGCGCAAAGAGGGATATAACTATTACATAATACTCGCTCGCACATCTTCTATCTTCGTTTGGTAAGCTTAGTTTTCTACAGAGGAGCAAAGTAACTTAATAATAATGGCTATTCTCGTTACTTTCGCGCATATGTTTGAAATCTTAGTGTTGGTCCGCCAACGGTTCCTGACCTAATTTCGAGCGGATCTGTGAACATGTTTCAACGATTGAGGAAAGAGTAATACGACAACTGTATGTTAGTAAATATACTCATACTCTACATCTACTTAGAAATGCAACAACTATTATAGACTAGATACTTATAAGTTTGATGAACACTCGACCAGATGTTCCAAAGGGGTATCCTGTTACAATATAAATTACGCCGTACAGACCCTTCGGCACATTAACAGACATCCGTCACTCTACCTACTACGCGAGTTAACCACCTACAGCGCGTGACACCGCCGGCGTTATAAACAAGTAGCGGCTGCCGCGCGCTTGGATTCAGACGCTTACCGTCCGTCGGCCGTCTGCACACACGTCAATTGATCGTGTTTCGATCTTTCGTTAGTAGTGGCGAAACGTAATTATTCAAATTCATTTTATTAATCATTTGTAACATTACAGTAGGTACCAACTCGTTACAAATACCGTTAAAAAATATAATATCGTCAAACTAAATTGTACAATTAATTGTATAAGTAATATTTAACTATAATTCTTAAAATATTTCAAATTAATATTGTTAACATAAAAATGTAAACAAAATATTTTTATGATAACAGATTTAATAGAAAATATTAATATTATTTAATAGAATTATTATTTAATAGAATTTTTATGTTTTATTTTTATTTTATTTTTTTATCCTAGTCATTTAAAAATATATGTCAAAATATACAATGGCAGCAATTTGGTCATTTTACTCTTTAAACTAAACTAGACAAAATTTCTTCATGTGTAATTTAAACCTTGTCGACCTTGTAACAAGGTCTTTTTGCCCCTGGCATCTATTCTAAACTTACGTCAATTTAAGTTGACCGCTTAAAATAACGTAATTAAAACAGGTTTTTAACACGCTCTCTAAAAGCGTTTGGATAAATTCGGACACGGTTTTAGACAGCGTTTGGACAAATCGGGACTCTCGTCGCGTGGAAACAAAGTTGATTTTACGCTGAATGTCAAATAATTCATTTTTAGGGTATTATTGTATATTAGTATTATTGTAAATAACTACACATTCATACTGGATTTACTTGCATTCATCTTGTTATAATATTATCGTTCTTCATTATAATATTATTGTTGTGTGGAAGCATGCCTTAATAAGAAGGCTCCAAGTAATATATTTTTAAGTTAACTGAAGACCGTGACACACTATAAGGGTGTAAGTATGTTTGTTTCATTAATTAATATCAACCTGCCTATTTGGTCTTAATCAGTTTATAAAAGTACTTAATTCTAACTGTATCAATAATAACTGTACCTACCTAAGCATGGCTTAATACGGACTATTATTTATTATGTGACACGGACGAGTCATGAGAGCTTAACCATGGAACCCTGCACATAACATAAAGTTCAGGCATTCCTATCTCAGCCCACGACTTGGGACGGGATGTCTATTATTTATTCTGTGGCGAGGTATATGTAGAATAATAATAGGTTTGATTGCTATAGTCCAGTCATTGGGGTAAAATATGAAGCTTTGCCCTACAAATGGTGGTGTAGAGGATGTTTTGATTTGTATTGCTTAGTTATGAGGTCTTTACACGAAATTAAAAATAAATTTTCGACCTCGAAGTGGGTCGCCATCTTGAATTGAAGGGGCCAAAATTAGTTTTTTTTCTAAATATTTCTTTAACAGTTAGCTTTATGGCAAAAGTATCTATGAAAAGTATAAAGTAGATATTATTTGTAAATTTTTTTGAATTCACAGTTTTTCTGTAAGTCTCATAGGTAAAAAGTTACGAGAAGCGAAAAAAAAATCTTTACTAAAAATTGTCCAATGCTGGAACAAAACAACGCATATTCTTAACCGCTAAATGTAGAGACTATATATTTGGAAAGAGTGTTTATAAAGAGGTAACAAAGTACACGAAAAGACGAATAAAAAAACGCATTTCAAAGAGTTTAAAAAGGGGTCAATGTTTTAACAAAATACCTCTATTTTGAAGACACTGTTGACATTAGACAGTCGAAATTTTGAATATAAGCTCCCGAAATGAAATAAAGTTACACGTGTTACAGTTTTTTTTTTTTTTTTGGAAATATAAGTTTAGGCTGAGCCTTCTTACACTTAAACAACAACTGTGAATCCTTGGGGGTACCCAGGTAGAAAAACACCACCTTTTGCAAGGCAAATTTACTTACTGGCCTACTAAGTCTTTTTGTTTGTTTATAGTTATCACACTAACATTATAAAGTTATCACAGAACAATCTACTCAACGCGCGACTACTAAGTTGCAACTTGTGCTCGATATATGAATACCTACGTAATACGTACCTACGTTTGTAGGATAATAAATCGACGGCTTTCTTCAATATCAAAGTAGTGCTACTTCTGTACCCGTACTATTATTTATTCTGTGACATTAGTAGTACAACATAAATCGAACCAGGAATATACAATGCACTAGATCGTTTGAATTGACGTCAAATATGGCGCAAGCCGCACAGGTCGCAAACATGTTTTCTTCTGCTTGTTTTCTAACTTAAAATTTAAATGAACTGTCATAATGACGCCCTGACGTGTTTGTTATTCGAGCAACCAGTATTATTGCAAAAGTGTAGGAAAATACGATGATAATAATGCTCCACGTAGTTTACAAGTATACGTCACATTGGGACTGGCCCGGTCACATTGCCGTATTTTATATCGCTTAGGTCATTCTCTTAGTCTTAATCGTATTATAAAATATTACATGTTGTTATCTTTAGAGTAAGTACCTGTCGAGTTTTCCAGACCGTGTACCGGGAACATGGATAGATTTGTGTAGAGTTTGCAGTGACATTGACAGTGATTCATGACGTTTGTTTGATTACTATTCAATTTTTTGGTCTGTTCCGGTTCGATCTACTGAAGAGATCCACTGGTGGATCAGTTTTCTACACTAATGTTACAAAGAGAAAAGATTTGATATTTTGTATGTTTGTGTTTGTAATGGAAAAAGTCAAAAAATAATAAACCGCTTTAAAAAAATCTTTCACCTATAGAAAGCAACATGATCAGCGAGTTAAAAAAAACGTATTAAAAATAAGGCAGAAAAATAAAAAAGCACTATCAAACATAATACTAATCTATTATAGGACAGGACAGTAGAAAAAATACGGTCCACTACATACATCGAAGACAACGGGGCAGTGGGTATCTTCAGCTTGTGCTGCGTTCACATTTTCATGCGCCCGCAGCGATGTTTTTACTCGACTACGGCGAAGCAAGGCAAGGGTAATGAGTTTAATAGTCTATGTATGTATGTATGTATGTATGTATGTATGTATGTATGTATGTATATATGTATGTGGTTATGTGGATGTTCCACTATAGCGTCGCGCCTTTAGGTCCGATTTTGACAAGCGAGGTATAAATCGATTCGTCTTCATCGCAAGAGTGTCATATGCAATTTTTTACCCGACCGTAGTAGGGTTTTAGTTTTTGAACTTCATCATCATTTCAGCCTTTAAAAGTCCACTGCTGAATATAGGCCTTCCCCAAAAAGCGCCATGACATGGGATCTTGTGCCACCTTCATCCACCGACTTCCTGCGATGGCTACAATGTCGTCGGTGCATCGTGTAGGAGGTCTCCCCACACTTCGCTTGCTTGTTCGTGGTAGCCATTCGAGAACGTTTATTCCCCAGCGGTTGTCGGTTCTGCGAACTATATGGCCTGCCCATTACCACTTCAAGATTCAAACTGAGGAACTTATGTCTTGTTAAATATCCCCCTTTTTCGGACTGAGGTATTTGCCGAAATATGAGTAATGAGGGTTACTTACAACTAGGCTAACATAATATAAAACAGTATATATTTATACGTATAATGGAAATTAAAATACAAAATACCTACAACCGACTCAAAATAAAATCAAAACTGCGTGATGTTTAAGTACCTAAGTAAAAAAAAAACACAGTCAGTAATAACAATATTATTACACAATAACTTATTTTGATGCCATTCGGTCCTGCTTTTTATAAGGATCAAAAGTCTCTACTGGGCCAACTCATAACACCTTCATAAGAAACATGCATGATAGATTGGCATCCAAAAAATGTTTGTGTAAATTACCCATTTTCTCGTAGAATGTATATTTTTCCAAAACCTGTGAATGCTGGTCAAAATATCTCTAAAAGTTGAGGACAAAATCCTAAGCACGCTTTCCTGTAGCTATAACGTTAAGGTAATTTCTTACATAATGTATGGACAAAGCATTTTGTGATTTCTGTTATTTTTAGTACTCAAACCTCAGTCGGTCCAGTAGAGAGTTTGATCCTTTTATAAAACTGGATTGATAGGCGTCAAAACAAGATTTTGTGTAAAACGACCATTCTCTTGCAAATTGTTTTTTTTTTTTCAAAATTTGTTTGTGCAGGTCAAAATATTTTCAAAAATAACTGACAGTCTTCTAAGAACGTTGTCCTGTTTTTACAACGGTTCAGGTACCTACCCTTACTGTTCCCTAAATTCGGCCAAAGCTTTGACTTCCCTATACGATACGACATTTGTCTTCTCCTTTATCTGATCTGCAGTGCGAGCATGGATCTTATCGATCGATAAATTTACCGATTTTTTTAAATCAAGTTTGACGTTAATATTCGATAATACGAGTTCGGTAGCACGGAACGTACTTTATCGACAACGACATAAATTCGATAAATCATATTTAATATATAGATTTATATCGAAAAAAGAAAGCATGAATCGTATTTTTGACAATTGTTGTCGATATAATGTCGGTAATTTTACCGAATTTATCGATTTTTATCGGCTTTCCTAAGTTACACGACAAACTTTTTTTTTTTAAATTCCTTTTCGAATTATAAGCCAAAACGTGGAGGTATCAGAACATAGGTTAGGTTCAAGGAATATACTACTTTATGGTAGTTAGGTAGAATTCCAAATGACAGAAGTTTCTCCGTAACAACTCAAAATAATAAAAATCTGCCAAATTGTGTCAAAAAAATATTTTTAGACTATTAGTCGTCTATCTGATATATGGTATAGTCCACGAGTTGCCATTTTTTAAATCGATAAACTCTCGACATGTTATCGAATCAATAAAATTTACCGAGAGGCTAGATCCTTGCTACCGCATTATGATAAAATTGATAAAAAAGAACTGTTTACCGATCGATAAATTTATCGAATTTTATCGATCGATAAGATCCATGCTCGCACTGCTGTAAAGGTCTAGGTCTGCCTCTTCCTCTCTTCCCATCTACCTTCCCTTCTATGATGTTCTTATGAAGTTGCCATGTCGTATAAGGTGGCCAAAACATCTTCTTCTCCTTTCTATGGTCATTATTAAGATCTTTGACAAGACTGAGCACTTCTTCGTTTGTCTTTCTCTCAGTCCAGCTTATTTCCTCCATGCGCCTCCAACACCACATTTCAAATGCTGCCAGCCTTTCCCGGTCTCTGTGACATTGTCCACGTCTCACTTCCGTACAGAGACATGCTCCAGATTACATTTTTATCAACCTTTTTTAAAAGTTTTTTGTTAACTTCACGTATCTATCTATGTATTTATATATTTCTGTCTGTCCTAGAATCTTGCAACTCAAATTTTGAGCACTTCCCGATTAGCTATCCGGCTGAAACTTTCAGGGTAGCTCACAATTAGATTGTTTGTTTGTCGTATGAGGTAGTGCTGGCCTCTGATGTCAGAGTTTGTCAGGCCGCCCGAGGGCCTCTGACATGGCTTAACGACTGCTATTAATCAATAACAGCCGGGACCGACAACTAGATGACAAATCATTTAAAAAAAAGTTAAGAAAGCACATTAATTAATTTTTTATTTATTTTTAACAGCTTTTATTTAACTTCACTTATATCAGGACAGACAGAAATACATAGATCTATGCATTTCTGTTTGTCCTGGAATCTTGCAACTAAAATTTCGAACACTTTCCGATTAGCTATCCGGCTGAAACTTATCAGGGTAGACAACAAAACAAAAATGAGACAATGCATTTAAAAAAAAAGTTAAAGAGCTCTTATCTGTTTATTAATTGTTCTTAATCCAAGATGTTTTTTGTTGCTGAATGCTCTTTTTTGCCATCGATATTCGAGGTTTAATATCAGGCGTGCATTTGGGGTCATTGCTGATAAGGCTTCCTAAATATTTGAATGAGGTTACTAGTTCTATTGGACTATTGTTTAATTTAATTTGGTTTTGTAGTCGGTGAATATTTGGTGATTGTCATTGTTTTACCAGACTGCACGGAAGGTTATGTGTTTGGGTTGTACGTATGTTTGTAACCTATAGTATTTGAGAAAAAGCAAAAAATATATTTGATGTTTAGTATGAAAAACGTATGAAATGAAATGGGAAGGACTTCAGTATGCGTCGGAAAAATGCACGGTTCTTGAGGGATGCGGGTAACGCGGGTAAAACCGCGTCCCTCAGGAACCGTGCATTTTTCCGGAATGAAAAGTAACCTATGTGTTAATCCAGGCTATGAGCTACCTCAATACAAAATGTTATCCAAATCCGCTGAGCCGTTAAAGCGTGAAGAAGTAAAAAACATACACACACAGACTACCTTTATAATATTAGTGTGATTATTTTTGCGGGCGGTCAGCTCGTATTCAATAATTTTGTTCGCAGTCGGATATTTTGTATTTATAATAATTTTACTTGTTGTTTAAGCTAATAATTTTATTTGAACACTTTTTATTTATTGATAAAATCTATGTCAATCAGCGCTGTAACAACTTATCAAAATAAAGTTGGTATATTTTTATCTACTAATCTAATTTTGCCAACGCTAATTTAAGCAGTGTCTAATTAAATCATTGACAGGCACTTATTAACAAGCTTGCTTAGCTTGGGAACAAGCTGTGCCCGCGGCTTTGCCCGCGTGGTCATTTCTCTGGGTTAAAAGTAACAAATAATGTGTTATTATGTGTTATTGTACCTTTAAAATACAAAATACCAAATTTAATTCACCCGTTCCGTTAGATAGTTTTTATCAATTGTTCGGCTTTTAATCATCGGATTAAGATACCAAGTACACTAGTTTTTAAGTCAATCCCTAAGCTATGCAACAATGAAAACCGCATCATAGACACGATTTAAAAAAATGTTATATTCATGTTCAGTAGCTTATTTTAAGTAGGTACCATAAGGTATTTTTTTAAATATATTCTTTGTACAGACTTTTTGTTTGTTACAACTTGATGTAAATCACTAACAATATATTTTATTGTTATTTTATTGCCCTTGTTTTAGACTATTTTATTGTTTTATTTTATTTATTCAACAAGTAGATAACTTGCATTTAATTAAGTTGTCGACAAGTAAAATAGATAATTATATTTATCCATTTTGATTGGTTTATGATTCATCAGAGCTGTTTTTATAACCAAATCAATCGAGTTCTTGATATACCTATGTAAAAATATATAACTAAGGATTTTTCTTAAAAGTGTCTTAATTGTTAGTTTTGTCTGGGTTCATTATATTATCAATGAGGATCGAGAAGCGTCAAACCTATTATATTCGATGCGATGACGAAGAGTGAAGACACTCAACTATACGATACTAGGTCAATACTTCAATACTTTGTCTTTATCTATAATATCGTTCATACAGTCTTATCTTTTCTATACTATCGATACTAGGTCGGTACTATTTTTTCATTTTTATATGACTGGAGGGTTATGTGGGAAGAAGCGAGGGTAGGTTAACATCCATCTGGTTTGAATTTATTGTGCTCCAAAATATTTTCATAATCAGCCTATACTTGTCCACTGCTGGACGTAGGTCTATCCTAATGTACGCCACTGAGCTCGGTCATCAACTCTCTGCATCAAAAAGAAAAAAAACTTTGTCTACTTCATTAAAAGGGTCCATTCTAATAACTTTGACTTATTCGTTGCTATTTTAAATAAAGAACACTTTAAAAAAAAAGTTTTGCTCGCGGCACTTTTATTTTAAGAAAGTTAGATAAATGGATTCGGTTTCCGCGACAACAGTTATTTAAAGAAAATTCGTCTTTTGACAACCATCTACTTTGAAGACTTGATGAAGACTGACTTCTAATTGCACTGTATTATGTCAAAGGAAAAAGGTTGCTGACTGAAATATGCCAGGGCAGCATTAAGGCCTGCAAGACAGAGGTATAACAGAACGCGATCGTGATATTTATTTACCCCCAACCCCCCATTATAACTAAGCGGCATCTCGATCACATCAGCTTTTAAATATAAGAAACCCCATCAAAATAGGTCCATTGGTTTGGGAGGTACGATCCACACCCCATTATATCTAAAAACCATCTCGATCACATAAGCTTTCAAACAGAAAAAACCGCATCAAAATCGTTCCATTCATTTGGGAGCTACGATGCCAGACACACAGATACAAACTGATTCACACCCTAAACTTATAACACCCCTGTCGTTGAAGTTCGGGGTTAATAAAATAAATGCATACTGACAAAATAAAGAAAAAAATTATGATTACATAATCAATGAACATTCTATGTTTCCAGTCGAATATTCTCGTGGGGAGTCGCCGCACGTGCTAGAGACGGGCACGTATACGCAGAGCGCGAACCCGCCGCGCATTGCCTTGTCGCCCGACGCAGAAGTGTTGGCGGTCGCCGTCGACAACTCCGTGGAGTTCTACGACACGTACACTGGCAAGCTGTATGACACTGTGGAACATATCTATCCAGGTAAGGTTCCCTGGATCCTTAAGATCCTCAGAAAAGAGAACGTACACGCAGAGCGCGAACCCACGGCACATCGCCTTGTCGCCCGACACAGAAGTGTTGGCGGTCGCCGTCGACAACTCCGTGGAGTTCTACGACACGTACACTGGCAAGCTGTATGACACTGTGGAACATATCTATCCAGATAAGGTTCCCTGGATCCTTAAGATCCTCAGAAAAGAGAACATACACGCTGAGCGCGAACCCACGGCGCATCGCCTTGTCGCCCGACGCACAAGTGTTGGCAGTCGCCATCGGCAACACCGTGGAGTTCTACGACACGTACACTGGCAAGCTGTATGACACTGTGGAACATATCTATCCAGGTAAGCTTCCTTGGATCTTAAGGTCCTCGGAAACAACTAGTTTTTCGGCATAAAATATACATTTCTAATTTGTGCTCGTCTAAGAAGAAGAAAACTTTGACGTTTTCCCCTACTATGTAACTTCTTGAACTAATATCATATTCATTATTCCATTTGAATTCCGTGTTTCCTCAAACAAGTTCCCTGTGTGACAAGGTAAATAATTAAACAAGGTATACACATTATATTGAGCCTAGTTACGAATCACGTATATTAATGAGACCTTGACCTAATGAGCCTTCAAACTTTGTCTCTGCCAAACATCATTGTGACATGCAATACGTACAATTAAAACTTTACAACTGTGTCGCAATTACAATAGCAAAACACTTAACGTCAATGTTATACTTGGTTAAAATAAAGTTATTGCGTCTCAGTGCTAAATTGTTAACGTATTTGATAGTGTTAGACTTTATGACGAAGAAAATACGGGTGGTTATTCTGATGTCGTAGAAAATCGTATGAGCTTATGTAAGTGTATGAGTCAATGTCAAGTCAGTGTAATGTTATATTCGGCGGATTTGTGATTTCAACAAATTAGTCATTCATTTAGCGTTGAGGGATCACTCTGGCCCAGTTTGTGATACCTATGGAGAACAATTCTTTGAATTGTTATTCTACTACAACTTAGAATCCAACGATACCGGGTTCGATCCTAGGCTCCGCACCAATGACTTTTCTGTGTAATGTGCGGTTTTCCATCGCTCCGTACTTCGGAGGGCACGTTAAGCTGTCGGTCCCGGTTGTTATTGATTAAAGCAGTCGTTAAGCCATGTGAGGCCCTCGGACGTCCTGACTAACTCTGACACCAGAGGCCAGCACTACCCCATACGACAAACAATCAAACAATTCTAAGAATCAGTTTTTTTATTGTTAAGTTAAATAGGGATACGTGATTCTTGCCACGTGAACAACAAATTAACTGATTTAATTCCGTCAAAGGCAAGCAAGATATATCTATTTTTAATCCATAACAATATATAAAAGTGAAACGTTGTCTGTTTGTTTGTTTGGGGAGCTTTCACGCGATAACTGCTGGACGGATTTTGATGAAATTTAGAATGGATATAGTTTATACGCTGGAATAAAACATAGGATACTTTTTATCCCGGGAATTTGTAAGTTTCCACGGAAAAGTTGGAAAACCGGATAAAAGTTAATTACTCGCTGTAAGAAACGGTTGCCATGGAAACGAAATACAAACTTTAAGAGCATTGTTGCTATACCTACTTTTGCATTGGTTTTTAATATCTTCTAAGAACATAGGATGCTTTTTTTCGCGATAAACTGTAGTCCGTGCGGGCGGGAAAGCTAGTTACAAATAAATTCAGCTAAATATTTGGACATACGACAAACAAAATTTGGATGTTTATGTCGATATGGCGTGTTATAAACAAACCAATCCAGTATACCTACATTATTTAAATAGTACAGAAAAATAATAAATGATGAAACATCGCGAACTATTGTATCAAGATGCTATAAAACAACGCCATAAACTAACAGCTTATTATACCTTTAATAGACAACACGTAAACACACTATTGTTGCATTTTATTACGACCGTGACGATTTTTAATACTGACTCAATGCATGGAAATGCCGCAGAATGAGTATATAAAATTGTCTCGCTTTAGCGAAAAAACATAAAAAACATTATACATCGACGACTATAAAAGCGGCACGCGTAGAAAGTGGTACCGAGGCGTCAATGTACGATGACTTGTCACTGTCTCCACGCGTGACTCATTTCACTTGCCTTTTAACGTCAAAACAATAATGAAGTGTGTCTTTTCGTATTTTTATTGGTACCATAAAAAGAGACGACTTTGCTGTCATTTGAATAACACCATGACCTTGCTCAATCGCGGCTCTACGTAACATCTTTGATATTAATATAGTTTAACCTGTATCGATTTTGTATTCGAACTTAGTGACATCGGTTTTTTATTGGCTTGTGATTGGACTACCCAAAGCAAATATATGTGTATAACAGCCATAGATCTAATTTAAGAAGGGAAGATATCACGCTTTAATATCACGTAAACGAAAACTGGACTAGATACAACTACAGACAAACACACTCACACAGCTACATTCCCACCGTTCGTGCTTCATTAGCTTAAACAAGAAAGACATGGAGACGTAATCAGACTGTAGCGCGAATGACATTCACTGGTAACACTTGCTACACAAACGCCACTCCGACTGTGTAGCCAATTGTAATACCACCTAATTTACGCTTTCCACGCCCGAGAAGCTGGTCTATCTACGATAACAGCCCCTTATTGACACAAAAATTGCAAATAGGTATGTTTCTAACGTTTTGTCAAAAGAAAAGAAAGAAGTGGCCTCGCTTACGGTTCGGCTTTCTAAATCATCCTAGTACTGCTTCCATACAGATTAAAAAAACAGAGTTCCAGGCAAGTTGTCGTTGGTTGGCATTCGAGCTACAAGTCATTCACATTTGATACAGTTCAATTACCTATCCCACGAACTAGTGAATTATTCCCGCTTCAATGAAGCCAAAAGTAGTCAATTAGCGTATGTACGTGTAATTATGCATGTTTTTGTGTTTACCGTTGTTGTAAACACCTCGTTTCAGTTACTTCTGACTAATTGACGGTAAATGTACCTGCATAAAATACTTGATAAGTAGGTACATAATAGAAGGTACAAATGAATTTAATGTTTTGAAGCTGCTGTTCAATTATCATCACTGGGTAATAATATATAATATGTCGTCTGGTAGGTCTCTCTCTGTTAGAGACTATGGGCCTACCCTACATATTGCTCCTACATTTGATTGATGCTACATATCAATTGTTATGTTTCCGTAGTTTATAAATATGTTGCCACATATTTTCCATTACGTAACCATTTTTGAGAATAGACTTATTTGCATATTTAGCTTAGGCTTATGCCTTATGCCTATGCCACAGATTATCAAAAAAAGTTGTGTTACGAATCCACTTCCGAGATATAAAGGTGAAATTCAAAGATATAGATAAAAAATACATAACTTTATTATAGTTTACAAAAAAATGAGAAACCAAAGGAAATCTTAAAAACCAAAGTACAATGGGCGGATTAATAGCAAAATAATAATAAAATGAGCATTTAGTAAAATATTGACGAAGTAATTATAAAATTGTAATAAAGTACTAATGTAGGTACTAAAAATACTGGTTTGACACCAGAGGCCAGCACCGCCTGGTACGACAAGAAAGAAGACTGAAAATAATAATAATTTTAAAATAGACACGTTTTAACGTGAAGATACTATAAATGGAATGACGTATTTAGTATCTATACTCATAATAAAGCAATAGGAACGAAATAGGATTGTTTTGAAGAAGTTTTTTTTTTAAATCATGTCTTTCAGTTTGTTTGTTTGTCTGTATGTTTGTTCGTGCATCACGTAAAAAATATTAGACCGATTGCGATGTGGTTTTCATTGTTAGCTTAGGGTTTGACTTAAAAACTGGGGTACTTGGTATCTCAATCTGATTATTAGATGCCGAGCAAACGATAAAAACTATTTGACGGCCGAAACAATTTCTATCAAATGTTGGTATATTGGAATTTTAGATCTTAGAACAGCACATAGAGTACTTTTAATTTTAATAACCAAAGTTTAACCTGGATAAATTACCACGCATGCGAAGCTGCGGGCACAACTAGTACCGAATATTTTTTAATCAATTATAATAATAATCAATCATAATGATAATTGTGTATTTGTCCGTAAAATGACTTAAAATGTTGAATTACATTTGCCTAATATTAGTTATTATTAACATATATTGACTTATTATCTTTATTATTATTTCTATACAATTCTAATCTAATATTAACTCCACACAAAACTTGTGCAACGCCCTTACAGGGCATATAATTATTAGACAGGCTTTTAGGACATCTTATACTCTAGTCTAGGTAGTTACTTGCTCTGTTCACTATCTATGTAATCTATGACCTTGGAGGCATCCACGTGAGGTTTCTCAAGCATATATTTCATGACATCTGCCACATCACTACTTCCAGCAGACCTGAGTGCACATTAGGTAGAAAATAAAAGCTCGTTCTGACTGCAGCTTGCACGAATTTCTTCAGTGCGTCTTCTTTTCTGTCGATTTGTTAACCCCCAATTCCACAAAAATGGAACGAGTCGTTTTTCCAACGTCTCTGACGTTTTTTTATGTCAAAAGCTAAGCGAAAACCGTTCGTTTTAAGATTTAGGAACCGGCCATTAATCTTCAAAAAATTTACGAGACGTTTTTAAAAGCTTTTATTTAACTTCACTTGTATGTATCTATGTATTTTGTCTGTCCTGGAATCTTGCAATTAAAATTTCAAGCACTTCCCGATTAGCTATCTAGCTGAAACTTTCAGGGTAGGTCCCAAACCGATAACAAAGCAAAAAAATAAATAAAAAAAAGACAATAACTTTAAAAGCGAAAAGGAAAACAAACTTTAAAACGTAAAAGTTACCAAGGTATAAAAAAATAAAGGAAAAAAAACCCATAAAGAACTTAAAAAGAGAAAAAGGAAAAAAAAACTTAAAAACATAAAAAGTTACAAAGCAACATCAAAACGTCGCTAAAATAAATAAAGTGAAGTTCATTAAAAAACCCAGAGGCATCTGACATTTTTGGTTTGACCACCTCATCTTCGTCTGTGGGAATTATCTTCTCCATAAAACTATCTGGCCATTTTATATCAGAGTTCTTTTGTGGGAATTATCTTCTCCATAAAGCTGTCTGGCCATTTTATATCAGAGTTCTTCTGTGGGAATTATCTTCTCCATAAAACTATCTGGCCATTTTATTACAGAGTTCTTTTGTGGGAATTATCTTCTCCATAAAGCTGTCTGGCCATTTTATATCAGAGTTCTTCTGTGGGAATTATCTTCTCCATAAAGCTGTCTGGCCATTTTATATCAGAGTTCTTCTGTGGGAATTATCTTCTCCATAAAGCTGTCTGGCCATTTTATATCAGAGTTCTTCTATGGGAATTATCTTCTCCATAAAGCTGTCTGGCCATTTTATATCAGAGTTTAGCTACTCTGAATTCTTATGCAGAAATTTCTCGGACATTCTATTGCATTTGGTCCATTTGTCCTTAATTATGTAGCAAAACCGACGACACCAGAGCTTCAATTCTTCTTCAGCACTATCACGTAGTTGTACACAACTGCTTGACTTTATAACACTAAACAAATGACTATATAGTCGTGAAGATCACCACGACGTATCTAGATCTCTATGTTGCTCTACGCAACATAGAGATCTAGTTCTATCTAGAGTCTATACGTTGTGTAACCACGGAAAGATATAATAACAAGCTCGGAAGAAGTTGAAACTACAAATGAATATAATTTGTTGCTATAAATTACAATGAAGGATTTATTTGACAGTTTTTTTTATTTGGTTCCGTTTCCATAATATTCTGCTCCAGAGTGTCTATTTATTTTAGTTACATGTCCTCCTCTAACTCTTAAAGCATTTTTATAATATGATATACTAGATTAGAGTTATAGCCGACCAAGTTAGTGCGTAGTTCACCCGCGTCATCCCTGAACAATTCCATGGTTAGGGACAGAATACAACCGTAATACGAGTAACAATGTTGTTTGCGCATCACGTAACTACTGGACCGATTGCAATGCGGTTTTCATAGCTGGCCTTTGCTGTTGTCATAGTCACGGAACCGTAAGTCTGTGCATGTACGCACCCACTTGCCCAGTTTTTACTGCATTTTATATAATACTAGCTGTGCCTCGCGGTTTTACCCGCGTGAGGAATGATGATGAAGATGAAAAGTATCGTATATGTTATGACAGAGTATAAGCTATTTCTAGTCCAAATTTTATCAAACTCCGTTTACCTGTTTGAGCGTGACAGCTTCCGAACAAACAGACAACGTTTCACTTTTATATATTTGTGTGGATTATAATAAGTATGCATTCTAGACTGAAAATACGCCTGAGTATACACATTGTTACAGATTGTTGCACTGAAATATTATGCTAATCCTACAATTTGTTAGGAATGGTAACATAATGTAACGTACCCATAATGTACGTAACCTATTGACGCATTCAAGTGGATCATAAACAATTTTGGCTCTATAATGGATCTGAATGCTTTGTAAAGTCAAATACTCGGCGTGCTATTGGGCTAATATTATTCTGACGAACAATACGAGCGCACCCGCTGCACTCGTATAACTTGCCGGGAATTCTTCATTTTACATATGACATTGTTTTCATATAAGATTCCTAAAGACTACAAGAACTTCCTTCTGATTATATCAAAATTATTTTGCACGAATGGCTCACTGCTCACTGTTTTTATGATAAGAAAGTTTTTTTTATTGTAAAGTTTGACATTCGATGTATTATGCTTTATTATTATTATTATAGTTCTTTTTTTTCGGTTTATTTTTGTTGTATGACATTTTTACCATCAAGGTTTATTTTGCATGATGTGCATGACATCTATGACTTTACATGTATTACTTAAAAAAAGTTCAGTTTAATTCAACGTATAAATTTGTATTCCAGCAATGGTCCTCACGATGATCTAATGTTTTTTATGTGACACTGTTTCTTACAAATAAATCATTTCATTTCATTCTAATTTAACATCGCTTGTATCTATGTATTTCTGCCCTGGAGTCTTGCAACTCGATTAGCTATCCGGCTGAAACTTTCAGGGGCCAGGGGAGCTCATAACACAACTCAATGAAATAGTATGTCTTTTTTTTTCATTACCTATAAATAATCTCTTTTTAAAATTTTAGTTTTAAATTATACTTATTTCTCGTCTATCAAGTCGATGTAAATCAACTAGGTTCATAAAAGGAGCGTTAATTTCATCAAATCACCATTGATCCTATTAAAAGGGGGTAGATAAGGCAACCTAGAACATCGCGTAAACTACACCCGGACTAGATGCAACACAAACAATGTCAATGTCATTCTTTATATGTATCAATAACAAAGATAAAGAGAATACACAGTAGCGCGATAGAAATAGCAATAATAGTTACGCCCATGTATTCCCTGAAGGTAGTTACTTATACGGTAGTTACTTGTCTTGTCACATTCAACCCTTACAGTGTCTTCCCGCCCTCTTGCTGTGCGTTAAACGCATGCCGTACATTTGAGGGGTGACTCGTAAATATATCTGTCCCATTCTGCAAATGGCGATATTAAAAACAACATAAATCCGTATTTTTTTAAACTACAAGTTAAAAGTAATGCCTTGGAACTTGTTTTTGGTTTTAGAGCTTTTTGAGCATCTTTTAAAAAGCTACACATGGCATCGTCGTTGGTAATTTGGAAAAATATTTGGTTAGTACACGCACACGCCTCTCCGATTTTGCAACTGAGGCCAATTGTGTGCGTTGCACCTAATATACGCGGTCCACGCCGAATAGATGGTCAATGAGTGACACCCAAATAGGTAAGAGTGTGACTCGATGGGAAATAAAAATCACATCGCGTCATACTGCGACATCTAGCAACATATTTTCCCATCGAGTAACACCCATAGACAGGTGGATTTTTGGAATGGGGTAGTAGGGCAGGTTGGCTTAACCTTTGGAGTTACAGGAAAACGTTGTTTGGAAACTGTCCTTAACATATGGAGATAATTTGAAATGCATTCACAGATACTGAAAAAAAATACTGTCAGCATGAAAATTGCAAATTCATAAAAAAACAATAGTTCCTATTTATTATAAGGATCAAGTCTCAACTGAACCATACTGAGGTTAGGTTACAAAAGTTAAGGAGTCTTCTAACAACGTTTTCCAGTACTTACAAACAACGGTAAAGGTACTCTGCTCTTACTGCCCCATCTCAAAAACCCACCTGTATGTAACAGTGTAACTCGATGGAATAAAGACACATTAGACCTTAAAATGTGGCCAATTGCACCTAATATACGCGGTCCACGCCGAGTAGCTATTGGGTGAATTATCCCACATTTATTTATTATATATATATTAATTTATTTATATAAATATATTTAGTACCCATAGGTACTAAACAACGGATATACGAATATTACATTCTCAGCACATTGCACCTAGCGGGATCCGAACCCGCGACCGTTAGTTGACTTCGTAGTCAGCGTCTGACAAATATATTTAATAAAATAACAAATATATTACCACTATAAATGTGGACACTTTTGGTCCAAACAAATTGAAGTTATGAGTATAAAATGCTGAATTACAGAACGACAGACCACAGTTGTGAAACATTTCTGTTTGCGATTTAAGCACGTCAGTGTAATTTTTGAATTTTTAACCGCAGACTAAGGCCAAAGGAAGTATTTTGAATTATTAAACAGTATTGAAGGCGGCTCACTATCGATCACAACCGCATTTAGAACGCATACGTGTCCTGTACCTTTCTACAATGTCACTGTATTAGTTGCTCTGAGAACTGAAATTTGTGAAACCGTTTTTTTAATGATTTAGACATCAACATCGACATTCAATTCATCCATAGGTTTTCTAAAATCTGTAAGAGATTGCTTTAATCGTTAAGACCTTAGACAAGAATTATTTTTATAGAGTTACTAGCTGCGCCCCGTGGCTTTGCCCGCGTGTACAACTGTCGGAATAAAAAGTACCTTATGTTGGTATCTATGGTATACAGCATCAAAATTTACAAAATTTCATGAAATTCAACAGTCGATATTACGTGAAACAAACAAACAAAAAAAAAGGTAATTTTTTATATATTATCACAGAATAAATAATAATAGGGATGGGGATTCTTATTGTATTTTTCTAATAATAATAATTTCCACGAATATATAAAAGTCGGTTATAGACAACATAAAAAATCATTACTGAACGTATAATTACTTTCATCGGTACGATAATTACTTTCGGTTACGTTATAAGTATCCTACGATGGTCTTTACAATACCTTGACGTATAAAACGTCAAGTTTAATCCGTCAGTTCACAAATAAAAGTTTTCCTGCGGTAACTTCATCATTTTCCGGGATGAAAGTGTTCTATGCTGGTCTCTATATTGTACAGTACCTACGTATAAATGGGTTAGTCCAAACTGTTCTACTATTTTTTCGACTATAGAACAGATTGGACAAAAAAAGTACAATCTGTTCTACTAAGCGGTATGACATATTGGATTCGAACAAATTGTGTATTTTCCGTCCAAGCTGTTCTACTATAGAACAGGTTGGATAATAAAATACAAACAATTGTTCTACTGAGTAGGTAGTAAGACATTTTAAAAAAGAGGAGTGAAAAGTGACAGGTGTAAAAGTGACAGGTATCAAGTGACAGATGTCAAAGTGTCAGATGTACAAACAAACAACATAAAACCGCTATTACCCGGAAACTATTGATCTTTGACTAGTAGTTACTTTTAAAGAAGTGATAGATCTTTTCGATATATTCGTTTTGAATGACAGCTGTCAAATTTAAAAGGGTTATAATTCTGAAACTATTAATCGTAGACTAGTAGTTTCTTTACAGAAGTGATAGATCTCATCGACATCTTCGTTTTGGATGACAGCTGTCAAACTTATAACTTTAAAACTAACGATCCTGGACTAGTAGTTTCTTTACAAAAGTGATAGATCTCATTGATATCTTCATTTTGGATGACAGCTGTCAAACTTAAAATGGATATAACTTTGAAACTAACAATCCTGGACTAGTAGTTTCTTTACAGAAGTGATAGATCTCATCAATATCTTCGTTTTGGATGACAGCTGTCAAACTTAAAATAACTATATCTTTAAAACTAACGATCCTGGACTAGTAGTTTCTTTACAAAAGTAATAGATCACATTGAAATCTTCATTTTGGATGACAGCTGTCAAACTTAAAATGGCTATAACTTTGAAACTAACGATCCTGGACTAGAAGTTTCTTTACAGAAGTGATAGATCTCATTGACACCTTCATTTTGGATGACAGCTGTCAAACTTAAAATAGCTATAACTTTGAAATGAACGATACTGGACTAGCAGTTTCTTTACAGAAGTGATAGATCTCATTGATATCTTTGTTTTGGATGACATCTGTCTAATTGACAGGTGACAGCTGTCAAACGTCAAAATATACAGTAGACAGCTGATGTCAGAAATAATAAGTTATGTAAAAGTGATAGGCGTTGTCAAAATTACAGTCAAATTAAAAATGACAGGTAATGACAAAAATAACAGGTCATATATAAATATAAACAATGAGAAATTAAGCAGTATTTTACCTTTAGGATAATTTATTGCTTTAAAGTAACTACGAATAGTTTCGGATAAATCCGTGTACAACTTATTTTTTTACGTTGCTTTTCATTTTTGACATCAGCTGTTAATACTTGATGTTTTGATATTTGACAGCTGTCACCTCTCAATTTGACAGATACGAAGATATCGATTAGATCTATCACTTCTGTAGAGAAACTACTAGTCCAGGATTGTTAGTTTCAAAGTTATAGCCATTTTAAGTTTGACAGCTGTCATCCAAAATGAAGATATCAATGAGATCTATCACTTTTGTAAAGAAACTACTAGTCCAGGATCGTTAGTTTTAAAGTTATAGGCATTTTAAGTTTGACAGCTGTCATCCAAAACGTAGATATTGATGAGATATATCACTTCTGTAAAGAAACTACTAGTCCAGGATTGTTAGTTTCAAAGTTATAGCCATTTTAAGTTCGACAGCTGTCATCCAAAATGAAGATTTCAATGAGATCTATCACTTCTGTAAAGAAACTACTAGTCCAGGATTGTTAGTTTCAAAGTTATAGCCATTTTAAGTTTGACAGCTGTCATCCAATATGAAGATTTCAATGAGATCTATCACTTTTGTAGATAAACTACTAGTCCAGGATCGTTAGTTTTAAAGTTATAGCCATTTTGTTTGACAGCTGTCATCCAAAATGAAGATATCGATTAAATCTTGTCAGGTGTTGACGTATGACTTTGAAGTTTGACATGTCACTTTAAAATGTCTTACTACCTAGTTATAATACTTGGTGTTTTTTTTCTTCATAATTGACGGTTATTTTGACATCTATCACTTTGACATCTGTCACTTTAAAATGTCTTGTTACCTAAAACATGTTGTTTTTTTTTCTTCATAAATGTCGATTATTTCTTAACTCTAGTGCAGTAGGTGGACGGGTAAATGCGAATTCCCCGTGCACCCACCAGTGGGTGAAGCCAGTGGGTGCACGGGGCATGCCCCCTTAAAAGGGCTATAACTCTGAAACTATTGATCGTAGACTAGTTGTTTCTTTACAGAAGTGATAGATCTCATCGATATCTTCATTTTAGATGACAGCTGTCAAACTTAAAAGGGCTATAACTCTGAAACTAACTATCCTAGACTAAAAGTTTTTTAAGGAAGTGATAGATCTCATCGATATCTTCGTTTTGGATAACAGCTGTTAAACCTAAAAGGGCTATAACAGTGAAACTAACGATCCCAGACTAAAAGTTTCTTAACAGTAGTGATTGATCTTATTAACATCTTCGTTTTGGATGACAGTTGTTAGAATTCTAGCCCTTTTAAGTTTACCAGCTGTCGTTCAAAACGAAGATGTCAATGAGATCTATCACTTCTGTAAATAAACTACTAGTCTACGTTCAGTAGTTTCAGAGTTATAGCCCTTTTATGTTTGACAGCTGTCATCTAAAATGAAGATGTCGATGAGATCTATCACTTCTGTAAATAAACTACTAGTCTACGATCAGTAGTTTCAGAGTTACAGCCCTTTTAAGTTTGACAGCTGTCATCCAAAACGACGATATCGATGAGATCTATCACTTCTGTAAAGAAACGCTTAGTCAAAGGTCAATAGTTTCCGGGTAATAGCGGTTTTATGTTTAACAGCTATCACTTTGACATCTGTCACTTGACACCTGTCACTTTGACACCTGTCACTTGACACCCGTCACTTTGACACCTGTCACTTTTCACATGTCTTTTTAAAATGTCTTACTGCCTACTCAGTAGAACAAATGATTGTATTTTGTTGTCCAATCTGTTCTATAGTAGAACAGCTTGGACGGAAAATACACAATTTGTTCGGATCCAATATGTCATACCGCTTAGTAGAACAGCTTGGACTTTTTTGTCCAATCTGTTCTATAGTCGAACAAATAGTAGAACAGTTTGGACTAACCCGTATAAATCGACAAGTTTAATCACACAAAGAATAATTTCCCGTTTTCCCGCGGTAGCTGGCCATTTTCCGGGATAAAAAGTATCATATGTTGGACTCTATATTATATAGTACCTATTTACAAAGTTTCATCAAAATCGGTTCAGCAGTTTTGACGTGAAAGCTCCTCAAAAAAACAACGTTTTACTTTTATTATATTAATGTAGATATAGTAGTGTTATATCTATCGTGTCACGCTCACGGCCTGCACTGCGCTCGTCACCCTGAGACATTGAGTTTGAAGTCTCATTATATTTTGCTGGAAACATACATGTTTGCCTGGCGGTGAATTACCCTCACCTACTACTCCAGGAGGAAGAGGCTTACCACTACCTTCATTAGGAAAATATTGACCATTTAGTGAATCCCTTATTGATTCTCACAGCACGCGCTTGTTGAGAAGTGATGGTTCTATATCCCTATCTACGTAAAATGTTCTCCTTAATTTCCTTTTCATTCGCGGTATTTATTTTCTTACTTTTCCTCTTTCAGGGCTAATCAACGATTTGAAGTTCGACGCGAGCGGGAAGTTTTTGTTCGTTTGCGGCGATCGCGCGGTGAGGATCCTCCACAACGTCTGCGGCTACTTCACCACCATCGCCGCCTGCAACCGGCTGCTCAGCACCAAGCAAACCTCGGCCACCGTGGAACGCCTCAATAACACCATACAGGAATGCAAGGAAACTCTCTCTAAGTTCGGAAAGTAAAGACTGACGGTTACCTAGTACTTGGCGTATATAGTAGACTCAATATATAGTAGTTTGACCAGTAGTACCCTTCATAATTTGTTATTCAATCCAGAGAAGTAATGCAATTCTTATAGACATGCGATGCTTACCATCACGTGAATTGCCTGCTCGTCTCACTTGATCTTTCTTTGAAGCCGCCATATAAAAAGAAACGTCTCTTTCAAGGATTCAACGAGAGAATTACAGAAGAAGCAACTGGAAATATAACATTACTAGCTGTGCCCCGCAGATAGATACCGGTTTAGCCTGTCAGTCAGTCTGTATGTCAAGGTACTGTTTTATAGGTATACTAGCTGTGCCCGCGTGGTTAAAATTCATGTTTTTTTTGCACGTTGTCCTAATTCTTTTTCGAAAATCAAAGTAGTCAATCCTTATAACATCAGCTATCTGCCAGTGAAAGTCCCGTCAAAATCGGTCCAGCCGTTTCGGAGATTAGACGGAATAAACAGACAGACAATTTTTTTCCTAAATGACTTTCTTTTTGTAAGTACCGCATATACGTTCTATGCATCTAATAAAAAGCAGTTATTTTGCCATTACAAACAGACAATTCAATTTTATTTGTTTTTATAAAGTATAAATATAGATAGATTGTTCTATTCCCAGTTCCTTCGTCTGCTAACAGTAATAAAAAAAAGTCTATTCATTTATGCCGAGGTTGACGTCAACCAAGCATAAAATCCTACCCACTGACTGTGTACTTGCAAAAACTTGCATTAACTTAAATTGCATTTATTTCTAAAAGTTTATACACAATTGTATTTTTATATCTATTATTTACCCAATTTGGTCTCTAAATTGTCAAGATCTCGGTCCAAATTTCTAGTTTAAGTACTTTTAAGAGAGAAAAAGTTACGTAGTTGATAATGCAGAACTGATGAGAAGTTTGTTTTGATCCAATGAAACAAGAAAGGAGTAATTATTTGCATGTCAATTATGTTATCGCTATTAATCTTCTATGTAATTTATTATGCATAACATTATACAATGTGTTTTGTGTAGAATGTTTAGTCTCATGGCTGCGTCAACACCAAATCCTTACAAAGGTTCCTTTACTATTGTCTGTATTATTTTCACGGTAAATTAGTTGGCTTTTTCAATAAAATACTGTAAACAAAATAATATGTGCAGCTATACAAAAATGACACATTAGAGCCGCCGAGGGTATGAACCTGTGAATGTCACTTTTAATTCTATATTCTTGAATATTTTATCATTTTTGTTGCTTAAAATGTACATTAGAATCCTCTATAATCTGTATACGTAAATCGGGTGGTATCTATAGAATGCTGAGCAATTTGAGATTCCCCATTTGAGAGAATCAAATCAGTGTCACATAACCACACTGTTTTACTCCAAGTGCAATACTGACGACTTGCCTAAACTTGTGGCTTGACCGCCTCGGCCTTTGTCAAATCCATACAAAATTGTGGTAGCGGTTAGATTCGTAATGGCGGAGCTGAGAACTAATAACACTCACACACTGATCTGCAAGGATATGGTTTTGTCGGCAAAAAAAATAATATTCGTATTTAGGTTTTATATAGACGGCAAGAGATGATGAGATGCGTTGATCCAACCAGTTGCTCTACTATAAAAATCGAAATACGAAGATGCGAAGGCTTCTACTGATGGCCTATTGCACGAAACGATATACGTAACTTGGAATTTCAATGCACTACATATAGCAGAGAATAGATGAAGACGGTAGGCCATCATAAGTTACAAAGTATCGTCTGCGTCGTGAGGAGTAGCGATCAAGAGTTGGGGCAGGGGGGAGCGGGTGACGACCCTCGCACATGATGAATGCGACAGGAGGTTAAATAGGTTTACCTGTACATTTCGATAATCATGATCGCATACGAATTCAGTCCCCTACGGGGACAACAACAAACAACAATACAGCTACTAAACATGATATTTTCAACTTTCGTTCCCCAAATCCTGACGCTGCTGGGTGCTACTGCCTGTCCTAAACTGTGAGGCTTATTTCACGTAAGAGCCCACCCAACCGTTGGAGCTTACGTAAACCGTAGGTGGTTAATATTCGGTGGCTATAACTAATACTAGTGTATACTGCACATATTTTTTTTTACAATAATATAATAATATAGCATTTGCTCTATGGAATTGAATAAGTTTCCCAACAATTGAATTGATAACTAACTATACACATACAAATAATTCAAACATTATGTTTGTTGTGTTAACAACAACATTTGCATTTCTTGTTTGAATGTTTATGACGATTTAGTAGTAATAAGTAATCTATGGTTTTAATTAGGTAATATAAAATTAAATTGACTTTGCCATTGGATAATCATTCATTTTTCTCGATTTGGCTATTTCACCATTGGCTTTTTTTCATACCAGATAAATGTAGGCACACATGAATTTTCGTTATCTCTGTATTGCCGGATAACTAAATCTCTAAAAAAACATTTCAAAAATTTATTTTGGTGTAAGATTATTTAGTATAGATAATAATACAATGCATTTAAGTTTCAAGAATGGTAGAAAAGCATTTTGCTATTATGTTCTTCTATCAATAGTCAATAGTAACAGAAAGACCAATGAATTTGTAACTATTACCTGTGAAAATCTTGTGACATATTTTCAATAAACAATTATTATACAAAGAAACGTGAGAAATATTTTATTTATCTGATTACCCAGCCTTAGCGATGAAATGACACACCACTCTAAAACTCTCGCAAACGATATTGGATAGAAAGGTGCTTAAGTGGGGATGTCATGTAACCGCGAGTCTTGAGACACTCCAAAGTACAGCCTTCAGCATATAAACAGCATCAAAAAGCAGTCATACTAAATTCCTGTAACACTAGGCCAAAGCCCGTGCGATTAAAATACCTCCGAAACCGGAGAGAAAACGGAAGTTTTATGTAAAAATAATAATAATCACTTTTTTGCATCAGAATTAAGGGAAAAAAATATAATACATGATTTTATTTTAAAAACAGACACAGTCTTATCGCTTAAAACGAAAATAACATGTCAGTACCTAAATTAAGAATTCGTTAAGAAAACGGTACCATTAGTTTTCACATGATGCATTAACAGACAGACACCATTTAAAAAGATGATTTTATTGTTGTTCAGTAGCTTATTTTAAGTCGCCTAGACCCATTTTTTTATTACTTATCTTCTTTGAACAGGCTTTTTATAAGTATATATAGGAGATGGTAGATAATCAGTTATATTTTATTTAACAGGTTTTAAAATAAACAAACGACATTCAGTATTTTAACTTTATTGTTTCGCACAAAAGTGTCTTTTTATCGACGTTTACACTGGAGATACTCTGTGATTATATTTTTTAAGTACAGTTTCACAGCTTTTGGTAAATAAATATATGTCAGCTCCATGAATCCGCTCAATTCCATACATCTGGTCAAAAATAGAAACAATGCCAAAATAGATTTGCTTTCTTTAGTTGGAGACCTAAACTTATTACATAATTTAGTTTTTAATTGAACATCTATAATGCAAATAACATAGTTGTTTAATACAATAATCACTAGTTTTTGTACCACTTTCTTGTATTTTATAAAAATATGAATTAAATGGCGAATAATTTGGAAAAGATTACACAGAATAAACTGGACAAACTACTAGTGAACTACTGCATTGTACCTCTGTACTTTTTAGTTATCTATATCGAACCGCCAATTTCACTAAATTGATTGTAAATTAAATATATAGGTACAGTATTTGTTTGTTGCAAGAACGACGACAGTAATATTACATTTGTGTCTATAAATGCATAACAATATTGGGTGTAAAATAAATACCCAACATTAGTGTACGATAATATAAACAAATTGATTCATAGATCCACCAAGATATTTCTAGAGCAGCGAACAAACCGTTGTAGGTACTGCTAGTGTCAGGTAGTGCTGGCCTCTGGTGTCAGAGGTTGTTACTCACCTCTCGTGGTCGGTAAGCCATGTCAGAGGCCCTCGTAGGCTGGCTTACCGACTGCTATTAATAACAGCCGGGATCAACATATTAACGTGCCCTCCGAAGCACGGAGCGACGGAAAGTCGCTCATACTTAGCTCTTAGCTCTTTTGCTAAGTCGTTTCATTGGTGCGGAGTCAAGGACCGAACCCTTGTTGGATTCTAGCTCGCATTAGTATACAGGTAGGTTGTGCTGGCGGGTAGGAGAAGTCAAATTGAGATGAAAAGGCATTGTACCTATACAAGAAAGCAAAGAATAATAGTAGATTATGCACCAAGGGGATAAAGCAGTGTCAGGGGCGGCATATTGGACCTTGAGCGTAACGAGGGACTCAGACTTAACTCCCGAGCGCAGCGAGGGGGTTCAAACCTTGATGTAGACAGGCTTTAACTTCGAGGTGAATACTCTAGTTTTCATACCTTCTGCGAGCCAAGAAAATCCCAGATCTGGGCATTGAATAAATGCACCATAGGCTGCTTGGCTTTCGAGTTGATGCCAAGTGTTGGAAATAATCTAAAGGATCGATTCCTTATGTTGTTCTCTATTGATTAAAATCGTTATAGGCTTATTAGTATTTATCTTTTAATTTTTCTGATAATTAATTATCCCTAAAGCGTCTGATTGAATAAACTCTTAAAATAACACCAAACAACGTGTTTTGTTTCACATTCTTTACAATCGCGCCTTTTTTTTGTGATCAGTACAATTTTCGAATAAACTCTCTTTACAATGCCCGTAAGACGCCTCTATGCTAAGAGGCTCTATGCTTTAACGTTCCAAATTCAAATCAAATTATATTCCTTGGCAATCTCATATAACTTAATCTCCCTTGGGATATAATAACTTGCTTTACGTTGAGGTTGCGTGATATGTTATGTTATTGGACATTGTCAAACAGATGGCATGAAAAGTTATTTGTTGTAATGCTAATAGATACGAGACTGGATGGTGGATCTATAACGTCGATCGAGTTTTAGTTTACACCCTGTGTAAGGCAGTGCCGCTAGAAAAGTTTGTGACATTTTGTGGATACATTCTATTCACTTCTAAGATCGAAAATATTCACTTACAGTAAAGTCACACTACATAACGGAGTATCTAAAGACAAAATAATTAGAATCGAATTTTTAATTGTCTTGTCTATTTTAATTAAGTCAAAGTAACAGCTAATTTACATTGATTTTTCAACTGAATGCAAGAATTTTTTGTATTCTTTGTTGGCTTTTTGCACTTTAGACTTCAGGCAACTTTGAATGAAATCTAAAGTAGTAGATTTTAGTTTTTTTTTTTAAATAAATTAATGCGGTAACAAAAATGTAATTTTTACAATGATAATTCGATCTAAATCAGCTGTTCATTTGGACCTTCAACCGTTACGTTTTGTTTTAACATCCAATAATAGGGTAGTTTAATTTTTCAAAGGTGGGCTAAGATTTTTACATCTAATCAAATACATAACAATCAGTTTTTGTTTAATTGTTATACGAGTAAGATAACAGGAACTTCTAAAATACTTAGTTTCGCTTTAAACAATTCTAATAGTTCTCAATGTGATAAATTGTCCGCGAGTCAAATTATATTATGAGTTCGGGTTTTATTAGACAAATTGATGTATAACCAATGTATACAATCATTAGTATCTAACAGATACGTTTTCTCAGTTCGTTTATAAGCTGCGTACACAATTTGTGAGTACAACCAACGTACACACACACACACACTGTAAAGTAGCAAGTGATAAGTGCGAACGCATAAGAGTAAGGTCAAGACGGCCAATCACGGCACCGTTTCGATCATTCGTATCCTAGTGTAGAGAGAGTCTCCTAGGCAGCTAGGCTGCTGCACTTACATATGACATCTGACATAAATAGTGTCATGTGAGGGGTTAGTCTACTTAGCAATGTAAAAATGATTTGCAATTAGAACAAGCATAATCCTAATGAGTCATTACGATTATGCTCATTCATAAATAATGACGTCATAGAGCCATCACAGGTCATGATGGCAAAAACAATGCATCGATAATTTCGACGTGAAGTAGCACTGAACTTGAACTGCTCGTTCAATGGAATCCAGTTTTATGTCAATGCATTTAAGTTCAAAATGCTTTGAACTTATGACAATATTATGTACCTGCAATACTATGTTCAAGAGCGCTGACGATTAGAAGTCAATATCAAGTCAAGCCATATTTACGACGTGCTTTAACTTCTACAAAGCATGAATTATAATCATTTTTTCACAAATCATTTGTTTAGTGTACAATAGTTTGTTTGTATTAGTTATTGTACTGTACGACATTGGTCAACTATAAATTTCATGAAACCTTATTCGTGAAGTGCGTTCAAATTGTGTACTAACATCTATTAGGTACTTCCCTTGATCCCTACACCAGACTAGCACTTATGCTCCATTCATCGCCGTCAACAGATTCAGTCGCTACATTGACATGTTTATTATGATAATTTCACTTAGTCTATGATATTAATAACCTTTTTAACAACAGCATACACAGGAAAAGACGGAATATGACTACAAGAAATCATACATTATACAGGAATCGTAAAAAACAAACGCACAAATAATAGGCTAGTTGTTAACTTTTGTAAAATTGTCTTATATTGCAAATTTTGTTTCGTATGTCGTTAATTTTACAGTTATGATCTGCACCAGTAAAGAACATCTTAACGTCTTTCCGGATGCTCTCTACCTAAGGTTGAAACAATATGAAGGAGACAGCTTGCTTAAAGTTCTCAGATAGCATTTTTATTAGAACTATTTTTACAATGAGGGCTACCATCTTCAGTGTTGTATTAAAATTATACTATACGCCGACTTTCAATTCGATTCAGCAAATTGACAGGCCCGTACAGATTTTTTTAAATTTAGTTCATGTTTTGAATAACAGTTCCTTTGAACTGATTTCTGTTCACTAAAGAATGAACCATTCTTTTCACGAACAGCATTATCGGATTAGGACCTAAACCACCTAAACTGTAGGTGTTGGCATCACAGACTGAAATATATTTGGTTCTGTCAGTTTGCTGACTGTGGCGTCAATGACAGCCTCACTTTTAATTATATCTGCATACAATACAATTTTATGTTTAATTCCTGTTAGCTTTGTCTTATCTTCTAAGCTGTTAGATACATCATTAGAAGAACATAATTAACACGGACGAAAACAGTTGCTTATCAACACAGCAGACTATTTTATGTTTAACATCTTCCAAACATCTCTATTGCTACTTTTAACGGTGGAATCTTCTTGTTCTTAATTTTATTGGCTACTGATCTCTAGCAACTTTTAATGTGACTTGTCTACACAAAAACAGCTATTAAGCTCTTTGTTGGTTGAACAAACTTATTTACTAAAGTATTTGTGTCGATGTATGAAAACCGGTGCAAGACAGGTGATGAAGATCGAACAAAGTTATGGAAAAACAAAAAAGGAAATCATTGCATCCATTTTTTACTCCATAGTTTGGTCTACTTTATGTCTTCGTATGCTGTCAACGAAAAGGCTTTTTTAAAATTGTACCGGCACGGTTAATATCTTTAGTGCAATGAGAATAACTTATTTTTTCAGTAGCAAGCAGTTTAAAATTATTTACAAAAAACATAGGGCTTAGTGATAACCGCAGTTGAATCTACGATCAAAAATATGCATTAAAGTTATGTTGTACGGTTCATTTTTTATGGTTATTTTAGTCTGTATATAAAGACTAAAGTAATGGATATAATGGATTTAGCGGACTTATTTTATAATCTACTTTTTTAACCGTATTTAAGTGCTAGCTTGATTTTAAAGGCGAGATGACAGCGATTTGTTCCGTGGCATTAATTACATTACAGTCTTTTGAATATTGACAACACGATATGCGAAAAGAAACAATCGAAAAGACTCTGCTGCGCCTTTGCTTCGTAGCTATTCGAGAAATTCTTTTTAGGTCACCAGTCCTATGAATCCGACAAAAGCTGGTATAACTTTTTCAGTCGATAGAAATTTCGTGCTTGTTATAATAGACCAGACAGAAATAAATTGTTGCTACAATCGCAACACACAATAGCAGAGTCGCCAACGCTCTAAACATCAGTGATCCATCATTTAGAGAGATAAGTATTTATATTATGTTTCTTTCGGTTGACAAACTACTGCAGAGCGTAGATTTCTTACGTAGTCAAGATTTTTAATGAGCAATGTAATCTTTAGAAGTACAACAAGCAAGCAATTTGATTACACTTGGCTTAGTAGCGACATGTGGTCTGTGATAGCGACTAACAGTTGCCACCGACGCGGTGTAATATCCGTTGCTAAAGTCGAATTTTTATCTAGACCAATACATTGACAGATCGAAATGTATATATTAAGATTTATTTCAGTGATAGTACAATAACATTTTTAGAGAGAGATATTTGAGCATAATCCTCGCATTAATAATATTAACGAAAGAAAATAAGTACTTAGTGTTATTTAGCAAACAGTTCAAACAATATAGTTTACTAATGATCTCTCAAGTTCATGTATTGAACTCGTGTGAACTGAATCTTTTTGACGCAGCACTGTCTGTCAATTCGCTGTATAATTAGTGAACTCGTGTGAACTGAATCTTTTTGACGTAGCACGGGCTGTCAATTCGCTGTATAATTAAAAATCTGACCTTGAATTAGAGATTCGTACTTCCAACTTTTTACATCAATTAATAAGGCTTGGTTCTTACAACTAAATATAATTCGGTTCGATTAGTTGATAAAAAGAAAAGTTAAGTGTAGGCGGCTTTGGAGAAATAGCTTAACTTTTCTATTTAAAATAATTCGGTTTTATCATGATGTTTTATGATGAATGACAAAATGCAATGTTTTATGTATGTGTGTGTGTGTGTGTGTGTGTGGGTGTCTATTTTAGTGTGCGTATGTGTTACCGGCTGCGTAAATTCTAGTTTGAATTAATTGAAGTAATGTACCACCAAAGAAGAAATGCATTCATGAAATTGTATTTGGGATAGTACACAGGATGGAATAGTATACAGGATGGAATATGCGGTCGGTGGAGGGAATAAATATTAATGATAGATAATTTACTAAAAGGAAACATTTCTTTCGAATTGTGGCATAAAATTACAACACACATTTTTAGTAATTATTGTCGGATTGATTCCCGTCTGAGCAAAGAAAGTTTTCAAAAATCTTTGAATGAAAATATTAATTAAATTTAAAAAATACAGGAATGTTTCCTTTTACCATAAATTTGGTAAAAGTTATAGTATTTAAGGTACTTTTCCTCCACTGAACCTCACACATCCCTCCACTGACCGCCTTTAAATTCCAGCCTGTATAAATAAAGCATCACTTGCATTTTGTGGGTGCAGATTCTGAAAAACACACAAAATCCTACCATAGATTTGTTCTTCATTTTTAGGTTTTTTTTGTCCGAGTCTTGTTACCGCAGTTTATCCCTATGTAGTTGAATTTATTGAAATAGACAAAGAAATGCATAAACAAAGAAATGCTCATATATGAACAGTTTAGTTTTCCAACAATCTCTCTGACTTTTAAATAAAAAGTGTTCTGACTTCAATATCAATACTATTATGAACAACTTTGATCGAGATAATGTGTATGGGAATATTGCTATTGTTAGGATTCCGTAACTATAGTCCACCCTCTATCCGAATGTCCATACTTATTATGAACCTAGGTGCATGAAATTTGATACAAAGATACTTTATATTATAGATATCAACTTCGATAGAACTGTTTGAGCGCTCTCACTCTTATCTAAAGGAAGTAGTGTTTGCTCACATTATAAATCGCTTGTAAAGTTTGCGAGAAAAATGTGTGTGCGTGTGTGTGTGAGGGTGTGTGTGTGTGTGTCCTAAACCCCGTGGAATTACTCATTTCTAAAGTATTTATCACTTGAATTCATCACATATAAACACATAGCAACACGAGGTAATTTCACGATGTACATTATTTCGGGTTTTCTGTGATAACTATTCGAGAAGCGAAGAAAAACCTGTGACTACGGGACTCTACCCTATTCGTGGTGCGACGCGTACTTGGCGAAATGTTGTTCAGGTGATAATGAATTGAATGACTAAATATCATATGATCATTGAACGTTTTTTTTGTAACAGATCTTCATAATGCTCATTTCTAACATCATTTTAGTTCTATCATGATTTATGCGATATGTGATATGGTGTTTAAGTGGTTTGAGCAATTTATATAGTTTTAAAATACAAAGTGGGAAGCGGTTTTGTTCGTAACATAAAAAATATGTGTAGTTAAAAATGATTTAGTTACACGATATTCTAACAAAATATATATATAAAATTTAGAATAATTTTGGATGTCGAATGTGTCTAATCTAATGATATTTACCAAAATATTGACTAATCAATTATTGATATAATTTTTAAATATTGTCACCAAGTCTTAAACATGTGATACATCAAAATACACCAAATAGTAAAAGTCACGATTTTGACATAATAAATGCTTTTGTCTTATGACTAGTTCAAGCGTGACAATATGAGACACCAATTTATAATTTATATGCTAATTATAAAAAACTCGACTTTTAAATAACAACAAATTACCAAAACAACTAGAATAACATAACACATAGCAACGTAACTATGACTTAACTACATTTCAACCAAATTTTAGTTTTTATTCGACTTCAAACTAAGGGTTCTCAATTCGTCAGTTTGCATTTGTTTTTGCTGTTTGTATAATCACACATATAGCTTATTTGTAAGACCTTCAATGTAATCCAGGTGAATTCCATCAAAATTGGACCAATAGTTTCTTTAGTCTATCAATTTGAAGTTGATTATTGTAAGTATTAGTACACATTTAACAGGAATAAGGATCCCATAAAAAGGTTGCAGACTCGCCATAATTACGCCACTGAGCGCATCTTTGCATTTAGGAAACATAAAAATACAAGCAAAGTTTCATACAAGACCCCGAAGACACTTACTCGGTTAAAATAAAGTCTATTACACCCTTGGATAAGCAAGGGTGTAATAGACTTTATTATAACCGAAAGTATTTTTTCGTGAAAAAGGTCACGACGACTGTCGTAAGAATTAACACGTAACCGAGGTCTATGAGATAAAACTACATGTCTGACAGGCAGCCGGTGTTGCTACCATAAAAAAAACACACATGAGATAATAAAAAGCACGAAAAAATCAGTCACGATTGTTAATGAGTCGAAAAACGACGCAAAAATATGATAAAAATAACATAGCCTAATTAAAACTTAATACGAAATAAATACTGTAAGTACTAAGCGATACCTTAAAGTTAGGTATAGTGGGCCGGCGCGGCCGACTAAGACTTTGGTGCAAGTGCTCCTCTCGCGAATATGGCCAACGTTTCGTTCTTTCGTTACATATTGGACTAGCATGAAATTCGTTTACGCTCCGGCGTAATTCTTCTTTAACCCCGCTCAACTCTCCCAACTGGAACAAAAATGTATTATTTAATTATTCTAGATTAAGACTGGTAACAGATGGTAATGGACAAAAAAAATACAAGCGTTAAAGAAATAGCATTCTTATTCCTAATGAGAATGGAATAAGAATGCTATTTCCCTGGGCGGTTCTGGAGTCTTTGCAGCGTTGTCAAGTGGACTGGCGATACATCAAAGGGCTGAGGTTTCTGTATGACGCAGCGACTACGAGTGTCCAAGTTCAAAACTAGCAGTCTAAGCATATCCAAATGCACAGGGGAGTGAGACAGGGGGATGTTATATCCCCGAAACTGTTCACTAATGCCTTGGAAGATATGTTTAAGACGCTGGATTGGAAAGGAAAGGGCATTAACATCAATGGCGAGAAAATCTCACACTTACGATTTGCCGATGACATAGTCCTAATGGCAGAGTCGCTGCAAGACTTGCAAAGTATGCTGACTAACCTAGATGATGCTTCTGGACGCACCGGTCTCGCAATTAACATAAATAAGACCAAGATAATTTCTAATAATTTCTTTGATCCGGAATCGATTGCAGACAATTTGGTACCTCTTGAAGTTGTCCAACAATATGTTTACCTTGAGAAAATATTGCAATTAGGTAAAACAACTTTGAGATGGCTAAGAATTCAGCTGGGTTGGGCAGCATTCGGCAAACTTCGACAAGTCTTCTCTGTCGTCCATACCACAGTGCCTGAAGATAAAACTCTTCAATCAGTGCGTCCTACTAGTCATGACCTATGGAGCCAAAACGTGGATACTCATGGTCAGACTAGTTCACAAATTTAAAATCGCTTAGCGAGCTGTGGAGAGAGCTATGCTTGGAGTTTCTCTGAAGGACAAGCTTCGTAATGAAGATACCCGACAGAGAAAAGGTAACGACATAGCTCAAGCCAAGCAAGCTAAAGTGGCCTGGTCACATTTACCGAAGAACCGATAACCGTTGTGGTAGACGAGTTCTTGAGTGGAGACCATTTTTAGGTAAATGCAGTGTAGGATGCCATGTGGCCAGGTGGAGTGACGACTAGCGAAAAGCGACTGGAAGAAATGGATAAGGAGAGCTGAAGACCGAGCTCAATGGCGTGAATTAGGAGAGGCCTACTAGGTAGAATTTAACTTTATATATTATATTTAGGCCGACTTGCGGCTAGAGCGGATGGCTAACCAGGTAGGGCAGTATGTGTTTGGAATGCGAAAATTTAAAAGTTGAGGTTAATTGTTTTGAAAAGGTAGCGCATAAATGAGTAGGTTTCTGCAGCAGTGGAGCGGGGCAGGAGGGGTAATTCTCGTGACAGACCACACACCCTTCGGCATCGCTCCACCAACGCAGGAATCCCTGTCATTAATGGGGATGTTAATGATGATCCTTATATGAATCCTACCGACTGCTCCAGCCTACAAGTAGTTCTAACAGTCGACTCACCATTCACCAATAAGTGTGCAGTCTCAAACAGTCTCCCGCTAAATCGGCTAACAGGACCCGTTTGTTGGGCAGTAGCGCGATGCCAGCCACTCGCCTCGGCCGCTTGTCTGCCAGCTCGCAGGCCGCCAGCACCCGGCCGCCCGCGCCCGGCTCCAGCACCACGACAGCGGGCCGGCCGCGGACGGCGCGCGCGCACACGATGCGGCAGCCGGTGTCGGAATCTTCCAGCGCTATGCCGCCGTAGCCACCTCGACCTGAAACGTGCCTGTCGTTATAAGATTTATAGGTTTGGTTACAAGTTATGTTTTGTCGGTGGTGGCCGAGCGGTACCATGCGCGCTTTACAATTCAACGGCACCCTGTTTGAAACCTAGGCCCGGCACCTATCTATGCTAATATTATAAAAGCAAAAGTAGCACTGTCTCTTACCTTTCACGAATAAACGGCTGATCCGACCTTTATGAAATTTTGAATATATGTAGTTTGAATCCTGGGGGATGACATAGGGTACTAGCTTTTTCATTCGTCGTTTCATTTCAACTGTCACGATCAAAATTTTATCAAGGTCTGATTTGCCGCTTATTCGTGTAAGGTCAGACAGACAGACAGACAGACAGACAATAAGATAGGTGTTGATTTGAATACCACTCGAAAAAGGTTAAAAAACACATAGTGAAAAACAGTATTTACAAGAAGCTCAAAATTCAAGGATATGTGACATTACGGCCCATCGTCTCTTTCCTCTCTGGGAGGAGGCTCGTCTCCCGTGGGCACGATTATGTGCAATAATAATGATAAAAAAGATTTAAAAAAAAATAGGTCGAAACTGTTTTTTTTTAGTTGTAGTTAACTTTTGCGCCTAAACAGCTACTTGGCTTATTTCCCCAAATTTACACAAATAACTAAAACCTATTAAGGCTGATTGAGTGTTAACACACACGTGTCACACAAGGCTTATTTCAATTAGAGCCATGTGTGACGTGCACACCTTTGCTGAACGTTTCTATGTAGTTTGTTCTGTTCATGATTTATTGCAACCGTTTTTAAAAGCTTTTATTTTATTTCACTTGTATGTATGTATCGATGTATCTATATATCTATATATTTTGTCCTGGAATCTTGCAATTCCAATTTCGAGAACTTCCCTATTAGCTATCCGGCTGAAACTTTCAGGGTAGCTCACAAACCGATGACAAAGCAATAAAATTAAAACTTCAAAATGTAAAAAGTGACAATGAAACAAAAAAACCTTAGAATGTAAACAATGTAAACGAACCATAAAAAACGTTAAATATAAAAAGTGAAAATGAAACAATAATAATAAAAAGATGAAAAAATACTTTCATTAAAAAAATAAGGTCGCAAATGTTTTTTTTTAGTTGTAGTTAACTTTTGCGTTTAAACAGCTACTTGGCCTACTTCCCCAAATTTACACAAATAACTAAAACATGTACCTACATATAAAAACTTTAAAGATCTTATTTTTTTCGTGAAAGCTTTTTAAGCCCTTGTTTTAGAATTTGGAGTAAATGCTAGCAGCATGCATCAAGCTGCATGATACATACGAAAAAATATTGTTCGTATTGAGGTAATAGCTTTCAGTTCGCTGTTCGCTGTTATAGCTCCGGCAGAAACTGGATGAGAAGAGCCGAAGATCGGGCTCTATGGCGTTCATTGGAAGAGGCCTATGTCCAGCAGTGGACGAACACAGGCTGATGGTGACAGCTTTTACACAAAATTAAGTTTGAGTTTAACTATCGCTCCGACAACGTTTTCTGACGCTATTATATTAAGTTTAAGTTACAGCCATTTTAATCTAAGAAACGTTTATATTTTAAATTAAAAGCACTTTTTTTTTTATTTATGTGTACCTAAAAACAGTACCGTGAAATACCCACATACTAACTGACAGACAACGCTAAGCCTAAACGAGTAGACATTGAGATTTGAAATTTGGAGTATAATATGTTCCATATCCTAGAGATGCACTAAGGAAGTTTTTTGTAATTCCATCTCTAAGGAACGAAAGGGGTGGCAAAGTTTACACGCGGGCAAAGCTAGCACAGCTAGTTTTAATAAAGTATTGTTAACACTAGTGTTACCTTTAGGCACTGGTGCAAGCGTGGCTTGTAAGTTTCCGTCGGAGTCGTACACTCGGACGGCCACATCCGCTATGACGATCAGATCTTCGGAGAGCGCCAGGCCGCCGACTAGACCGAGGTCGCCGTTGCCGATCTGTAAACAACATTACAACTAGTTTAAACTAAATTGATTTTAGCGCCATCTAGCGTAATCGTTAACTAAAGTAACTTTGAAGCTGACGTGAATTCCTGAGATTTTTCCCTTACGGGTTTGAGACATGCCAGTAAATATTTACCCCTTACAAAATGTAGTTCATTCATTATTTTCCGCGATTTGAAATGCGTGATTTTCCGTAGCTCTACCCCTTCCTGTCACGGAATGTGCGGCTGAACGCCATCAGCATTTCTCGCCCTAGCAAACGACGCATCCGAGCGATAGAAAGGGATAGAGCTACGGGAAAATGCGCTGCCACGCGGACCGGTCGAGTCAATCTCTAAGCCATGTGTGACGATAGTAATAATAATATCATCATCATGTCAGCCTTTAGAAGTCCACTGCTGAACATAGGCCTCCCCCAAAGAGCGCCATGACGAGCGATCTTGTGCCACCTCCATCCACCGACTTCCTGCGATGGCTAAAATGTCGTCGGTCCATCGTGTGGGGGGTCTCCCCACACAATGCTTGCTTGTTCGTGGTCGCCATTCGAGAACCTTTATTCCCCAGCGGTTGTCGGTTGGTCATCGTATCCTTTCCCTCTCTTCGGACTTTTGATAACCCTATAATACCCCAGCGTAACTTACTTATTACTTCTTCCAGCTCTATCAACTTCTCATCGGTCCTCAAGGTGCGTGCGTTATAAGTTGCCAGGTCTAGAGATCGTGGGGGTTGGTAGCTGGGTCTCTGCCGGGGATTCTTAGCACCCCTGCTCCGCCGTTACCATGGCTGCTACCGGTGCAAGGAATAATGGAGCCGCCGGGGACTGGGGGCCGTCTTTGTGGTGTGTCTATATTGGGGAGGGGGTTTGCCATAATCACCACGCTTGGCAGGCGGATTGGTGACCGCAGTGTAGCAAATATGTGCTCGGAGGACGCTGCAGCCCATCTTCCGGTGTGTAATCCCTTAGTCGCCCACATCCATCGTCTTACGACACCCACGGGAGGATTGGGAGGGGTCTTGTTCTAAGCCGAGAACGCCACGGCATATAATAATATATACAGGAAAATTCACACCAATTACCTAGCCCCAAACTAGGATACTCTGTACTATGGGCACTAGATAACGGATAAACATACATAGATAGATAATGATTCGCAGACCTGCAGGATTCTGCCTAGTACAGTATGTGTAAAGTTATGATTGCACATGGATGTACCTCTCTCTTAATGTTCCAGTGTTGGTCGAACACGGTCCGCGCGCCGTTATCGGCGACGGCGAGCCTGCGGCGCGCCGCGTCCGCCACCATGCACGCGGGCTCCACCAGCCGGTCCAACCGGATCGTGCGGAGTATCGTGCCGTCTATGTTCACATGACAGTACCTCTCTCTCAATGTTCCCGTGCTTGTCGAACACGAACACGGTCCGCGCGCCGTTGTCGGCGACGGCGAGCCTGCGGCGCGCCAAGTCCGCCACCATGCACGCGGGCTCCACCAGCCGGTCCAACCAGATCGTGCGGAGTATCGTGCCGTCTATGTTCACATGACAGTACCTCTCTCTCAATGTTCCCATGCTTGTCGAAAACGAACACGGTCCGCGCGCCGTTGTCGGCGACGGCGAGCCGGCGGCGTACCGCGTCCGCTGCCACGCACACGGGCTCTACCAGCCGGTCCGACCGGATCGTGCGGAGTGTCGTGCCGTCTATGTTCACCTGGAACCGGTACATCACGTCAATAAGCATGAAGCATTTTTTGAACAGCGCATCTCATCATCATCATCTGAACCTATGTTCGAACTAAGATGGCTAGATCCTTGTTTAATAAAAATATTATAAAGAGGAAAGATTTGATTGTTTGTTTGTTTGTAATGGATAAACTCAAAAAATACATACACGATTTTAAAAATTCTTTCACGTAAAGAAAGCTAAATTATCAGCGAGTAACACTAGCAGGATTTTATTTTTCAAAATTAGAGTTCCCTTCTAAAATTACAATAATAAAACACGAGGAATAAATTTTTGCAAGAAATCTCGATTACTTTATATCACAAACCAACGAGTATATAAATACTACGTAAGATCACTAACTAAGAAGGTGATACGGGTCTTTGTACATGGAACGTTGCCATGGAAACGAAATCACAGAACATCTAATAATCATTGACGTAGGAAATGCTCTATGCTAATAATTCACGAAATAGTAACCGTAATTCAACCTCCTTGCGTTTACTATAGGTGAAATGGTACGTGAGTATAAAAACTATAAACATTTTTTTAAAGGTTTAAGAAATTGTTGTTGTTCTCTTTGTCCAAATAAAGTACCTACTAATTTTATCTTTCTATATATCTACCCATGCGAAGCCGGGGCGGGTTGCTAGTGTTTAATATATTGCAGCACTAATTGGTTCCTAAAGTCACCGACAGACTGCGCCTTTCGGCCTTATATTGTATAAAAGGTCGCACCGACACGGCGGCCTCTTTCTCGCTACACTCTCAAATGTACTGTACGTACCTAGTTTAGAGGTTACAATATATATCTCCATAATTCGCAATTTAACCCTATTCCCCATAAAGACTGCGAACATACAGACACGACATTTTACACAATAGCCTCTCTTATACGGGCTTGATAATTGCCGCAATTGTACACATAGGCAAAAAGTTACTGCGACTTAGAGCAACAATATTGGGTTACACTTCATAACCTACAGCACCTGCAATACTTGCTTACCAATTGTCCGTTTCCGAGGACTTTTGTACGACAATCCACCGAAGGTGAGATACGCGGCATCACGCTTTAAAACATGTTACACAACTGTTCTTACTTCAGTTAGAGTTCTAGTCCGCCAGTTGACGAGCACCACTCCTTCCGCAGTAACCGCTATTCCCGTACAACTGCGACCCGCCAAGCCTGAAACATAACGTAGTAGACTGATCATTCTATGAACCAAAAAATCTACTTCAAATTGATATCGATACAATTTATAAGGGACCACCCAGCCCCTAGGTTTACTACCCTTTCAAATACAAAAAGAATCATTCAAATCGGTTGAGAAATCTCGGAGATATGAGTAAAAACACACAAAAAATGACGTACATTCGATTTGAAAACTATACCTTTTTGGTAGTGGACTGAAAATAAGAACAGCTTTCTGAAACTCTGCATATTTTAAACTCCAGCAGAGAGGGTTCCAGGACCGTATGTGAAAAAGAGTAAAAAAACAAAAAGTGGCTGCAGCGACCGAAAAGTCCGTGCTAAAATAAAGACCAAAGATTAGGCACATTGTTGGAAAGAAGAAGTTCTGGAGCTCACACACAACGGTTTTCTAAACTCCAGCACAGAGCGATCGAGAGGGTTCCAGAAGACTGTACGTGACATAGAGTAAAAAAACACAAAGTGACTGCAGCGACCGGAAAGTCCGTGCTACCCATATATTGAATAAAGATTAAAGATTAGGCACATTGTTGGCAAGAAGAAGTTCTGGATCGGTTAGATCGGTTCAGAAATGCGACCTGTAGAGGAGAACAGCCGGACATACGAAAGCATTTTTGCCCAGGCTGAAAAGGAGACGCTTTGCTCGCGCTCGTTTGGTCAATAAAGAAGTAACGAAAAGTCTGTACAAAGAAGATATATAAAAAAAAGTATAGGGAAAGTCCTTAAGTAAGCTACTAAACATTTTTTTAAATCATGTACGTTTGGTTGTCAGTTCGAGCATCACGTAAAAGCTGGGTTTGACTTAAAAGCTGGTGTACTTGGTGTCTCAATCCGATGAATAGAAGCCGAACAATAAATTAAAAACTGTTTGACGGATGACGGACGTTTGGTGTTTGGTAGAGTAGGACCAAATCTTTATGGCGGCTGAGAAATTAGGCGCAAGGCGCTGCGCAATAGCTAATTTTAGGTGTAAGCGGGCTTTGGAGAGGTGATAGGCCGGGGCACACCCTCCCGCTAGCCCACAGCATCGCGCGCGCGCCCGCCGCGGTTGTGCTTGTGTGCACGCTACATCCGTACGCTGCACACATGCATGCGATTCTGTTCAAGTAGTCTAGTTAGTTATTTTAAAGTTGTTTGTTACCAACCAATACAATCCACCAACACAATATCAGCATATATTCCGATATTCATATTATTGTGTTGACGTATGTTAACATAATTTCATGATTGGTTAAAAAATAATGAATAGGTTAAGTGTAGTTAAGTGTCGAATCTAATTTAGCTACTAGAAACAGCTATTTTTTTATCATTCCATTATTTGCATGTGACATGTAAGTAAGTATGGTTTATGTAGTTTATTAAATATGTATGTAGGTATATTCATTTTTATTTTGCATGATTTATTGTATTGTTTTGCACCACCGTCCTTTTTTAATTCGTAATTTCTGTCCATCTCCAAATCCAAAGTTTGTCTGGAAAAGATCGCTTTTAGCGATAAGACCACCCGTTTTGCCTATTTTTATATTAAATTCTTGTATGTTTGTTCCATGATTCTGGTGTAATAAATTGTTTCTTATTATTAGCATGTTCTGTAGGTAGTTAAAAAAAAAACGTTAATAATTGCGAACCTTACTGTACCAGCGCGAAGTCACACTCGCAGCGCGGTTCACAGCCGCCATTAAGATTGGTTCCTACTATACTTTTGTTCCTGAATTAACATATAGTTTACTTTTAACCCACAGAAATGATTACGCGGGTTAAGCCGCGGGTACAGCTAGTTAGTTTCAACGGAATGAGATAGTTCCGTTAAAATAAATGACTTTGATATAACCTATCGACATACGAATAACGATATATATTGTAATAAGTAATGAAAAGAGAATAGAATATACTACGTAAGATAAGTATAACCCGCGTATTTCAAGAATCTGATTATAAATGGCGGCCCCTCTCGCGTGAGAAGGGCCGCTCAGAATCAGAAAAATGGATGGTTTTGTGATCTTTAATATGGTATTACTCGCGATTTGCGTGGCGTAGACATTTCACGACAAACAAACGGCCGTGCACCCGACACAGCCCCACCCGTTTATTTTTACTCAAAGTTTCTTCTTACCTTCATTTACAATATGGGTTTTAAATGCAAAGGTTTCATCATCCAACACCTTGACTCTAGAGTTGCCGGCGTCCAGTACGTATATTTCACGTCGTTTTGGACATCTGGAAATCGAACAAACCGGATTTAAATGTATTTTCTCTTTTATTTTTAACCCCCGAATTAGAAAAGAGTGTTATAAGAGACTTATATAAGTTTAGGGTGTGAATGTATCACTGTATGGTTCTTAGCTATAATGAAGAGGGTCAGGATTGTAGCTCCCAAACGAATGGACCGATTTTGATGCGGTTTAATTCTGTTTGTAAGCTGATGTGATGGTTCTTACCTATAATGGGAGGTCGGGGGTTATTTAAATTATTTATTTGGGCTTGTTAACCTCAACTAATTGTTGGGATTTAATCAATATATTTCACCCATAGCTAATTAGGGGGAAGGGGTGAAGATCGTAGCTCCCAAACGAATGGGCCGATTTTGATGCGGGCTCTTTATGTATGAAAGTTGATGTGATCGAGATGGTTCTTAGCTATAAGGGCAGGCGGTTGGGGTTATATACATTTTTAATTTGCGCTCGTTTGCCATTGAAGGCAGCGCATCATTCAAAGAGTGATGAGAAAAGAAAGAGAATAGAAAGCAGATAGTGCTTCGAGAGGCACGGATGGTGCAGGTTTTAGCCTCGTCCGTAATACAAATATTTCCTTTATAAAAATGATAAAATATGGTTTCACAATCACAATTATGGAAAACCAAAAGGGTAAGGAACATCGCGTTTCGTTTTAAGATGTGCTCTTTTGGTTGAAACATCGTGGTGATAGGATTATCCAGCTTAACTGCAATGACGCTGTCTAGACCGCGTATCTGTAGCATAGCCTCGGCTGCTTCTTGACGGTGCTTCGCGCGCAAACAAGGTCAAGATGTGTGCGTGTCTGTATGCACATGCATTTGTTGTGTGCGCGTTGCGGTTGTGTGTGAGGGAGGGTGTGTGTGCGAGTGTAAAGCTAGTATCCTACCGACCTCGCCACTGCGACGGGTTGACTGAGCTGATCCTTGCCGGTGCCGCGCGCGCCCCACACCAGCAGCGGCGCGTGCGCGGGCGCCGCGCACGCACGCAGCGGCGAATCGCGCACCGCGCGCGAGAACACGAGCACGCGCAGGGTGATGGAGCCTGCCGTCCACGGACGCATCGAGATTCTGAAGTGGCAATAAGTGTATGTTGTGTAGATTTCAAATATATATGTCCGGTACATTTATTTTAGTTTCGGGAGGTTGAGCTCGACGAGTTTAGGGCGCTGTTAGCGAACGAACAGACGAACATATAAACATACGTTGCTAAAATCTTACCCCTTCTGTTTCGCAGTCTTGTAGACATAAAGGTTTTGGGACAATATGAATTCGTAGATGAGTCACTTGTACAGTCCAGTATCCAAATCGGTAACAGTGCAGGGTAGGGGAGAATCGTCGACGGCCGCCGGTGCTGCGCGCTTCTCCGTGGTAGTCCACCGTGTGCAGCATCACTACTGTTTCGCAGTCGGGGAAGGAAATATTTTGGGACAATATGTATTCGTAGATAAGTCACGTGTAGAGTCCAGTATCCAAATCGGTAACAGTGCAGGGTAGGGGAGAATCGTCAACGGTAGCCGCCGGTGCTGCGCGCTTTTCCGAAGTAGTCCACCATGTCCAGCATCACTACTCTTTCTAAGTACCGTTTCGCAGTCGGGTAAGGAAAGGTTTTAGGACAATCTGTATTTGTAGATACTTATCTACGAATCAGGTGACTTCACCTGTACAGTCCAGTATCCAAATCAGTAACAGTGCAGGGTAGGGGCGAGTCGTCGACGGTCGCGGCGGCGGTGACCGGGTCGCCGCCGGTGCTGCGCGCTTCTCCGTGGTAGTCCACGGTGTGCAGCATCACTACTGTTTCTAAGCCGCACACGCAAGCAGATTCTGAAATCGGTTAACATAAATTATATACTTTATTGAACACTTTCCCCTGCCCTGATTTCAGAGAAGATCACTATACTTTGATTTTTATAGCTTGATCGCCATAACGGCTGTCATCGAGCTAACGCGCATGAAGTTTCCTATTTTTACATTCAAATGTATCCAAAACAATGTCGTACTTTATTGGTGTGACGGAGAGGGATGTACAGTTTTCATTGCGCCATCTTAATCCCAGACTATAAAACAATAATAATCGATTATGAAAATCGCAATAACTTTATTTGCTTACTCGTAATAAATTTATAAAAAAGTTTCCACAGGGTAATTTAAATCTATAGTTGTGGTAAAATGCAAAGAATGGGCGTAAAATAGATTCCGCTCTAATCTAATTTTGTTCTAGCAAAATGTCACGTTTTATTTGGTCTAGATGGTCTATACTCTATATGCACCCAAGTAAAAAAAATACCATCCGAAGGTTTTTTGTCAAGTTTTATCCCCCAGAAAGGGGCAAAAAGGCGGCTCCTCCTCATTAGACCCGATTTCTATGTTTTTTTATTTGAAAGGTAGTAACTTTAAACTGTCAGCTATCGGTATCCCGTACGGGATATATGAGACTATAAAAAAGGAAAATTAAAAAAAAAGTTTTATTTAACTTCTTCAAATACAGGTTTTGTGTATGGCAAACATTTTAATCATTTTATATTTTAAAAAAATTGCCCAAGAACTCCATTAACGCACTCGTCCACAGGTAAAGTTAGTCTCATAAAAAATTGGAGATGAGGATGTTCGGTGTGATGATCAGAATAGCTCCTCAAAATGCAGTAAATTCCTCACTTTTAGGTTTCTGCCAGTGGAATCAGCCCTTTACCTACTAGGTAGGGATTGATGGAGCACCTTAGTTATTAATGTTAGTGTTACAATAAGGTAACTAGATGGCGCTACTGTGCATGGCTAGATTGTTTGCAGAGGTTTACAGCTCGCTGAGCCACTAGTATTGGTGGGAGTCATGCATGAAATTGGATAAGAAAGCCAAAAAAGATACGCTTGTAGGGTACAACGATGATGACAGCTATCGAGTTTGGGTAAAAATACCCTGTCATCAGACGTGGCAAAATCTCTATAGATTTTGCCACGTCTGATGCGAGGACATTTCATCAAGCGAAGATATTTTACGCCATATTGAGACAGACCTACAAGAGGAATTAAGAGACCTTAAATCGAACAACCTCAAGAAGTACCTCCATATTCATTATTCTGTGGCGCAAATATATATATATATATAAAAAAAAATGTAACTCCTTTTCGGATGACCCAATTTTGATAAAACATAGATAAAAACCTCCGCAGGACTTCAAGGAATACAGTTCAGCAAACATCATCAAAATCCATCCAGTGGTTTTTGCGTGATAAAGTCACAGACAGACAGACAAAAATTTTAAACGATATTTTTGGATTCTCCTACTTTTAAATACAAGAAAAAAAATACTTCCATGTGCAGGTTTCACTTTGTTTATAGTTTTATTATATGTATAGACTAGCTGTACCCGCGACTTCGCACGCGTGGTCATTTCTCTAGGTTAAAAGTACTAAAATACCAATATACTAACATGATCAAAATTACCTCAGCCGTCAAAAAGTTTTTATCGATTGTTCGGCTTCTACTCATCGGTTTGAGATTTCAAGTACTCCAGTTTTTAAGTCAAACCCCAAGCTATCTAACAGTGAAAACCGCATTGCAAATGGTCCGTAATTTTTACGTGATGCGTGAACAAACATACAGACAAACAGATAAACAGACAGACACGAATTTTAAAAATGTATTATTCTTGTTCAGTAGCTTATTTTAAGTACCCTAGACAATTTTTTTTTCAATTATCTCCGTTGTACAGATTTTTTCGTTCTTATTGCTTTATTATAAGTATAGATAGATAGATAGATATAGATAATGTATGTACTAAAAAAAGTCACAATTTGAATATAGAACATATAAGTGAGCAACATATATATATGATCGTTTTTTTTTCAACATCGTTCGATAATCGATTTTTTCCTACACTACTCCAACCCTAGAAATATCACACTGGCACCTGTCTTGGCGATCAAGCTATGTTGTACAAACTATAATTACTATTTTTGTGTACTTCACTCAATTCTTTTGTTTATTAATAACTAACTTTACCTGAGGCTTTACCCGCTTGGTAATTTCTGTGGATTAAAAGTAGCCTATGTGTTATTTCAGGGCCAAAAGTGCCTATAAAATACAAAATACCAAATTTCGTTTAGCCGTCAGATAGTTATTTGGCGAATTCTCGGCTTGTAATCATTGGAATAAAATACCAATTTCTAAGTCAACCCCTAAGCTATCCCACAGTGAAAATTGCATCGCAATCGGTCTACTACATTTTACGTGACGCGCGAACAAACAAACACACAGATGGACACCGTTTGTAAAAATGTTTTTTTTTTAATTAGTAGCCTAAAGTCACCTAGATTATAGGCCTTTTTTAATTACAGACTTTTTGTTACTAACTGCTTTATTATAAGTATAGATATAGATTAAAAAACTAAAAACACGTTCTTATAAGGTAAAATTAAAAGGCCTTGATAAGACAAACGTAGTGAGCCCTAACTCTAAGAATTTACGAGAAGTCATTCAAAGGTTCCGTTACCCATCTTCCAGCTCCATCATCAGATCAGCACGGTGGTACCTACTATATTATTGTATGGTCATCGGAATCACATTTACACTTGCAAAGTTTAAAATAGATACGACCACTAGAAGTGGGTGAAATTCAGTTCCATAGAATAAATTACAGGTCGTCCTAATAAAAGCGTGTTGATTAGGGAGTCTTGGGAAAAGGATGGAACACCCTGACCCCCACGTGGTTCGACCTTTTCCTACCCCCGGGTTTAATTTCTAAACGCGGAGTCAGAAGCTCGCAAGGAGTTCCTAAACGCGAAATGAGCGCACGAGTCATGAACGTAGCAAGGAGGGTGGTGGCGAGCGAAGCGAGCCGGCTACGTTCCAAGCGGAGTGTTGGAGTGGAGCGAAGGGACGACGAAACGAGAGTTCTGGCGAGAGCCTGTTTACTAATTCGGGATCAATTTTAGTCCTTGTGGTATGTCGGTATGAATTATCATTTGCAATTGACTGACTGTATAATTTGTAACACTATGGTGATATCGGTGGATGGAGGTGCCACAAGATCGCTGTCATGGCGCTCTTTGGGGGAGGCCTATGATCAGCAGTGGACTTCTAAAAGCTGACATGATGATGGTGAGATAAACATGAGTCTGACCAATCAAGAGCAGGTTGATGGAGGTGGCGATAGAATCGTAGAAATCGGATAAATTGTAATACTGCGCACCGATTGGTCGGTATATTTGATCGTGCATGTTCGTTCACAATTTTTCGTCTGTTTGTAATAAAATTAGTTAGATTGCGTCAGATTGGTAATCTGTCGGTTCTTACAATAAACCGATGACATATACCTACACCTAGTCAAACTACGAAAGCAGGAGCGTGACATTCTTAACCACGTCATAAAGTCTCACTTACCTAATGATAACGTACAAAGTCCCGGGAACGTCGTGCTAGTCCGCACTCGACCCAGCGCAGCCAGTGCCTCGCCGAACCGTTGTTGGGCATCGTTGTGAGCAAAGTCAACTGCTAAGAAAGCGTTTTCTCGAGGCTCCGCTAGGGCGGCCGCGTCGCCCAGCCGGGCGCCCAGTGCGGCCGCGCGACTGCTCACCTCGCGAACTTCCACCTGCTGTTGAAGACCGGAGCATTCTGCTTCCACCTACAAACGTTTTGAGTCACGTACAAATTGAAATAATAACTCATAATGCAACAAAACACCTAATTAATAGTACATCGTAGAAATATTTTATTGTGGCACCGCAAGGTCTTATAACTAGCTTGCCCGCGTGGTCTTTTTTCTAGGTTATGAGAATCCTTATGTTACCCAAGACATCAAGTATTTTTATCAATTGCTCAGCTTCTACTCGTCGAAGTGAGAGCAAATCACACCAGATTTTCAAGCTATCCAGTGAATTCAACTGGTTTAGTATATTTTGCGTGCTAGATCATTTTTTAATTATCTTCATTGTACATATTTTTTGTTACCTACAGCTTTATTATAAGTATAGATCTCTATTATAAGTATAGATCACTACAACCTTAGCCTTTCAACAACCTTTGGATGGACCGAACTGGTTTACTAGTTAAAGCTTGGTGAGGTTATATTCAGGGTTTAAGAGTCCGGCGGAGGATGAATTTTCCATACAAACGTAATACCAAAATCATTTGTAATTTGAGCATATTTCCAGTGTTATAACATTATTCAGATTTGGAGTGTTTATCTAGGGTCCCAACTGTATTTAGTTTTCAAAATACTTACCTGAACCAAAATTAAGCAAATATTGCATTATCCTTATTTTCCGGAAAAAAATAAAGTTCGCTTAAATTTCGTTTCATGTAAGTATTATGAAAACAAAATACATTTGGGAACCTAGATAACACTATCCGAATTCGAACAATATCGTAGCACTGGAAATGTGCTCCAATTACAAATGATTTTGGATTTACCCACTAAGATAATCCACAAGAACCACAAATCATGAAATTAATTTTAAGTGTAATTTCAGTTACGAAAGCGCATTAATTGCAACATATCAGGGCCCCAATTCTACTAAAACGGAAATTCTATCTCTGGATTCTATCGGAAATTGTAATGACAATTGTCAACAATTTTCGCAAAATGTTCGCTTTTACCTCTTAAAAGTAGTAGAATCGAAAAAATTGTGAAAATTGTTGACAATTGTCATTACAATTGTTTTAGTAGAATTGGGGCCCTGGCTGGTCACATTATTAGAGCTTATGTAGGTATAAAACAATATTTGCGTTCGATTTCTTTGGCGCTGAACACTAAGATGTTCCAAATTCAAAAAGTGCGCGGCAAAGATAATTGTGGCGATTAATTATAAAGAGGATTAAAACTCATTACTGCCCGCTCAAAGTTTCTTATAGAAAACACTACCTTTGGGTGCAATTAAAGGCGAACCAAGTCGTCCTTTTCGAATAGATGGGATGAAAACGCTATTTGTTCACCCTTACCAACAATTATCATTACAGTTAAAAGCAAGGAAATCATGCCCTATCAGGAAAACCAAATACAGGCCAACTCTCAACTCGTAACGCCTAACTTTCACTGGTTGTTACAAGTTGTCGCAAACAAAACAATCAGGCAATTTGCATAAACACTCACTTTGGCTTTTTCGGCGTCAATCAACTTCAGCTGTTCCTCTAACAACTTTCGCTTGTGTGTCGCGGCGGCTGCCGCGGCGGATTTCAACTCGTTATGTCGTTTGTCTATTGCAGCTTTCAGTTCAGCGAAATGTCGGTCAATCGCTTCGTCGGCCGCCGTGGCTGCAGCTTCCAGTCTTCGCAATTCACTGGCGACAGCGTCTCTCGCCGATCCCAACTTACTAAGGCACTCATTCGCTCTATACAAAAGTATCTCCGACATTCTTTTCAAAGCGATCGAGAAAGGTACAACGGTGTGGTCGCAGGGTGTGTCGCTGTGAGGCCCGTCAGCGCAGTGCCGGCAGAATACACAATCGCAAGTTTCGCAAAAGAGCAACTCTCGACCGGGATGCGAACTGCACTGCGGTATGACTTCTCTGCGCTGTCTCGCCATTAAATCAAGCAGCTGGTTCACGAGGAATGAAGGAGGCAGCGCCGCGACTCCTCCTCGAGGTATGTTGATGAGTTCTCGACAGATGGGACATCGGAAGCTGTTAGCGTTTCGGTTTTGCGAGGCAGCTATTCGCGTGAGGCAGTGCAAGCAGACTGTGTGTGAACACGGTAGTAGCTTCGGTGTGTGCTCGCCTCCATCGTAAGTGCCTGGAAATGCACACACAAACAGCTTCCTCAATAAAATTTATAGGTATTAAAGGATGTTGGTTAACTGAGGTTCATTCGTATGTTTGGTACAATGTTCACTTAAACTGGGACAAATTAAATTATATGTATTTAAGAAAAGATTTGATCAGCAGCTGGGTATAAGTTTGTATTTTTGTGATTATATCATCTAGATCCGTTTTCAATTTGAATGGCTTGATTACATCCAATAATGTTTATTTCTTGGTGGTCCGTAATGGCTCTCAAAATGTCTATATAAAATCTAAGTATAGTATAGTATCGCCTGCATTAAAAATGCTTTTCAGTGCTTTTATAATGACAGGAGCCTAGGCAATGTAACTATGTCCGAACGGGTTTCCGGAAGGCCGTTCAGCCTTCCATGTACAGTGCCACCAACTTATCTGTGAGCTGAATGGTGGCGTGATTGTTCCAGTTAATCGATAAGTACCAATCAAAAAACAGAAAAATACAGAAAATGTGAAACTCATTTGAGGCGGCTGTAGTTCCTTTTTTGCCACTTCACAGATAAGTTGGTCGCACTGGATAAGTTTTGCTCACATTATTGTATGCATGATTATGTTGTAACGTATAAATTGTGAACCGAATAAAAAAAAAAATGACTGGCTCATGAACTTTTTAAGTGTTCATGAACGTGTAAAAGTGCATAGAAGAGATATACCATAGAGCAATCATAAATTCTTAAAAATGACACAATTTAACACGAGAAACCTCTTAGATAATTTCTCGACAAGTCTCCTACGCGATTTATTGCGATAGGATTCGGGACTGGCATGAGGCACGATGCTATGTGCGGGAACAGGGAGCAAAAGGAGTGTCCTTTCTTTTAGATATTTATCTTTACTCTATAGCAGTGTACTAACATAAACACGTGCCGCAGGTGAGGAAGCTCTCGTTAAAGTCCTCGTAGTTGATGGAGACGGTCTCGACGAGCGTGGAGCTCATGCTCGCCATCCCGACGCCCAGCCGTGAGCTGTCACAATATCATACATACATTATACATTACTACATAGTAGGTAAGTATAGGACTTATAAAGTGCACGGCTTATAAACAGTGGATAAAGCATTTATGAATTTATGAAGACCTACGTCTACGTAAATACTGAATGACCGAGCGAGGGTGAAGCGCGAGCGAACCGTCTCTGTTTCAACTTGGGCAAAAATTATTTCGTATGTCCGGATGTCTGTCCGAATTTCCGGCTGTTCTCCTTTACAGGTCGCATTTCCCAACCGATCTAGACGAAACTTGGTATACAGGTAAAGCGATTTTTTTGAATTTTTTAGACATCGGGGATTTTTGATTGACATTTCCCCCAAAAAAGGGGGCTACTGAATATCTCCGCCTTATTAAATCCGATTTCGATGTTTTTTTTTAATTTGAATGTTAGTAAATTTAAGTTAGTCTTATAAAAATTTGGTGAAGATCTGATCTTCGGCGTGATGAGCAGAATAGCTCCTCAAAATGCAGTAAATTTCCCACTTTTAGGTTTCTACTAAATAAATAAAATATTCTCGTAAAGGGCTGATTCCACAATCAGACCTTTACGAGAATTAAAGAACAGTTACATGGCTTAAAATAGTATCAGTACTAACAGGACCCGGATGTCATTCCTTGCCAAACTATGCCAAACATTTTAACCCACCCACCAAAGCTAACTTTTAATTGCTTACGAATATTATTAATGTTGAACTTCGACAAAGAACTAAAAATGATCGGGACGTCGGAACCACAATTACGAGAGTAAAATGGAGTTGGGCAGGACACAGCCAAGCGAAGTGACGACAGGTTACTCCACAAGGTAACCGGTAAGTGGTGGCCAACACAGGGAAAGCTAAGCGTTGGTCGTCCAGCAGCAAGATGGGCCGACGATATTGTTAAGATCGCAGGTCGAACATGGATCCGTGGCACAGGACCAAGGCGAATGGAGTGCTAAAAGAGAGGCCTATACCCAGCAGTGGGACGAGAAAGGCTGTAGATGATGGTGATGATATCATCGAACTTGTTGGACCATTGAACATAACAAATTAATTAATATGTACAAACTACTTTAATAACTAACCAAAGTAAATCAATCACTATGAGGTAATAAGTACATATAAACATTCGATAATGTATGCAACTGTATGTGATCAAGGCAAACCAGAACTATGTATTATGTTATTAGTCGAGGAACGATCTTTTAATATTTAAGTAATTAGTCAATACGATACAAAACCAACAGTTTATAGGTACCTATATACATTTATATATAGATGTTTCTAAACCTGTTTTATATGTGTAGGTATATTGGCTTATAAATAACAGTTATATACACAAGAGCTATGTATAGTTTCATATAACAAAAAATAATTCATTCAAATAATTCAACACCAGTTTTTGAGTCAAGCCCAACAATGAAAATGCATCGCAATCGGTCCAGTAGTTTTTACGTGATGCGATTAAATGTTATATTCTTGTTCAGTAGCTTATTTCAAGTACTCTAGACATTTTTTTTAAATTATCTTTATCGTTCTTATTGCTTTATTTTATAAGTATATGTATAGATAGATGAAACATTTGAATTATCGTTTGGACTATATCAAAAACAAAAAGTAACTCACATCAATCTAGTATTTTGAAACCACAAGAACATAACTAATAAACAAATTATCATAGCCAGAGACTTTAAATTACAAAACCAACATAACTCATTTAACTAATGTGAGATAATGAGCACAAAATACAGGCGACATGTGATTCAACCAATCATTGCAGATTGCTCCCGTTTCATTCCATTGCATTCAATTGAATGAAGCGTGTAATTATGTTGACAGTCATTATACATTGTAAGGATATTTATTTGCTTTTGATCAAAAGGTGAATGTAATACAATGGTATGACTAAGACCTGACTACCTCTAGTAATGTATGTTTTGGTAAACTAAGGTAGGTACAATTCTACTTACTTATTCCAAACATTGAGTGGTTAGCAAGAAAGGCTATACAATGTTACCTGCATTTTAATGAAGATTATAGATTGCGATTGCGTTGTCGTAAACCTATGAAACATTATTCAGAATACCAATGTCCAATCGTTATAATACACTGTTATGCAAAAAAAAAAATATACTGCTATATTGTTATTATTTCTAACAATAAAAGTATTGCTGCGCTAACGAACAAAAAATTACAGGATTACGTTTTTATTAGAGATGCGCCGAACATGGATTTCTAAACCGAACCGAATAACGAACATTGTTCGGTTCAGCAATTACCGAGCCGAATGTTCAGCCGAACTATTCGGTTCAATTTAGAGGCGCTTTGCCGCACTAAACACGTTTGTACAGTACAGGTCCGCGAGGCGCCAGGCCGGCTAATCATTTGAAAACCGATATCTTTTTAAGATGGACATCATCACTCGCGCTATCTTTGCATTGTCGTCAAAAATAAGAGTTTTTCGTATTATTAGAGTTATACCAATCAATCGTTCGAAACTAAGCCCATAACTTCGTAATCTGGGATCAGAGTAGGGTCCCCCCCTCCTGCGACCTTATCTAAAACAAAACGCTACTGGGATGGAGCTGACAAAAACAATTTTGCTTAATTAATTATAATTTGATACATATTTATTTTCTATTTCATTGTGTTATCTGAGATTTAATGAATTACGAATTGATTGAATACAGAGTTCAGTCATTTACTATTATTCTAATTGTCACCATAAAAATTGACATTAATGTTTAAATATAGGTATCATGTTTGTCTGATATTACTAGCTGGTTTTATTTTTTAAATAAAAATGACTAAGTCGAATAATTTCGGCTTGTACTTTAATATTAATGAATTGGTTAATATTTGATATGTATGATAAATATTTTAAAGTCAATACAAGCTTAGGTAGGACTTAAAGTTACATAAGTTTAATATTCGACACATCAACCGAATATTCGGCCGAATACCGAACATATAAAACCATGCCGAATATGCCGAATACGAATAATTAACGAATATTCGGCGCATCTCTAGTTTTTATCATTTTAGTCGGTTCGATTCCCGGCTGAGGCAAGCAAGTTTTCAAAAGTCTTTGAACGCAGTTATAATTAATCTATACTTATAACATAGCAATTTGTACAAAAAAAAAGTCAGTACAAAGAAGATAATTTTAAAAAAATGGTCTAGGCTACTTAAAATAAGCTACTGAACAAGAATATAACATGTTTAAACATCATGTCTGTCTGTTTGTCTGTATGTTTGTTCGCGCATCACGTAAAAACTACTGGGCCGATTGCGATGCGGTTTTCCCTGTTGCATAACCGCAGTTGTTGTTGTTTTACCGCAGCTTGACACGCATCCTGCCAAACTGGTGTGGGATAGTAAATCTGCATGACGCCCCAAAAGGTAGCAAATGTCATTATATAAATGCTATTATTGTGTCCAAATTGTTAAATAATCATCTCTTCCTGCTGATTAAAATTACCTAATTTACCTATCAATTTCTTTCTTTACCTTGTATTTATTTGTTTTGAAGAGGCCCAGGCTTAGGTCTTTAAGACGAGAAAGTGTCCAATATTGAATACATAATTTTAACTAATGAATGAATTTATAAAAATTATAATGAACTTTATGTCTTGATTCATAAGGTTAAAATAATTTCAGTAAAAGCTTCACACAATTCGGTGTCCCTGGAAATTCCGTAGATAACCATTGTATTAAAATCTATTACTCTAATAAAACTGTAACTGGGCTAAATCTGTACATAAAATATTTTTTGAAAATTATGATTGAGTGAAACTTCAAATTCGATATGGAGTGCAAAAAGTTTTTTTATTTGTTGTCTGTCTGTCTGTCTCTTTGAATACGCATCACGCTGAAACTACCACACGGATTTTGATGCAACTTGGCACAATCATAGCTTATGTTATGGATGACTTAACATTTAGAATACATTTATCCCGCAAAAATCAATGGTTCCCGCAGGATAGGTGTTGAAAGTTATTTAAAAGAACACATAATATCACGCTGAAACTTCCGGACGGATTTTGATGTTTGGCACAGTCAAATTTTATATTATGTGTTAAAATCAATGATACTTTTTACGAAAACATAAGGGATTCCTGCGGGATAAGATTCTAAAGTTATATTAATTTGAAAGGAATAAATAGTACATCCGTTTATAATAGGACACCGTAAATTCGACGCTCATGCCACAAAGCAGAGTGGCGCAGCGGAAAAATAGTACATCCGTTTATAATAGGGCACCGTAAATTCGACGCTCATGCCACAAAGCAGAGTGGCGCAGCGGGAGCGTGTTCGGTCTGCAACACAGAGGCCCATGGATCGAATTCACACGCAATAAACGTTTTGCCTCAATATTTATAGGCATTTACATATTTTATGCGTTATATTTACATTTCTTCGATATTTTTAAGGCTTCTTTAATTTCCCTTAGTAAACCGTCAAGTTTTGTTAGAAAACAAGCAGATAAACATATACAGAAGCGTTTCTTGTTTCATGGGATATTGATCATTTATAACCCTTTCGACGCAATATACCAAAAACGTTAAATCCCAAAGACGTAGAATGGTACGATTAATGCCAAATTCTCATTTTGCAATATTTTTTTTGTATTCATGAGCATTTGCTCGACGATGCCAATGTTTTAAATTATCACAGTCACAATAATTCCACTTCGGATTATTTAGAAAAAACTCAAAAACAGAAAACAATTGTGTCAATTTACTTTGTAATATTTTTTGACTTTGTAAGTTTGTTAGTTTTACTTCAAGTGCATGTTTTATTTACAATCCCTCATAAAAAGCGCCCTCTTGTGGCTGTTTGCATTGGTAACCAAACTGCTTACTGTTTTATATGTTGTACCAACAGAACTGTCACAGCTGTGCGGTCGTCCGCGCAACCACGGGTTCTTCCGTGATGCACTAACTAAAGTGAGGGTCGACGTCGTGGTTATTTCAAAAATATACATTACCTACACAACGCTCTTGACGTCAGAGAGCGTGTTGGCATCGAGTATGTTTTAAAATGCAGAAAGCGAAAATGTATTCTTCGGAAGTATACCGTAAAGGTATACATTCGAACATTTATGACGTCACTGGTCGAGCTGAGATCGGTATAGGTAGTTTTGAATTTAAGATTTTGCGCGGCGTATTTTGAAAAGATCCCTCCACATAACGCTATTGCAACACATAGATTTCTGTCAACAGCCTTCAGTGGCGACCCTACTGAAAGTCTGTATGTAAGTTTGTTCGCGCATCAAGTAAAAACTACTAGATCGATTGCTATGCAATTTTCACTATTGGATAGTTTAGGGTTTGAAAAAAACTGGGATACTTGGTATCTTAATCTGATGATTAGATGCCGAGAAATCGATAAAAAAAAATTGAAATTTCTGAAAAAAAAAAACACCAGTCAATAGTGTTGGCAAAACGAAAGAGTTCTTGAAAAGAAATGTCATAATAATATGGCAAAACAAAGATACGATTAAGATAAGGGTTCCTGCCGGATAGAGGTTAAAAGTTGTGAAACTGTATCATTGCACAATATATTGTGTTGAGAATATGGATAAAATCTTGAAAAGAAATATCATATGGCAAAATAAAGATAGGGGTCATTTTTAGGGTAACGTACCCACCTTTCCTAGGGCACTTACTTATCTCTGAGAAATGCACGCGCTGCAAATGCATCGCATTTGCAGCGCGTCTAAGCTCGCATTTGCAGCGCGTGTAAGCTCGCGTTTGCAGCGCTTCTAAGCTAGCGTTTGCAGCACGTCTAAGCTCGCGTTAGTAGCAAGTGAGGAAAACGTCTGCGTAGTTATGTTTGTCATTAGCCTTCTGACAACTGTGAGTTAGTTCTATACATATTATAACTAAGGAAACGACGAGAAATAATAAGCACGCGAGCAAAGCCACGGGCAAAATCTAAAAAGTAATTCATAAGGATGGGAAAAAGTAGAAGAAAGATTTACACCAAGGCAGTTTACTGTTTGTAGCATAAAATTGTACTTTATGCACAAAAAGTACGTTATAATTTAAGGAACTAATTACTACATATCCATACAAATAAATAAGCGTCTGTTTGTAATGTCAAAATAAGAGTTTTTACTATATGCATATGAAAGCATACACGGTACTTATAACAAAAAAAGCAATATTTTTGTCTGTCTGTTTGTTCTAGCTAATCTCCGAAACGGCTGGACTGATTTTGACGGGACTTTCACTGGAAGATAGCTGATGTTACTAGGTTTTATTTTCGAAAAATAATTAGGGTTCCGCGCAAAAAATATCACCCATCACTTTTTACCATGTGGGCAAAGCTGCGGGCACAGCTAGTACCTAATATAATAATGCTTATTTTATTTTCACACAATTATTTTATTATTCTGTTTTAAGAATTAAGGAAGCTAAAAACTCTTGCCAGAAGAAATAAGCATATACAGCTAACAAAAACAAGTGAGATTTAACATAACGATGTTATAAATAGTACATTCCCCTTTACATAATTCATGCAAACAAACATTCAGAGGTCATTGACCAGTATTACGTTGGTACTAATGTCAAACATTCCTAGTTCTGAGCATGCTTGCAAGGTTTGGATTTGGAAAAGCAAATACACGAGGACTAGTTAGCTGCTTGACATACGAGTATAAAACATTATTAACCCATAATTGCATGGTGGTGGATTTTTCCATCATGTCATTAAGCAATTAATTAATAGTAATATATATATTTAAATAAATTAGGTGTGCGTTATAAATTAGCCGCGGCTTTGCCCGCGTGTTCATTCCTCCAGGTTAAAAGTACTCTATGTGCTATTCCAAGACCTAAAATAACAATATACCAATATTTGATCAAAATTTGTTCATCATATAAAAATATTTTTATCAATTGCTCGGCTTCTACTCATCGGATTGGGATACCAATTACACCAGTTTTTAATTTAAGCCCTAAGCTATCCAACAGTAAATCGCATCGCGAACGGTCCAGTAATTTTTACGTGATGCGCCAACAAACAAACATACAGACAGACATGTTTTAAATTAATTTTATATTCTTAGTCAGTAGCTTATTTTAATAACCCTAGACCATATTTTTTTTATCTTCGTTGTACAGACTTTTTCATACTTATTGCTTTAATATAAGTATAGATATTTATTCCTACTTCAAAATTTATATAACTTTGGACCCCTATCCCGCGAGAACCCTTCATTTTTTCTTAATAAAAACTTTCCTAAATTTGAACCCATCATATAAACTATGTCTGTGTCAAGTTGCATCAAAATCCGTCCAGTGGTCTCAGCCTGATACATGTTATTTTAAATAACTTTAAACCAATATCTTGCGGGAACCCTTTTTTCGGGATGAAAAGTATCCAATGGTCTAACTCGTAGTATGAATTCAATTCGAAAGTACATAGACGAGAAAATATCGAAATCCATCTTCCACACAAAGATCAATGTGACACGTGCTGTAGCTATAAAACTGGTAACATTTCCAAAGAAAATATGATAGTCACATTGGCGAAGCAAAATGAAGCCCGTGAAGACAAGAAGAATGTTATAGGTAGTGCAAACGAAAAGAAACAATTAGTGTAGTTATAACGACGACGCAAATGTTCAGTGTTTTCCTTGTAGTACAATGCACAGTGTTGGCTAGTGCATTGTACTACAAATTTAAATTACAATGCCATAACTTCACGGTTTATAATGTGCTATCGAAAAATGGTACAATTTATTTTTGGTAAGAAGCAGACAGCAATGTTAATGCTTATAAATTTACATCTTGTTTAATAGATTACTGTCAAGACCAACATACACATATACTGTCATATTACTGTTCAACTGAGAGCATTATTTTTATTTCTGATGGATGCGTAAATCAAAACCGGAACCGAATTTTGTCACTGGAAAAAACAAACAATCAATCAACAAATAATTTTGTCAATCGAGCAACATTATCTAAGAAAGGGACACACTATGATGGAGGTAGATAGCGTTCACTCCACTATTGAGCAATACATAAAACCACCAATAACTCTCCCAGTGACTATCGCACGAATGAGGCAAGCTAGGCCACAAAAGCCTTATGACATGAAAATAATTCATTATGAATTAAACCAAGCCTCAAATCTATACAACCTGGTAAGAAGAAGGGAGATCCTGTTGTGGTGGACATCTTAAGGAGATTTAAGTATTTACCCGATGGATCCATATTTTATAAGTTAAGATCTGTTGATGGGTGGTCCATACTTTCACAGCGCAGAAATAACCAAAGAAACAGCTTGATATCAGTAAACCGATTGTATAAAACTCCATTAAAAATGAGTAAATTTAAACATTTACAAGAATTAAAAATGCTAGTTGATCAGGATTACCATCTGTTTTATAATGCGTTGCAATTTATTCCGGGCACTTAACACCAGGCTCTGCTTTTTAAGAGTTTTTTTCCATAAATATGCTGGGTCAACCACAAACCTAATAAATGCGAAACTTAACATATATGTTTTCGAGATCTTTATCTCTCTAAGACTAAGACAAAAACATGATTAACATAATTTCATTCGATACATTTTCTTATCAAAAATTACGTTATTTTCGGTAATGTTTACATTTTTCTACTCAACGGCTTAACTTTTACCTCTAAAATAAAACTCACAGCAAGAAAATATAGTTTATTATCTAATGCTTAGACAAAATTTACCTAACTAAATTATTAGCCTGCCAATAAAATAAATAACTTTTGATATATACGTCATTTAGTTCTGACCTAAATTGTGTGTTCAAACAGGGCTCGCGATATTCAACCTTGTTACGCAGGCACTTCAGTGCTTATTGTGGGTAGCGGGTGGCAGAATGTAGGGTAGGGGAATGGGGAGTTGGAAAATGTAACCTTGGAGCCTGGCCTTAATTTGTGTAACCTAACTGTCTACTTTGTGCTTTTGTATACTTTGATTTGTATTCCAATATTTTTTTCCTTGTGATTTGACTGTTACATTCTAGTGTATTGTGTCTGTGTGTGTTCGTGTGTGTGTGTGTTCGTGTGTGTGTGTGTTCGTGTGTGTGTGTTCGTGTATGTGTGTGTGTGTGTGTGTGTGTGTGTGTGTGTGTGTGTGTGTGTTTAACATCAGTACAATAAAAATAATCATTTGAGTAATAAAAGAGATCGTTTTTATTTTAATTCATAGAGGCATTACAGGTCTAAACCTCCAATGTGATACAAAACGTGCAACCAAAACCTCTTGTGTGTTGTTTATTTTTATTTTACTTTTAATTATTCTACTATTAATTCCAAACTAAAATAGCATGGTATAATGCTGGAAATCATGTGCTTGCTATCTATATTTTTTGTTTTTGTTACTACCCTTGTTTTTCCAGTAGTTTGTTTTTATCAATTTAAAAAAAAAAACACTTTCATGAGAAAGTCATTTAACCCCCGAACAAAGAGATGGGTATTATAAGTTTAGGGTGTGTATCACTGTGTCACTGTGTGTGTGTGTCTGTCTATGGCATTGTAGCTCCCAAACGAATGGACCGATATTGATGCGTTTTTTTGTTTGAAAGCTGATGTGATCGATATGGTTCTTAGATGGGGGATGGGGAGCCCATTATAGCTAAGAACCATTTCGTTTCCCTCAGCTTTGAAATATGAAAAACCGCAGCAAAATTGGTCCATTCGTTTGGAAAATACGATTCTCACCCCCCTTTTCTCAACTCCTCTCCCCGCCTATATAGCTAAGAACCATCTCGATCACATCATTTTTCAAACATAAAAAAAGGCATTCATTTGGGAGTTATGATGCTCAACCCCCTCCCCCCCCCCTATTTTAGCTATGAACAATCTTATTTATCTCAGCTCTAAAAACATCAAAATCCGCAGCTTAATTGGTCCTTTCGTTTGAAAAATACGATTCTCACCCCCGTTTTCTCAACCCCCCCCCCCCCGATTACGAAAGCTACGATTCGCACCACCCGCCCACCGTCCTCCACCCCCATTATAGTTATGAATCATCTCGTTTACCCCAGCTTTAAAACATAAAAACCCGCAGCTAAATCAGTCCATTCCTTTGGAAGCTATGATTTTCACACTTTTAAAAACCAAGAATTCCAAAATCAGAGATATTTATTGCGTACACATACTTTATAAGCGGATACATGGACCTCTTTTTTGAAAGAACGCAAGAGGATGCCACGCACAGTGCATCATAATAAATGCCTAAATAGGTGCATTGCAGGTGCCAGTTAGTGCGTATCAGTTATTAAGATATTTATTATAAATATCATATTTTTAACATACCCTGATTAGAACCTTATCGCTAAGCAGCAATCTCTTCCAGGCAACCATAGGCTGAATAGAGACATGTAGCATTCAAACATGATTAATAAGAAAATAAAAAATACCTTTTGAAAAATTATGTGATTAGGTTTCGCTAAGCAGGTAACCTGCTTAGCGAAACTTATAAAACAGTAAAATATATCCCTATATCGTTGTTGGAGAGCAAGAAGTCATCGTAATTTTTAGGATTTTTTTCACTTTTGAATGTTGTTAATGATGTCAAAGTGTTTTTAAGCCCATCTTTACCTTATGGAATGATAATAAGAATTGTTTTTTTAGTATTTCCGATAATACAACAATGTCAGAAATACATAACTACTTGTCAAGCAAAAAATCAGTATGTCAAAATTAACTAACGGTACTTGAGTAATTTATTACAATCGTTTTACTAACCTTTAATCAAATAATGGGGCAGCACTGCGCTATTAACTGCTCTTAGTTATTTTTGACAAAGGAAAAACTTTGAATAAAATGCAATTCTGTGGTTTGGTAAAAGTCACCAACAGATCTTAAGTCATTTATATCAAGGTAATTACACGTTTTTAGGTCTTTACCTTCTCTGAAATCTAACTAAAGTTTATTAATTCAAGCAAAACCAACTCTTATATTTTTGGAAAATGCTACATTTAACTATCATACTTTTTATTATATATATATATATATATATATATATATATCTCGTAACATTACAAATATTTAAATAATTTATTTATTATATGGGTGCAGGGTAAAAATATCAATATTTTGTACCATTGTTGTAAACATAAGTGTTGATCAGTTATGCCGATTATAACAACATAAAAATATTAAAACGCGATTATCTACAAACTACCTTTTTGCACTTAATGACTTCTTGCTCGCCAACAACGATATGTTGTTGCGTCTTACTGGCGCTTAAGCGCCAAAAATGTACTGAGAAACCAGATTAAGCCTGTTAAAAGCAAGGTACTATATAGTTACTATCAATGTTTTCATACAGATATAAAATAACTAGCTGAACCCGCGGCTTAGTGCGTACCGTCATTCCTCTAGGTTAAAAGTACTATATGTGCTATTCCAGGACCTAAAATACCAATATACCATTATTTGATAAAAATATCTACAGCCGTTAAAAATGTTATATTAGTTACTCCGCTTCTACTCATCGGATTGAGATATCAATACACCGGTTTTTAAGTCAAACCCTAAGCTATCCAACAGTGAAAACCGCATCGCAATCAGTCCTGTAATTTTTACATGATGAGCGAACAAACAGACACAAGGTTATTATTTCTTGTTCAGTAGCTTTATTTTATGTACCCTAGACATTTTTTTTATTAATTATCTTCTTTGTACAGGCTTTTTCGTTCTTATTGCTTTATTATAAGTTGGTATAGATACACACCAATACATAAAAGTGAAACATTGTCTGTTTGATTGGGGAGCTTTCACGCGATAACAGATGGAGGGATTTTGATGTAATTTTGAATGGAGATATCTTATACCTTGGAATAAAACATAGGATACTTTTTATCCCGTAAAATAGTAAGTTTTTACAGGGAAACAGTAAAATGTTGATTACTCACTGTAAGGAATGGATGTCATGGAAACAAAATAATAACAAGTCTGTCAAAACACATCAAGAGCTTTGGTGTTATACTTTTGCATTGGTTTCTAATATCCCTGAAGAACATAGGATGCTTTTTTCGCAATAAACTGTTGTCCGGACAAAGTCGAGGGTAGTAGATTAATAAATAACATGCAAGTTAATAAGAATAGATTTATTAAAGTTGACCTCTTTGTCCTATCCTTGAGTAAAATATTAATATAAAATATTCATCTGTATTATGTAAGGCTAATGTTGTATCTCTTTCGACAATTATTATATGAATCTAGGCCTATATGATGATCATGCAGTAATTGGATATACTATAAATGCATTGATAATATCGGGAACACAATACAAATAGTATCCATGGTAAATATCCAGTTTCTAATGTTTATACGTCTAGTGTTTGTGACCATGTTAGTTTTAACTATATAAATGCAATGATATCTAGTTTCTATTAGAAATAGTTTGAGTGCATGTAAGACAAATAGTAATACTTACAGGAACGAGCAACAATACATGGACGCAATGTGAGGAACGAGTTGTGGTGGACAATAATATTGTCGGCACTTTTTTATCTCATTTTACTTGTGACCCACTACACTGCATTATTTTGCCGATTTCAGTAAAATACAACCGCATATACACGAAACATAGAACGTAAACACGTTACATATTTAGTTAACACTCGTAAGCATAAAAAAATAACACAAAGCTATAAATTCTACCGATGCAAGCTTGTTTACCGCGCGAAATAGAACCGAAATGCCAATTTACAAAAACAATAAAACCAAAACGCTACATATTTCGTAATCGATCGATATTTGTAGCGAAACTATTCTCATGACAAAGAAACTTTTAAGTAAGGTCTTAGGAAATCAACGGGTATTATGATAACACTGGATTGAGGAATATACTACTACTTTGCGTTAACTGTAAGATTTTACATATTTGCTGAGCTGTAATCTACAAATATTTAATTTTAAACACCACTTCGTGTCGACCATTAACCTCACCAACTCATTTTTTATTTTAGCATTTGCTCTGCTCTGTCAAGTGTTATGCCAAACTGAGTCAACGTCAGAATGTCTGTCAGGTCAGTCATGCCAGTCATGTCAAGTCATACGGCCACAGGGGCCCGACCACAGAATTGGCTGCAATCAGATTGTCACTTTTTTCATAGCATTTTCGACTCTATTGCAAGGCACTAATGAATTTGACGGCTTGAAACCGATATGAACAACACTGCGTAATAGCACTGCTGTTGTCATTGTTATTTATATTGTGACATTCCACACAGCACGAATAAAAGAACATCATATCCGGGATTTTCAGCAGGAAACCGAAATCAAGACGTAGTTTTCCTTTGAATTATTTTCTTAAAGTTGTTTTTTCCGTTTGGTGCCCGTTGTCTAACCACGTGGTTCTACTAGTTGGACCACAGGCAACTTCTGTTTGCCAGTGGTTCTACCAGGCAGTTGGTCATCATAAGACATCCACATTTTATTGCCCCTGTATCTACTTACTGGTTGGGTTGTACTAAGCATGATATTTTTGCCTATAGTACTACTCATAGGAAAGGGTTATAATGCTGCACATATATTACACTTATGGATTTTGTATTTTTATTTTGCCTAATTATAATTTTGTCTTATCAATATAATCCGTAAGAGGTGGTAAATTTATTTATTACTCTTGTTTCTATGCTTTCTCCCGCAAAGTAAAATTTAATTAATTACACATGGTATGTAAAACTAACATAAAATTTTCGATCTATCACATTTCGAAGGTGGTGTTTTTATTTAAGAATAAGAATAAAAATTATTGATTGCCAACAAACTTAAACTAAACTAAACAAAACAAAACTCACATAGTTATCACACTTCAAATAGTTTAAACAAAGAATTAAATAATTCAATTTTTTAAATAATTAACTGTCCTGTATGAAGTTTATGAACTTATGTATATTTTAATAAGTAAATAAGTAGGACCACTTACAAAACAAATTGCACATGGTTCAACTAGTCGGACTATCAGAAATACAAATCGACCGTGGTCCTACAAATAGGATCACCGAAAAAATACAAACCGTGGTCCTATTAGTAGAACCACGCGGTTGGACAATGGGCACCAAACGGTTTCTCCAAATATTGATGTGTAATATTGGTGGAATAATGATTAGGTGTTCGTTAACCTGCACGAGATGATACAAACGGAAAAAATACGTGCCATTTCGTGTCCTCTAGAGTAGTAAAGCTTGTGACGAGGTCAAAACCTCTTTCATAATAATACTCTTTTGATCTCTTAATTCTTTCATAATCCATTTCTTTTCATTTTGATAGTTGGTCATTAATCATTCTAAATACAAATAACCTGTCATTGATATATTGATTTTTGGAAAAACCAAAATAATATTGTAGAATACATAAATAAGTTAATTGAAAATATGAGACTTGTAAATATATATATGAATACCTGGTCAGAGTGTTTCCATAGCGCCCCTAAGGGTACACCCCAACCGAATACCTTCGTAAGCCACCGTTTCCAATAGTTCCTGATTGTTCCTGTAACTCTGTGTCACTGAGGTTTGGGTCCTGGGCTAGTGGGAAAAACCCAAACCCTGGGACCGCCTCGTGACACTGGCGCCCTCAACGTCCCCGTACCCTGCCCAGCTCTACCTACCTGCGAGTTCGAGTTTTTTAAATGTGAAATTTATTTGTGAATCAGTGTGCTATTTTTTCTAAGCAGTGATCCCACAAAATTCTAAAAGGCACTAGGCCATCTTGATTTAAATTTGGATTGGATTATTTGGCAAACCCAGAACAGTTTTTTATACTCAAGTGTATTTTATATTTGCATTCCAGTCATTCATGTAAGTACTAAGTAAGACATTTTCATTAATACGTACTTTGTTCCGAATTTCACTATCGGCCTACCTAGTTCCGAATTACTCTAAACTTTGACGCGTGATTATGCGTGACGCGTTAACGCGTAGTTACATTAACGCTATTTTATTTATATATTTTTAAAGCGTTACAATCGCACTTAACGTAACGTTACCTACAAAGTAAACACATAGTTTTATTTGCTGGTCTCATATTAAATAAAAATGGACCCTGCGCATCTAAATAAACCAGAATTGATCTATGAATTAAAATGTAGAAATGCTGAGATTTATACAACAGATACTGCAGAAAATTTACGTTCAAGGTTATCGAACTTACTTGACAGCTTGAATACACAAGATTTTCAGAGTCCGTATACATTTGAACAGGATATAGCTGAAATTCAAAAATGGTTAACCGTTATTTCTGCACGTTTAATAGCTTACCCGGTACGAAAGGAGAAGAATGCGTCCTATATTCTGCATGTTAAAAATAGATTAAATAACATGGATATTACCACCGAACTTACGACAGTACAACTAGAAACATTTAAAAATGTTTCAGAAAGTTTCTTCGATTTACAAAAACGTTTCAAAACATTAGAAAATCTTAGCTGCTCTTCTACAGAAAATACACACGATCATTTTACAGAACAACAAACTCAATTACCATATTTTGACCTACTGACACAAAAGCTACAAAATATTTCGATCCATAGATCAAGTCACGAAATTAAACGGTTTATTTACAAGGGGGATAGTTGCCCAAAAGATTTTATTGAATAAGTAGAGGAATTCGCAGTTGCTCGAAATATTTCACATACTGAACTATAATACAACCACATATACGACATTCTTAAAGGAACTCCTTTGGATTGGTTTCGAGCTCACAAACAAACAATCCCAGATTGGGAATCTTTCAAAATTACATTACTAAATGAATTTGAAATTACAGACTATGACTATAAACTGCGTAAAATCATAGATGCTCGTAAACAAAAAAAAATGAGCGTGTGATTTGCTATTTCACCGAATTAGAATCATTATTTGCAAAATTACGTGAGCCTATTTCAGAAAAAGCCAAGATTGATATTCTTAGGCGTAACTTGCGACCCGAATTCGGTCAAAGGTTATCACCAGACGATCTCGACTCGGTCGCAACATTATTGAAATCGTGCAAATGGTACGAAAGTTGCATTGAAATGTCCAACTCTGATACTCCTTCTACATAACAAGACTTAGCGAAGCCTTCGACTTCTAATACCCAACACAAAGTCACTGCTACACCTAACATACCATATTATCCGTACAATACCTTGCAACAACCACTTGTTCAAACACACCCTTATCCTCAACCTTACCCGGTACATTCAATTGCTGCAGATTCTAAGAAACCTGCACTACCTATATTTTGCCCTCGCTGTCGAAACGACAGTCATGCTTTATGTCAATGTCCCTACAGACATAAAGTTTGTTTTCGTTGCGGTAAAAAATACGTAATTTTTACCAATTGCCCTGTATGTACAAAAAAATCAAAAACTAATTAGAGACGAACTAGAAACACAAAATTGTAATACTAACAATAACTTTGATCAAAATGATTGGAACAATTAGCTTAAAACTATTTCAATATTTTTCAACACATACAACGTTTCTACGCTCCTCTTTGATAATACATCGGACACTGAACGTCCATACCTTGGAAATGTTGGGGATTCAACCCTTAACGGTTTACTGGATAGTGGCAGTGCCATTACAATTTTAGGTAATAACTCACATAAATTATTACTTGAACATGGTTTGGAACTACAGCGTGACCAAATTATCAAAGGTTCTGTTGCTAATGGTCAAACAATCAATTCAATTGGTACTATTAAGCTTCCAGCTTTATTTAAAAATAAGTTCGCTATAATAACTGCCCATGAAATACCCGCTGTTACTCAACCTTTCATATTAGGTATCGACTTCTGGGAAACTTTTAAGCTGGCTCCAGACTTAATACGGTCAGTATGCTCAAGAGTTCAGAAACTCCCATGTTTATCATCAATAATAATGATACTTACTTACAGTCTTATGACAGACTTACAGATACACAATTGATTCTTGCTAATGCAGTCGTAGAACAATTTCGTAATATTTCTACCGACGTACTTCCTTTAGGAAGAACAAACCTTATTGAACACTGTATTGATACAGGTGACCACCCACCAATTCGTCAACGATGCTATCGATTATCACCTGAAAAACAGAAAGCTCTTCGAGCAGAAGTTGATAAAATGCTAGAACTTGATGTTGAAAGCCCATGGCTAAATCCTGTAGTTATTACCCCTAAGAAAGATGGTACTTGGGGATTTTGCGTCGACAGTCGTAAGCTTAACGACATAACTAGAAAAGATGCTTATAAATTACCATTCATATCAGACATTATAGATAACCTTAAAGATTCTAAATATCTGAGTTCAATTGACATTGCTAAAGCTTTTTGGGAAGTGCCTTTACGTTTAGAAGACAGACCTAAGACTGCTTTTCACGTTCCAGGTCGTGGATCTTTTCAATTTAAGGTTATGCCTTTTGGTCTTACTAACGCACCAGCTACGCAACAAAGATTCATTGATAATCTTCTTTCTGATGAGTCTAATAACGACTCCCTTTTTTATTATTTGGATGATATAATAATAGCCACAAAAACGTACGAGGAACACGTACGTTTACTTAATAAATTACATGCAAAACTTTCAAAAGCAGGTATAACAGTAAGTTTTCCAAAATGTGCATTTTTTGAAATGAACTTAAATACCTAGGCTACGTAATTGATGATCAAGGTCTCCACACAGACCCTGATAAAGTCAAAGCAATCTTAGAAATACCAGCACCCAGGTCTGCTCGCGAAGTGAAAAAGTTTCTCGGTACAGCTAGTTGGTATAGACGCTTTGTACCCAATCTTAGCACATTAGCTGCTCCCCTCACTAAACTTACGTGTACCAGTAAAAAAGCTCCCGCTTTCAAGTGGACTTCTGAAGCTGATAAAGCTTTTAATAAAGTCAAACAAGCTTTAATATCACTCCTATTCTAACTTGCCCTGACTTTTCTAAACCCTTTGCTGTTCATTGCGACGCATCCGCTTTTGGACTTAGAGCAATGCTTATACTTCGATGGAGTTGAAAAACCCATAACTTACATGAGCAAATTACTTACAGGTCCCCAAAGAAACTATTCTATCACTGAACGTGAACTCTTAAGCGTTATAACAGCATTAGAGGATTGACGTTGCTACCTAGACAATGGCCAAAAGTTTACTATCTATACCAATCATTCTGCACTTCAATGGTTCTTACACTTAGATAATCCTACAGGTAGACTTGCCCGTTGGAGCATACGCTTATCAATGTTTAATTTTGACATTAAATATAAACGTGGCAAGGATCATTTAGTCTCAGATGCATTATCTCGTATTAAACCAATTAATGTGATTAATTATGATCCAATACATACTTCTGATTCGTGGTACACTTCTGTATACTCCAAGTGTAGCACAAATCCCACATCAACTCCTGATTATATGATACGACACAATAAACTCTACAGGTACACCCGTTATAATACCCTCATAAACTCAGAATTAAGTTGGAAAGAAGTAATCCCATCTGAATTTCGTACAGCTATTATCGATGAAAACCATTCGTTACCAATAGCAGCTCATTTTGGCACTTTCAAAACATACCATCGTATTAAAGAAAAAAACTTCTGGCCAGGAATGTACAAAGACATTGCCAGCCATATTTCCAAATGTGAAACATGCCTCGCTTACAAGCATCAGAATCAAAATACCATTGGTCTGATGGGTAAACCTAAGAACTGTTCTCGTCCTTTCCAATGCATATCTATTGATATTGTTGGTCCACTTCCAATGACACGTAAACTTAATAGATTTATTTTTGTAGTCACGTGTTGTTTTTCCAAATATTGTCTTACATTCCCCATGAAGCGAGCTACCTCTTCTGTAATCAAACATATACTTGAGAACATAGTTTTTATGGTTTATGGTATTCCAGAGACCATAATCCTAGATAATGGCCCTCAACTAATTAGTCATGAACTCCAGGATTTATTTCAATTTACAACATACCAAAAATTCATTACACCCCCCGTTACTGTCCCGCAAGTCAATACTGTTGAACGTTACAACAAAACAATTATAACAGCAGTTGCTTCTTTTGTTGATAATGACCATCGTACTTGGGATTTATATTTAAATCAAATCCAATTTGCCATAAATTCAGCTGTTAATGAAACTACTAAATTCACACCAGCTTTCTTAGTATTTGGTCGCGAACTTGTAACGTGTGGTTCTGTATATAATGCTTCGGATCTAACTGAAGAATTGATTTTTGCTCCACGCGATGAGTACGCTGACAACATAGGTCAGTTAAGCCTTTTATTTGCTGAAGTTCAAGCACGTTTATTCCGCGCTCATGAAACTAACACAAAATATTATAATAAACATCATCAACACCTTGAATTTAACCAAGGTGACATTATATGGAAACGTAATTATCCCATAAGTTCAGCAGGCAAGTATTTTTCAGCTAAATTAGCTCCTAAATTTGTAAAATGCATCATAGCAGCTAAAATTTCACCACTAATTTACGACCTCAGTGATTTATCTGGTAATCCCTTAGGCCGTTGGCATGTCAAATACATTAAACCTATACCACGTAAGTCTTAACCTTAACCATCACTTGTCTATTTACATACTTTATTATAATTATGTACTATGAAAGTTACATTGCTTTCATATTCCTGTACCTTACCATATATTTAAATACCTACTTATGACCATTGTAGGTTCCCTACTTACAAATAACCTTGTATTTAAGTTGTAAATAATGTAATTTTAATGTAATTTCCCTTTACGGAGTAATGTCCACATTTTTAGCCTATTTTTTTTTATTCACTTCATTAACTTTTCGGATTCATTATGAATATTGACTTCAAGTCCCTACGTATTGCTTTTCAGTGCTATTTTACTTACTACATACTTTAATTATTTGGTACTAATAGTAGCTAATACCCTACTTGTTAGCTATGTATTTTTTATATTTTACAAAAATAATGTTCAGTTTAATGCGAAAACAAGTTCTATATATTATTATTTACTACACCTACAAACTTCCAACACTGAAGAGCGGCAAATGTGATTACTCTATAAACCAAGCCTAGGTCACAAAACCAGTATTATTTTATAGTTAATACGCTATTACCTACCTACCTAACTCAAATTATTTTAACGTTCTAACACAACGTTTATTATGTACATACACGTGCTATAGGCACGTCGTGCCCTAAGGTACGTTTAGCCATTTTGGCAAACTAATTGTATATAAATTTACACATACATACATTTACACATCACACATTCACCACACATACACATACACACATACACTCACATAATCACCCTGATTAGCGGATAGTGACTGTATAAATAGGCCTACACTACACTGAATTGGTTCCACGAGTGACCTTATTAATATTTAAGGTTCCTCTTTCTTATGAGTTTTATGTCCAAGGAATGGGAATAAGACTATGAATGATGATGAATGAATGTGTGATTTATGAATTTGAATGCATCTAGGAATCCAATCAATTGTATATTGACATTGTAAATAAACATGTTCACCTAAAAATTAAAAAGACTTCTCAGCATTTTCATTATTTTTCCATAAAATAAATAAATAAAATAAATATATTCGGGACATTTCCACACCAATTAAATAAAGCGCGCTATATATTTTATGTATAGCGCCACTAAGGGAACACCCCAACCGAATACCTTCGTAAGCCGCCGCTTCCAATAGTTCCTGATTGTTCCTGTAACTCTGTGTCACTGAGGTTTGGGTCCTGGGCTAGTGGGACAAACCCAAACCCTGGGACCGCCTCGTGACAAGCTCCACTACTTGAATACTGAATACTACACAGAACATTGGCGACGGACTCGTGGTCACACCGTTTTGTCATACTAGTGTGACCACGAGGTTATATATGTTCTGTGGAACACTACACTACCACAAAACACCTATAATACGAGTACTACGTCGTATGGAGGGTCCACACCAAGAGAACGAGAGCCAGCGAAGGCAAACGAGTGGGATCCGCCGATTAGTACCGCACGCTCGCTCGGTTTCGTCGTAGTGTCCACACTAAGTGAACGCGTGTGAACCCGGCGACAATCGGCGAACCACGGCAAATTAGGGTGTCCAGATCTGGGGATTTTTTCCCCATTTTAGGGAAAATTGATATGTTTGTGTAATCTTTGGGGAAACAAATGGACAAAATTACTTTGACATAGATCTAGTTAAAGGGCATACGGCACATTTTAAAACCAAATAAACAAAAACTGGACTAGATACTACTACAGACAAACACAGCTACATTGCCACTGTCGTGCTTCGTGTGCATCAGATATAGACATAAGCAGACTGTAGCGTGAATGAGATAACAATACTTAACCCTACTGACACTTTCTACACTAACGCCACTCCAACTGTGACTTTTTCGCATCGTACCTAATTCATCATTTTAAAATGATGTAGTGTTGCGCGTTGATGCTAGGGTGATGAGGTGTTTTATTTCAATGTAAATGTTAATAAATAGATCGTTAAATGGGTATCAAAAATTTATTAATCAAAATAACCATAAAAGCTTATTTTGTGTTTGGTTTGGGCACTGGACATCCTTAAAAAAAAGAAAACTAATTATTATAATACAGATGTGACATCTCGACTACGGATCTGACTATTACTTACACAAACCAAACCCAAAAGTATTAAAAATGTCAAAACCGTAGTCACAGTGAAATTACGGATGTGACCACCATGGACGTGACATTTTGACATTGTTACCGCCATTTTGTAACTAAAAATTAACACTATGCGATTAATATAATTTAGGAAGAAACTGTACTACATTACGCGACTCGTGTTATCAGGAATTTAAGTTAGAGGTTTGCAATACCCTTGCCAGAATATTCACAGTTGTGACACGTTATGCTTATTTTGTTAACAAATTACTTTTAATAAATGTAGCTCCACAGATTAGCATTAGCGTACGAAAACTGGGCTGAGACAAGATGACTGCCTAAAACTATGTTTTTTAGTGAATGTAAACATTGAACAGCTAAAGATTCGTTTCTTTATTTAATTGTACTTTTTGTGCATGGTCAAAAAGTACAATTAAACTATTATATTATACTATTATGTATTATGTTATATATTTTATTATTACACGGACCGTGACATTTTTTTTTTTTTTCAATTCAATTAACGTTATATTTATGCCTAATACAATTAAGATATAAGAGGCGCACCAACAAAAAACAAACAACATTTTCAACTTTTTTTCATTTATTTACAAATCACACTTTATTTTCCTATATAGTCCTAGATAATTACCCAAATAATGAATATGTATTTTCAAAATATATGGGAAAAATTGCAGAAATAGTATCTTTTTGGGGAGTTTTTTGCTCCGTATAGGGAAATTAAAAAAACTTCGTGAAACTGCCCCTGATAAGTATTTATTATTGCTATTATATTTTGAATCCCACAGCCGAGGTTTTTGCCTATAAAGCTCTATGAGCCTCAGAGAATTTTCATTCGACTTACGTCAAGAATGAACCTTCCTAAAACTGTATGCGCGAGACGTCCGTTCCGTGCAACGGTCGCTGCAGAATGAGCATTCGCCCGTTCGTACACACCGCGTGCGCTCGCTCGCTATAATCCTTTTGATGTACCGACACGCGGCGGAGCACGGCCAAATGCGAACGAAGGCCTACGCTGGCTCTCACTCGCTTTCGTTAAGTCGTCCACATTGATTTGTTCGCTTTCGCACGGCAGCCTTCGTTCGCACTCGTTCTCTTGGTCTGGACCCGGCAGTAGACGGGAGTATGTACTTGTACTGTACTACGTATCGAACGAACACTCACAGAGGACAGAGGGGGGGCCTCCCAACCAATCATTTTATCATACTAGTGTGACCACGAGGTTATATATATATATATATATGCACGGGTGTAATTTAGAAAAACAAGAAGAGAAAAATGTGAAGTTCTCGCACACTCGACCATCACTCCTCTCGGGGGGTCAGAGCCTTGCTTGCTTGCTTGCTTTCAGTTCTCGTATGCTCGTATTATATGTATGTTAATTTTGCGAGGCTTAGGAGGAGTTAGTGGCCAAAAAGACAGAGAGACAGACAGATAGACAGATGCGGAAAGCGACTTTGTTTTATACTATGTATTGATAACATGTTACTCAATCAGAAAATCCACTATCTTGATAATTGAATCAAGGCAAGTGTCCAGGGTGTGACACTACACTTGTATACTACTGACTCGTGGCTTTGACTATGAGTTGACGAGGCTTTTGACATACCTGACTGTCTGAGACTCGATATTTTGACTATTTAGTAAACAAGCACAAATTAAAAATGTATATTACCCCCTACCCGCCACCCTCATTATATAATAATAAATAATAATATATTTGGGACAATTCCACACCAATTACCTAGCCCCAAACTAGGATACCCTGTAATATGGGCACTAGATAACGGATAAACATACATAAATACGAATATCACATCCATGACTCGAAAATAAACATTTCTGCTCATCACACAAATGATTGCACCTTGCAGGATTCGAACCCGCGACCGTTTGATTTCATTCCTAGGTTTACTAGCCACTAGACCAACCGGCCGTCTATATCTAAGAAGCATCTTGATCACATCATTTTTCAAACATAAAAACCGCATCAAAGTTGGTCCATTAGTTTGGGAGCTACAATCCTCACTCCCATTCCGCCCCCCCCATTATAGCTAAGAACCATCTCGTTTACCTCAGCTTTGAAACCTTAAAAACCACAGCAAAATCGGTCCATTCCTTTGGTAGCTACTATTCTCACCCCCCTTTTCTCACCTACCCCCTCTCCCCCCCATCCCCCATATATCTAAGAACAATCTCGATCACATCAGCTATCAAACAGAAAAAAAACGCATTAAAATTGGTCCATTCGTTTGGGAGCTACGATGCCACAGAGACACACACGACCACACACACATACACATACACATACACAGTGATACACACCCTAAACTTATAACACCCGTAATTTTGTTCAGGGGTTAAAAAAATAACAACATCGCTGGCTAAATGCACTAGTCGTGCGGAGCCAATCAAAATAATAATAAAAAACATACTAACAGAGTAAAATTAGAAATAAAGGGCGCAAGGATTTGAAATAAAAACTGTAGCGGGAAAACATTTTTGATGTTTTGATGTAGTCGTAGCGTAGAGGTCGTAGAGAGAGATGTATATAGTGTAACGAGCATAGATTCTAGAATTTTGGTAGTACCTAGTAACGAGTGTAAGCCTTTCACTAGGAATGTTAATTTTAATTCTGACCGCTATTAGTTCACGCCGAATCGAATCCTGTAAGGCGCGAAAAATGATATCCGTGTTTTCTGCATAAAAGTCATCGTAACTAACATTACTTGTCTAATTTTGGAACTAGTAAGTAAGTAGGTACTATTATTTTATTAGTACTGTATTTTAGTTTCCTAAAAGGTAAGCAATAGAAACATGGATCGGTCCCCGATTCAGAACCTTCGATAACATAGTTGTCGATCGATTCGGCATTATTTATTTTGTGGATTCGGTTTGAAATCGTTCAATTCAATACATTTTTAGTTCACAATATCGAATTGAATCGATTCGGTTCGTTATCGAAAGGTTCTGAATCGGGGGGCGGTTGTCTATTCGTTTTATACTCATCATCTTAGTAAGAGAAAATAACATAAAATATGGAAAACTCAATCTGATAGGTCCTTACCTATCATATTGAGTTTTCTATATTTTATGTTATTTACCTAGGTTTAGTTTATTCAACCTATCAAATTGAGTAATTATTCCATATATTTTTTTTCTACAGTTAAAGAACAATTTATTTTGAAGTCTGCATAAAATGACCATAACCTATAATCATAGATAGATCATAACAAAAACTACCTATGAATAGGATACAATCACTGAGCGGCACTATCTAGTGAACTTATTAGTTCCTTCGTAGTTCAAAAAATCAATCCCAAATTCCCAAAGTTTGATAAAGATCCTTCTAGAAAAAAATCGGTATCAGCCACTAAGCTTCTCTGCCTACGAATTCTATTGTATTCTTAGCTGTGCTCACTGTGCCGTTCGTCGGTGCATAGGCACATAACCAAAACTAGATACAATAACAAATTATTATCTCATCAGTATCAACTTTGTGTACCTACTGATTGAGTATCAAGGTCAAACAAATCATGTTTATTTCTGAACAGCGTGTGTGTAGTGTACTCGTAGGTAGGTATGTATCCACTACGTATCTGCCGGCGCGCGACGGGAGCGGGGCCGGTCAGTTTGTTGTAGATAATGTTCATCGTAGGTCCTGTATTTTAGCAAAATGAGATCAAAGTATTCAATATGTGATTCTTACGTAAAATTTACGTTTCAAACGAGGAATGCGTATCGGTAAGCATTCATTCTATGCTTTTTTGATGATTATTATACATAATTATACAAATATACTCACCGACTTATAAAAGGTGATGGTTCTCAATACGACTTTTTTTGGTTTAATGCGAAGAATTACGCCTAAAAACCTTTAAACCTCAGAGAAACATATAAGTATCTATGTTATTTAATTTGTTTCTCTGAGGTTTTAAGTAAGCAGGTAGGTACCTACCTCACAATATCTTCGGGATTTCTGAATATAGTTATATTACTCTTTGTTTCTGACCCAATATGGATGATTCTTGAAAATTTGCTTTTATTTAATTTCACTTGTATGTATGCATGTATGTATGTATGTATGTATGTATGTATGTATGTATCCATGTATTTTGTCCGGGAATGTTGCAATCCAAATTTCGAGCACTTCCCGATTCCCGACAAATCGATGACAAAGCAATAAAAAAAGGAAAAAAATAATGAAAGCAACATAAAAAAAAATAAGTGACATTCATTAAAAAAAAAAGGTCGTAAAAGCTTCTATTTTTAATTTAATTTTTAAATTATACTTATTATTAGGTTTTTTGGTTCAATCCATCCGTACTGAACATACCAATTATTAGTTAGCGAACGAACCTAACTCTGTCTCCCTGTCTGTTTGTTACCTTTTCACGACTAGACGGCTGAACCGATCTTGATGAAATTTGGTGGAAGATAGTTTGAATCCTGGGGAAGGACATATGATACTTTCTATCGCGATGTACTGTATACCGCGCAGAAAAAGTCGCGGGCAAAAGCTGGTAGGTAAATTTTAATTTAGAAGTTTATAAACTGACATGACAACAATATTATATTGGTTTTGCATGCCAATGTAATGTGTTAAGCCATGTTAAGCTACATAATTTAAGCATCTTACCTTGTATGACCACATTATGCGAATGAATAATTGAATTGAATTATCTAATATTTATTCGTTACCTAGTACCCATAGTACCCCTACGGGTACTATACTAGTAGTAGTATACGGGTAGTAGTATGTAGTTTTATTTTTTAAATATACTTCAAATTGAGCTATCTCAATTTGATGTACTTTTTGCAAGTAAAGCAATACATTTTATGTAATTAAACATTATAGGTATTCAGCTGATTATTTGTGTGCAGGTTGGGAATATCCTAAACTGTCCTTAAGATCTTGTCCTTCAGAGAAACATAAATATAAGGATAAGCATGCTAAAGTGGCAGTGGGCTGGTTTCCCAAAGATCCGGTTGGTTTAGACGAGTTCTCGAGTGGAAACCACGTTCATACTCAAGTAGGACATTGGATACTTTTCATCCCGAAAAGTTAAAGGTTCCCGCAGGATATTGGTTGAGAGTTATTTAAAAGAATACGCTGAAACTATTGGACGGATTTTGATGCAACTTGGCACAGTCATAGTTTATATGATGGTTTAAAATTCAGGTTTATTTTAACCCGAAAAAATAAAGAGTTCCTGCGGAATACGGGTCCAAAGTTATGTTATGTATGAAGTATATTTTTTTTTTCGGATGGTACTCATTATTCGATTCTGAAGGCAAAATTGTATTTTTTACATTTTTGTCTATCTGTCTGTCTACCTGTCTGTATCTTGACCGCGCATCACGCCAAGACTACTGAATCAATTCAAATGAAACTTGGAATGGTTTTAGTTCATGCTACGAAGTAGGACATTGGATACTTTCATCCCGAAAAATTAAATGAGAGTTATTTAAAAGAATACGCTGAAACTATTGGACGGATTTTGATGCATCTTGGCACAGTCATAGTTTATATGCAGGGTTAATATTGTGGATACTTTTTATCCCAAAAAATTAAAGGATCCATGTATGTTTGTTTGTTCGCGCATCACGTAAAAACTAATAAACCGTTTGCAATACGGTTTTCACAGTTGAATAGCTGGCTGGCACTGGATTAACTTAAAAACTGGTGTAATTACTATCTCAGATAAGCAAAAGCCGAGCAATCAATAAAAAAATTATTGAAGAAAAGAAGAATTCTATGCTGAAGAAATTTTGATCAAATGTTGGTATATTGGTATTTTAGGTCTTTGAATAGCACATAGAGTACTTTTATCCTGGAAAAATGACCACGTGTGTGAAGCCGCGGGTACAGCTAGTAAGTAATAAATTTACTACAATTAGACCGCGATCAACTTTAACAGGCAGTATTATTTCATTGAAAACTTAAAATACGGGTTGTTATGCAGTTTTATAATATCAATGATTGGTAATTTTTTTGTTACTCGGTCACACAGGCCACACATTTTTTACACCACGATAATTGAAACTTGCTGTAAATTTTTTCGTCTAACTATTTTTTGTATCAAACTAATGAATAATCAAAAAATTAAGCTCGCTTTATAAAAACAAAAGATTACATTTATAGCACAAGTATCCAGGAGTACTAATCAAAAACAAATTAAGAAAATACCTTTTATTTGTGATCATGCCCTCGAAAAGAGACTGAGACTGACACCCTTGGTCAGGATGTCATTATTTAAGAAACTTACAAAATGGCCTATATCTAGAAAACCATGTTACTTTTGCGAAACACAAATTTTGATTTTCTGGTCAGTCATGATGCCTTCCATCCACCCACCACGGGTTGACTACTCTTTACGCCACCGCCTGTATAAGTAGGTACTCATATATCAAAATCCATCAAGTGGTTTAAGCTGTAGGATGCGCCTAAGAAACGTACAAACAAACATACATACAACCCAAACACATAGCCCTCCGTAGTCGGGTAAAAATGTGTTTATGGGCACTAGGCTGCAACCCCGGGTCCACCGGCTTTAGTCGAGCGGTGCGTCGTGCTTGGCATAGTTAGATATATATTTTTACCCGTGGTATTTTGCTGCCTGAAGTTTATCTATTATGTCTGCACTAATATAAGTACCACGCATCGCACGAATGTTTTTCTGCTATCTACCCGTCATTTCATACTTATCTTATTGCTGACTGAGATACTGATGTTCGTATAGGTACTCGTAGGTCGGAGCGTTAGGCAACGTACCTAAATGATAAAACTCGACATCACATAAAAAAGCAGCAAAAGTAGATTTAAAAAAACACATTTTATTTTTATATTCATTGTCATCGAGTTGTGAGCTACCCTGAAAGTTTCAGCCGGATAGCTAATCGGGAAGTGCTCAAAATTTGAGGTGTAAGATTGCACCCGGAACAACAGACAGACAAACAAGAAAGTTACTTAATAAAAACCTGGTAAAATTAACAGTATTTTACCTATTGTATCTGCTCCTTATACATATTCCATAACACATATTATTTTACACAAATAAGTAGGAAATCATCAATAGATCGTACTCAGTAGTTGGTAATATAAACTTTTAAATTTTCAGAAGTCGACATCAAAGACCAGCATCCACTCAAGCAATACCAGAAGACGTCAAGCCTTTCGAGTCTATGCCTGGCCTCTCATCCTTACCACTCCTTGGACCCTTACATCATTTTCTACCAGTGATAGGTTGGTATTAGAGAAACTAGGGACGTATACATTTATTCTAAATTAGAATATGTATCATCATTATAATTTCAGCCTTTAGCAGTCCACTGCTTAACATAAAGGCCTCCCCCAAAGAGCGCCACTACCGCCGCAGTCTTGTGCCACCTTCATCCACCGACTATAATGTCGTCCGTCGTGTGGGGGGAGGGGGGGGGGAGGGCTTCACTTCTCTTACTTACTCTGAGAGCTATGTCAATAACCTTGGTTCTTCTACGGATTTCCTCGTTATGGATCTTATCACGTAGTGAAACCGTAAGCATAGCTCTCTCCATTGCACGCTGCGTGACTTTGAGCTTAAGTATGAGACTAATAATACAAGAATATGAATAATAGTAATAATAATAATAATAATAATAGAATAATATAAGAATATGTATAGGCACGTCCCTAGTTTCTCTAGTACCTATTAGCATTTCTAATACGTATAATAAAAAAATAACACTATTTATTATTTACTTTATTTTTTAATATAAAATCGTTTTTATATTTTGAATCTCATCCCACCACAAACCTGTCAATTTCAAGTCCGTATCTTTATTACGTTCTCTAAAACTTTCAGCGGCCCGTAAGCGATTTTGATCAGTTTTTTTTGCAACTTTAGCAAAAATAACTGAGTTCAATTTATCCTCTACAAATGCTAGATAGTGGTGCGTGTGGCAAATTTTTGACCATATGCATTCTCAACAAAAAGACAATAGCCCAAAACCAACGAAAAAATATACTTCGAGAAGGTACTAGGTTCTAGAAGCACAGCACAGCGAGCCAGCGTTGCCACAGCAATGGATTCCGCTTGTACGCTTTGGGTTGCGTACGAAACCTATTATTTATTCCTTGACGAAACCCTAACAATGACTATATAAGTACCCAAAGTTGGTAGGCATACCTACTCACCCATCTGACTGACATTCATAGTTTACTTACAGGTGAAATAGGACCAGACGGACAACTGTTTCACAGATTTGGAGCCTTGCGTGCTAAATATGGTCCGATCATGAAAATGGCTGGAGTATTTTCGAGAGCCCATTTCGTATTCTTATTTGAGCCGGAACATTTTGAACAGGTACAAAAACCTTTTCAATTTGTATTTTTTCAAGCTTTTGTTTAACTAACGTAACATAATGTTTCAAGTCAATTTATGAAGCTGAATGGACACATGTAGTTCCGTTACACACAGCTGTTTTTTTTTGTGGTATTTTATTTATTTGTGATATTGTTGTGTTCTGTACAATATTAATTTAGGCACCATTGAGCTTGTATGATGGTAGAGCCGGAAGGTATTCACGGTAACCAACCATCAAATGATGAAACTCTGTGTTCGAACTTATTTGATATTTGGCAAATTTATGGACACTCCTTTATGTTATCATAAATGTATCCCCATTGTTTAAAGGTATATAAAGCTGAAGAGACAAATCCACTACGGCCTGGTTTTCAGACCCTCACATATTACAGAGAAGAGATGAGACAGTCCACTTTTCAGGGAGTTTATGGACTGACGACAGCGTAAGAAACTATGTACCTGCATTGTTTGATATTCGAATAAGTGCTTTGATTATGTTGTATAGAGTTATTTTTGCAGCCAAGGACCTCAATGGCGCGAGTTTCGAACAAAAGTAAACCCTGCTATGTTGAAGCCGAAACTTATCAAACTTTACGCGCCAGGTCTTGAAGAAATTGCCGACGAAATGGTTGCAAGGTATGACGCTTTCTTTTCCAGGACTATGTGACCTACCAAACCTAGTCCTACCTACCAAACCGCTTCCAATAATTAATTTCCTGTTAAGTTCCATTATTCTAAATGTAGGCTACATTTAGAATAATGTAACTTACCTTATGTAAGGAGTAGGTACTTATGTAAGGCTTCGAGCAACCATCAACTTAAACTGAGTTAAGTTGTTTTTGCTTGAAACGAAAGTAATAGCATAGCTTTGAATAGAACGTGTTAGGTACCACGTGGGTACCTAATAAGGTTTTTTTGTTTGTCGTATGATGTAGCCTCTGGTGTCAGAGTTTGTCAAGTCGTCCGAAGACCTCTGTCATAGCTTAACGACTGCTATTAATCAATAACAGCCGGGACCGACAGCTTGACGTGCCCTCCGAAGCATGGAGCTATGGAAAACCGCACAAAACTTAGAAAAGTCATTGGTGCGGAGCCTAGGATTTAGCCCGGTATCGTTGGATTCTAAGTTGCACTATAGAACCGTTAGGCTACCATCGCTCTAACCTAACAAGCTAGTATGCTAAATTTCATTCTTTAGGGTTTTCCGTAAGATAAATCGTGCCAAGAAAGAATTTGAAAAACAAAGCTGACTCCAAACATCAACGCAATAAGCGGGATTTATTAAAATTGTAACAATGCCTTATTTTATATACAATTTATGTTTACAATTCAAGTCGGTAGACTTGTCGGTAATTTTTACATCTGCCAATTTTGACGATTTAGTAATGTATGTTTTTTTTAATTTCAGGATCTCAAAACTGAAGGACCAGAAAGATTATTTGCAGGATAACTTTGAGCTGGAGATGACCAAGTGGGCTCTAGAGTCCGTGGCCCTGGTTGGCTTAGGCGCGAGGTTGGGGTGTTTGAGAGACGACCTACCTGAAGACCACCCAGCTTTAAAACTAATGCAGTCAGCAAAAGACATTATGGAATTAACGTTTAAACTGGAATTTATACCAAGCCCGTGGAAATACATATCTACCCCAAATTTTAAGAAGATAGTCAAAGTTTTCGACACGCAGTGGGAGTAAGTTACCTACCTATACATAGAGCTGTTGGACTTTTTGTAAAAGTACAGTTTGGCAGACTCTTTAGTTTTGTTGAATATGTAGGTACATTATTACCAAGCAAACCTGCTGCTGTGCCCAGGTTTATAATAGAAGACGTCCACTGATAGACATCAACATGATCATAAAGAAAATAAGCAAAATGTTCCAAACACTCGAGTATTTGCCTCATTAAATTTAATAGATATAAATAACTATTTTGTCAAAATTACAGTTTAAGCAGTATGTATGTTAACGAGGCGAAGAAAGATATAAATACAAGAACCCACGACGTTCTCGACGAAGACAAGAGCATCATCGAGAAACTATTGGCTATTGACGAGAAAGTAGCTGTAATGATGGCGAACGAAATGCTTCTGGCTGGAATCGATACGGTACATTTTACGCCATGTACATTTCACCCTTGATTAGAGCCTTGATTTGACGCAATCACGAACGCGTAGTGTTTAGTGATTTCCGCTCTAAAACAAACGGTCATCTAACAAAATACCATTCTAGTTGATGCGATTTAATTTGACAAGTAGTCTTTCTATACTTATAACTAGATGCGCCCCGCGGCTTCACCCGCGTATCCCTCACGCGGGGCGCAGCTAGTTGATGAAAAGTATCATATGTGTTATTCTATGGTGTAAGATATCTCCATTCCACAATTCATCATACTCCGTTCAGCCGTTTGAGAGTGAAGTATGATGATGAAAAGTATCCTAGGTATTATTCCAGGGTATAAGCTATATCCATTCCACAATTCATCATACTCCGTTCAGCCGTTTGAGAGTGAAGTATGATGATGAAAAGTATCCTAGGTATTATTCCAGGGTATAAGCTATATCCATTCCACAATTCATCATACTCCGTTCAGCCGTTTGAGAGTGAAGTATGATGATGAAAAGTATCCTAGGTATTATTCCAGGGTATAAGCTATATCCATTCCACAATTCATCATACTCCGTTCAGCCGTTTGAGAGTGAAGTATGATGATGAAAAGTATCCTAGGTATTATTCCAGGGTATAAGCTATATCCATTCCACAATTCATCATACTCCGTTCAGCCGTTTGAGAGTGAAGTATGATGATGATGATGATAAGAGGGTATAAGCTATCTCCATTTCAAATATCATCATAATCCGTTCAGCCGTTTGAGAATGTGAACTACGATGATGATGATAATAATGATGAAAATATCTTATGTGTTATTACAGGGTATAAGCTATCTCCATTCCAAATTTTATCAAAATAGGTTCAGCCGTTCGAGAGTTAAGTATGATGATGAGGAGGGTGAAAAGTATCTTATGTGTTATTCCAGGGTATAATTTATCTCCGTTCCAAATTTCATCAAAATCCGTTCTGCCATTTGAGAGTGAAGTAACTATGATGTCATCATCATATCATTATCATTATCGTCATGATTAATATGATTATGACGATAATGATAAGATGGTATAAGCTATCTCCATTCCAAATTACATCAAAATACGTACAGTCGTTTGAGAGTGTGAACTGTGATGATTATGATGATGATGAAAGTATCCTATGTGTTATTCCAGGGTATAAGCTATCTCAATTCCAAATTTTATCAAAATATGTTCAGCTGTTTGGGAGTGAAAAAGATGATGACGATAATGATGATGATGATGAAAATTATATGTAACCCCCGAGCCCCCACCCCCATTATAGGTTAGAAGCTTCTCGATCACATCAGCTTTCAAATCGAAAAAAAACACATCAAAATCCGTCCATTCGTTTGGGAGCTACGATTTTCACCCCCCTTTTCTCAACTACCCCCCCACCCTTTTCTCACCCAATATAGCTAAGAAACATCTCGAGCATATCAGTTTTCAAACATAAAAAACGGCATCAAATTATGTCAATTCGTTTGGAAGTTACGATTCTCACCCCTTTCCCCCTTCTTAGCTATAGTGGCCCCACTATAGCTAAGAACCATCTCTGTCACATCAGCTTTCAAACCTAAAAAACGGCATCAAAATCGGTCCATTCGTTTGGGAGCTATGATACCACAGACAGACACACGTCACACACACACACTGTGACACAGTGATACACACAGTGATACATTCCCTAAACTTATAACATCCGTCTCTTTGTTCGGGGGTTAAAAACAACAGTAAGCGTAATTCAAAATCATTGGCAGCAATGTTTCTTGACCATAGACAAACTGCACACTCACCTACTTGGCAAACTTGTTCGATATTATTTCGTTTCCATGACAACGTACTTTCTGTTCATTATTTTTGATACCTTGGGTTACATTATTACAATAATTGTCTTCTTCTTCTTCTTCTTGTTTTTTGGATGGCTTCTGCGGAGGCACTGGCCTACTAGCAATTTCGCCAATGTCAAGTGTATTATATTTTAAAGTAATGTCACGTCACAGTCAATTATTGTCAAAGTCACGAATCAGTAAAATGGTGGACATTTACTGAAACTTCCGAGGGAGATTTGGAAAAATCACAAAATGCCATTTGTTTCTGCGTTTGATTCTTTTGTCCGCACTTGTGCACGTTAACGAACACCTAATGGTTAATATTCCACCAATATTACACATTAACACTCGAAGATACACAAGATGAGAATAAAATCTAACTCTACATCACAACATTTTGAATTTTCTCAAAAAACCCCACAATAATTGTCATAGGGATCTTTATTTTTAACCCCCGATCAAAGAGACGGGTGTTGTAGCCGGTAAAAGCCCCTTTTATATTATGTCAAAGTCTGTAAACAGCTGTGCACAGATTAAATAACAGTCACTACGGGCAAATTGTCGAGAAAGTATTATTGTCGCTGGTGTCGTCAGTCAGACTTAGGGTGCATTCCGAGACGCGCTAATATCAATAAAATCGATATTATCAGTCAGAGTCACCGTGACCACGACAACGATATCCCTTACACGGATTACGTCATTACATCCGCCATTTTGCGATTACACCGACCATGCCCCAAACTGATATCACCGTAAACGCTACTGTCAAAGTGACAGACTGACGGTTGTTTGCAAAGAAAACTGTTGTTTGAATTCAGTTGTGTGATTTTCGTACAGTTTTCCAAATATTACTACAGACAATTGACCATTTTTTAGACAGATTACTTTTCCTTGCTCAATGGTTTGGCGCAATCGTACAAAACTCGGCCTGTGCTTGGTTAAATCTATGTAGCCACTGACAAACCGAACCAAAGAGTTATGAAATTATTATGTTAGTAGAGGGAACCGCGGGAAAATGATGAAGGCAAAAATGGGCAGTATTTCTGGAAAACAAATTGTATCTTGAAAATTAGATCGATGAGTATGTTATTATGTTTTATTTAAATATTACATTAATCTATCTATCTAATAACATTAAAATTTCAACACAGTTTAGTAGAAAAAGTGATCAGAATATCTTTGTGAAAACCAGCAAAATTTCAAAAATGTCTAAATTTTAGGTCAAGTTTTGCCTTTTATTTATTCTACTAAAGTTATTGGTACTTGTTGACTATTTTAACATAGAGGAAAAATATCCCTTGAACGAATAAAACACTCAGATTGGGTAAGGAATGCAGGATTCAATTCTAATCGAAAACTGGCTGCCGCATACTTGTACTTTTATTTATTCTGTAGCAGTAACCAAGTGCATCGGGCGTCAATTTTTTTGGCAACGTACGTTGCTTGGGGAATTGGGCGCGCGGGGATTTGCCGCGTGTATAGTAGGTAGGTAGGTAGGTTTTGGGGTGTGTATCACTGTGTGTGTTTGTGTGTGTGTGTGTGTGTCTGTCTGTGGCATCGTAGCTCCCAAACGAATGGATTGATTTAGATGCGTTTTTTTATGTTTGAAAGCAGGGGTAAACGATATGGGTCTTGGCTATAATGGGGGTAAGGAGGGAGGGGGTGGGTTGTGAGAATCGTAGCTCCCAAACGAAATGACCGATTTTGATGCGTTTTTTCTGTTTGAAAGCTGATGTGATCCAGATGGTTCTTAGATATGTAGGGGATGGGGGGGAGGTGAGAAAAAGGGGGTTAGAATCGTAACTTCCAAACGAATGGACCGATTTAGCTGCGATTTTTTATGTGTAAAAGCTGGGGTAAACGAGATGGTTCTTAGCTATAATGGGGGGGAAGGAGGGAAGGGGGGGGGGAGGGGTGAGAATCATAGCTTCCAAACTAATGGACCTATTCCTTTTTATGGTGAATATGGTGGTTGATGGATTTATATGGTTTTTATGTTTGAAAACCGATGTGATCGAGATAGTTCTTAGCTATAATGGGGGGTGGGGGGTAATATTTATTTATAAATTGTGCTTGTTTTTAAAATAAAATACTGCCCATGTTACTCACTGATAATGTAGCTATATAAAGGCGAAAGAATTTTTAAAATCTGTTCAGTATTTTTTGAGTTTATCCATTATAAACAAACAAACAAAGTAACAAATAATCAAATATTTCCTCTTTATAATATTAGTGTAGCTGTAGAAAGAGCAATAAGAACGAAAAAGTCTAAAAAGAAGATATTTAAAAAAAATGGTTTAGCGTACTTAAAATAAGCTACTGAACAAGAATATAACATTTAATCGTGTCTGTCTGTCTGTTTGTCTGTACGTTTGTTCGCGCATCACGTAGAAACTACTGAACCGATTGAAATGCGGTTTTCACTGTTGGATATCTTAGGGTTTAAGGACTTAAAAACTGGTATACTTGGTAACTCAATCCGATGAGTAGAAGCCGAGCAATAGATAAAAAACTTTTTGACGGCTTAATAAATTTTGATCAAACGATGGTATATTGGTATTTTCATCTAGACTAAAATAATTAAGTTTTCTAAACAACAACAAAGTAACAAGTAGACAGTAGAAGTGTTAACAAGTAGAAAGCACAGATTTGATGCTGGTAGTGGTAGGCAATAAAATCGTGACGAAAGCACATAATATATAATAGTACGAAAGGTTGGAGAGTTCTAGCTATTCAGATCGCTAACCATAGGTAAATGTTAATAAACTTGCAGGTAGCGTTTGCGACCATGAGTCTCATATATCATTTGGCAGCGAACCCAAGCATTCAAGATAAGTTACGACAAGAGATACGTTCCGACAACAGCAATCGATATCTGAGGGCTTGCCTGAAGGAATCGCTGAGGATTTGGCACATAGTGCCGGCTAATCTCAGGCGGACGAGCAAGGAACACGTTGTTGGCGGCTACCATATACCGAAAGGAGTAAGTTTTGTACAGTACCTACCCCTAGTACGAGTTTTGATAGTTTTCGAAAATGATATGTAGTTTGCAGTTCCTGCAATTTTCCACTAGAGGCACTGCCAGTAAATGTATGGAACTAAACAAAACTACCCCAGCCAACAAAGTAGTGATAAAAAATATGAGATAACACTAAAGAGTGTTAGAAAACTGATATAAAAGTAACGCGGTGACTGCTTGTTATTGATGATTAGTAACATCATTTAGCTGTACAAGCTTATACAGTCAAATTGTGATAATAAATTATGACATAAACGTTTACTCGACCGCCTTTTACAGCATTTATAACACTGCTGTAAAGCGGTTCTCACAACAGCGACTTAAAGCAAAAATGTTGTACAACATGTTTTGACGGTACATTTATACATCAAAATTGATCTATTGTGGCTTTCAAGCCGCTGTATTAGCTCTGGTGATATATCTGGCACGCATGGATCTAATCCGTGATATAAAACAATACCTACACCGTAGCTGATATGCAACTAATTTATCATATATTGTTTGTTGGTGTTTCCTTAACACCTGCGCCATAAAATCATAAGAAATCTACAATAACACTAAGAAGTTGCATATATACTTTTGCAAGATCCATATCACCAGTTACATATTATAAACATTATTTGCTCACATATAACTCTAAAAAGGCGCATAATAGCGGCAAATTAAGCTTTTATGGAAAGATAATGCAATTTAAGAGAACCTTGAATACCTAGTTATAACACTAAATCATCTTTTCTCAAAAAACAGTCAACGTCTAAATATTCCACCTGTTTCATTTCACTCAAGTAAACTGAAAAGACAATAAGAATTTATTAAAAAAAGGTAGCATGATACGCCACTAGGGTTCTACCTCTGATTTCTTGAGGAACCCTAAAATATTGTCATGGCGGCAAGAAGCTGTAAATCAGCGATATATCAGTAATTAGCCAAGTATTGGCCATATTGGGGTGACTTTAATTTAAATAATGTTTATTTGATTAAATATTATAAATTTGAGAGGGGCATGAAAAAAACACTTATAATGCAGTATTATTTATACAATATAATTTCAAGCGCACCAAAAATATACGTCATAATTACGCACATCTCAGTTTGATACGGTGAGGTAAAAATATGAACACCATATTTATTTCCTAACTAGATGTGCCCGCGGCGTTGCTTGCGTGGTAGTTTTTCTGGGATATAAGGATCCTGTGAGTTATTCCAGTACCAAAAGTACTTAATAGGTAAGTATACCATACCTACCTGTGTTAAGAACCTTCAGTGGCGATCCGACATGGTCGTGGTAGGCGAAGGCGGGAGCGAAGCGTAGCGAAGCGCAGCGAGCACCCGGCTTCATCTTCTAACCTATTGTTGACAGAAATCTGTGTTACGCTAGCGTTGTGTGGAGATATATTTCGAAATAAGGGAAATATTTGCGAAATCCTAAATTCGAAAGTATACCCGATGTCATCTCGGCCATAAACGTTGGGTTTTCCTTTTTTTTAAACATGCCCGACGCCAACACGGTCTGTGTTATAATAGATTATTAATATCCCAAGATATAATAAACACGCAGTCGTCTGTATATGTTTATCTGCTGTTTTTAAAATAAAACTTAACAAAAAATTACAGCAGCCTTAAAAATATCTATATGGATTTTGATAAATGAGGTATCATTGGATTCATAATCACGATAGTGACAGGATTCATACATGGAGTGTCAAGAAAACTATTCAGCTGCCTTATTGTATTTCCGACGGACAAAAAGTGACCAAAACCCGACTGCAAAGCAAGCAAACAAGCAGTCGAAGGCAGCATACTAGCCGATGCCTCCGACTGCATCTTATATTACAAAATTAAGAATCTAAAGATTGTTTGCCTCTTTTTAGTTTTGTTCGCAGTCGTTTTTTCCACCCGAGAACGGCGAAGCAAGAGATGAGTTTACCAGTCTATGTAGGTATGTGGATGTTCCACCATACCACAGTACATAATTATATAGTCTCCACTCTCAACTATACATATATGTACTGTGACCATACCGTCGCCCCTATATTGGTCCGATTTTGACAAGCGAGGTATTAATCAATTCGTCTTCAGGTATATATGAGTGTCATAGGCTATTATATTTTTACCCGACTACGGCGAATCAAAGAAAGGGTTATGTTTCAAACAAAAAATTTGGTCCTATTTAGACAACGAGGTATCAATCGATTCGCCTTCATTTATAGAGTATCACAGTGATGTTATATATTGGTAAAATCTCATTGGAGTATCATAGTTTTTTTCCCTACTACGATGAAGCGAGGGTAGGGCAAACTAAAAACTTGGTCTGAAAGCGAGGCATTAATCGATTCGTCTTTATCGCAAGAGTGTCATAGTCTATTTATTTTTTTACCCGACCACGGGTTTTAGTATTTGAACTTGTCTTGTTTTAGTGTGCTATGTATGTTGATCATTACACTCGAGACGGTATTATTCGTGAGAGCCGTATCAATTTGCATTGAATGTAATGATAGATTGCTGCATCGAGCGGAAAGTGACTGCTTGCTGCAACGAGTGTTAGCAGTAGCTCGGGCTCCAATCTAAGGCGAGGGCTCTAAAAACTCGAGTGCAGCAAGAAGTCACTTGAGCGAGTGTCAGTAATCTACTATTACATTCAATGCAAATTGAACGGCGAGTGCGATAAGGGAGTCGAGTTCGTAATGTAATGATCAATGCACACGCGTTTCATACTTACGACGTTTTTCAACACACTTGCGAGGAAATAAACAGACTTGTATTGTTATAAATTTTTAATTATCTCGCGTTTCATGCCTCGATTAGTATTTTCAGCGGCGTCAAATCTACTTATTGCTCTTCTTCTCTACGAATGGCGCGCTGGTTTTGTTTTTCCCGTGCGCCGCTCTAGCGATGCGCGCTGGTGTAAATAAAGGCATATAAAAATATAATATATACAAAATAATGTTTTGAATACGCAAATTAAGGTAAATGTATAGTGAAAAATATATAATTTGATGAAATGATGATTGATTTATCATGTAACCTAAAATAGTTAATTTATTCACAAAAAGAGATTGTTTTTAGACATAAAAACTCTTTAGTGTTAAAGTTTTCGTGGACCTGATACATAATTTGATATATCACTATCGGTGAATCACGTGTATATAAGTAGTCGAAAACATCGACCTAGGTTTCGAGCGTATCGACGCTCTTCTTCAGGAGTTCACGCCGCGAGATCCCGACGCGCACACTCGCGGTGTGTCGATGTTTTCGACTATATTCACGTGAAGCATAGCTGGTAGTGATATTTTAAATAAAAACTCTTTACGGAGATTGAAAAATTTGTAAAGTAAGAAGCACTAGTGTGGTAAAGTAAAAAACACTAGTGGGTAATAAGCTGAATTATGAACTTAGGTTCATTGCGTTGCCAAAGTTAATATATGAGCAATTGTGTTGTTTTTTTTTCTATTTTACAAGGGAACACACATGGGTACTATATGCGGACCCTGGACTGTACGTTACATAAATCATCGTTTTTTGCCTTTTCAGGTTGATGTGATAGCTCCAAACCAGTACCTTTCAAACGACGAGGAATATTATCCACGTCCGAAGGAGTTTCTCCCAGAGAGATGGTTGGCAGATAAAGATGATCCCATATACCACGGAAATGCCCACCCCATGGTCAACTTACCTTTCGGTTTTGGTGTAAGGAGTTGTATAGGCAGAAGAATTGCCGAGTTGGAAATAGAGATTTTTGTTAAAAAGTTATTTAACAAATTCAAACTTACTTGGGAAGGTCCACCACTACAAGTTAAAACAAAGTTGTTAAATTCTATGGAAAAACCTTACCGTATCAAATTTGATCCCGCTAATTGATTTGATTGTTAATAATTCTATGCTATTGATAACTAAAACAAATTCTTAATATTCTGGTGGTTCAAGTGCATTTGGGACCATGGTCATAGATTAAAGAAGACATATATATTTTTTTATTAAATAAACATATTCTGGATAATTCACACCAATTACCTACCCCAAACTTCGATACCCTGTACGTGTACTGTGAGTTTATTGGCACAGAGCACTTTAAAAACATTCATATACGTACAAATAAAAACAAAAACTAAGAATTTATAAATAATAATATGATATGACCATTTAAGCTTAATACCAAAGGCGCCTGCGCTATGTGCATCTGGACTGAGGGATCACATCCTTAAATCCATGAGACACACAATTGTAAAAATAAGATGGAATTGGCATAGAATTTAATATCAAGAAGCGGTTGACCTAACAAACTTTTTTGCAAATTCCACTTAGAGAAAAGTCAGCGCCATCTCTTGGATTTCATGTTAACTACGATAATCATCAGGAACGTTTGGTTGATAATGCGAAAAAAAACGGACGACTTAAGCGAAGAAGCGGAAAAGCGGCTTATTGGAACTGGGACCAAAGATAATTTATAAACTATACAATTTTCTAACTTATTAGTGTGTATTATTATCTTCGGAAATCAAACAGATAATGCTAATGAATACAATACAATAGTAATAGAAAATTTAATTTTTACCTTTTCATACAAATTAAGTGAACCAAGAGGCGCAAAATATTACGGAAGTTCTTATTCGTTATAGAGTACACATTCATGAAATAGTGTAAAGAATCACCAGTTAAGAATAATTTTAGAACTATTTTAACATACTTTTATGGTTTAGCATAATAGGCATGTTAGTTTTTAAACATAAGACCATGACCAAAACGTGCGCAAATTTTTGCAAAATTTTTCTTTCGCGCTGCTTCGTGTGATCGTGGAATTATCAATTTTAAACAGTGTAACAAACAAAAAATATTACAAGTATACCTCTAAATTCAATCCGAACCGAAATAAAGAGGTTTGAAGTTAAGATATTTCCATACATTTTTGTAGGTCCAGGTGGTCATTTTTTTGCACGCTCTTGTATGAGTCATGGAATTATCAATTCTAGACAGTGTAACAAACAAAACATACCATGATAAGAATACCTCTAACTAAACTCAGTTCGAACCGAGATAATGTGGTTTATATATTTGTAGGTCAAGTGGCGCATTTCTATTTTCATGCGATCATCAATAAAATATAAAATTATCAATTTTAAACAGTGTAACTAACAAAACTTACTACGGCAAATATACCTCTAAACTCACTCTGAAACGAGATAATGAGTTTTACATATTTGAAGGGCAGGTGGCGCATTTCTATTTTCACGCTGCCATGAATGAAACATAGAATTATTAATTCTAGACAGTGTAACAAACAAAACATATTGTAACATGTGTACCTGTAAACTCAGTCCGAACCGAGTTAAAGAGGTTTACTTAGCTAAAAATCTAAAAATGCGCCACTTTTCCTTCACATATGTAAACCTCATTATCTCGGTTCGGACTGAGTTTAGAGGTATACTTGTTGTAGTATTTTTCGTTTGTTACACTGTCTAAAATTGATACTTCCATGTATCATTGATGATCGCGCGAAAAAATATATACGCCACTTGCCCTACAAACATGTAAACCTCATTATCTCGGTTCGGACTGAGTTAAGATGTATACTTGTATTAGTATGTTTTGTTTGTTACACTGTGTAAAATTGATAATTTCATGTTTCATTGATGGCCGCGCGAAAAAAGAAATGTGTCACCTGCCCTACAGATATGTAAACCTCTTTATCTCGGTTCGGGCTGAGTTTAGAGGTATACTTGTATTAATATGTTTCGTTTGTTACACTGTGTATAATTGATAATTCCATGTTTCGTTGATAGCCGCACGCAAAAAGAATTGCGCCACTTGCCCTAGGAAAATTTACACTGTCTTAGAGTTGTTGATTATCATTATCATAAAAAAATGACGTTATTTGTCTTCTAAATTGTCGTACAGAAGTTAAAATAAAAAAATGGTATAAACAATTTTGATGACAGTAGGTAAGTACAATAATAATAGTACCATCGAGCCTATGTGACGATGGAGCTGGAAAGTAGGTATTTAAACTTTGCTTAGTTGTGCTTGGTAAGTACAGATTGGGCTATTAGTGTTATCCCACTGTGACGCAATAATTAGGACACGAGGAAATAATAATCCTTTTTTTACGACGGACTGATGATGAAGCCTTCTGGAGCTTACGTGAATACTAAGTGTGATCTGATCAAACTCGTAAATATTCATTGCTTTTATAGTATGTTTCATCACGCTGCTGTCGGATGACATGACTCCACACTTTATTACACACGAGCTCAGATGGAAATCTACAAATGAGAAATTTAAAATATTATATGAGTTTAGAAGATATGTGGGAACTGATGAATAAACTAATATAGACTTCTGAATCATAATTCTACTTTTTAATCTGATGACAAATATTAAATTAATTATCTAATAAAATTAAAATTTTGGAACGTCTTTACAAAGTTATAGCGTTCAACGCCCATGATGTTCATACATTACGGTAAGCGTTTTAACATGAATATAAAATTGCAAAGGCAAGATAAATATTCAAAAAATTAGCTTCCCGATGATAAGAAATGCCATCTTTTTTTTTATTGCATTTTATGAAGTGTTTGGTGCACCCTTTCACTACACAATTTGGCATTTGGTCACAATAGAAACCGCGGCCGACCTTCGTCACAGTCACAGACTGACTAGCTCACGTTGGTGTCACGACAATGAATTTGACACCGACGAATTGGGAACCTTGTAAATCATCTTCCACCCTGTCTTTACGAAGTAAGTATATATTATGTCTATGGGAATTGGCCAATTTGTTGATTGATTGATCCATCAGTTCAGACGTTTATAAAAAATTCAACTATCATTCACTTTTCAACCGGTTACTTTTGAGTCACAACTTCTTTTTTATAAACTCAACCAGAATCTTATTTAACAGTTACAAAATTCTTGTTCGAAACCAATCGTTGGTTTCACCCAGCTTACTTGGGTCTGACGGTCCAAACGGAACGTCTGGGCTCATTTGTTTTTTTGTTATGGCAATCGACCGCTTGACGTTGACGTCAAGCGGTCGATTGCCGAAAAAATGAAATGTCACTGGAACGGAGGTGAATGGCCGACCGACCGTAACTTTGTGGCTGTTGTTGAAATAGGGAATTTATATGTAATCAGATAAAATCTGTGTAAATCTGTGCGTGTTTACTTAATCTCGCATACTGCAGACGGGATTCCACGAATTGATGGTAATTTGAAGTGTATTTTTAATGGCCGCATATGAAAGCGTGGACGCACGACGGGTGCATGTGTAAAAGGACTGAAAGTTCCCGTACGGTTGCAGCGGATGCTGCCGGGAGACAACGGGCTGGAATGGGTTTGCGCTAATTGTGATTTGAGTTTAAATTCCCTCAGGTCCCAAGCACGACGAACAGGACTTACCGGTGAGATCTAACCTAAGAAACGCTCGGCGGAACGCCGACAGTGTGATCCAGGGAAGCTGCTTTAAGGTTGGGAGTCACGGGACTCCCACAGATCCCTGAATTGTACATTTGGTAGTAGAGCGTGGCTTTCTATGTATACCTAAGATTGTCCTTAAAAGGTAGGCTGGGTGAGTCTTCCAAAAATCCACTGTCAAAGAGTTTCACTGAGTTATTCTGCTTAATAACTGATAAATTGTCCACGAAACAAGGTGGTTTCCGCTTCCACTGCACTACAGCTTGGTTCCTGGGCCCTTGTTGTGTGTTATTAACCTTATCAGGAGTTCACTGTTTTGTTATGATTATCCTCAGTACAAAAATAGTAATAAACCTTTGTTTGGTTATTCGTGTTGATAACAAACGTTAACTAAATTGTTGGTTCACTGCGTTGATGGAAATACATAGGTGTTTATTTCTCAATGTAAGGAACATACAGACTAGGTACCTACTATTGGGGACCATTGTAATGAATTATATAATGGGTGAAAAAAGGTAGATCTCTTTAAGCCATTTGAACAGTAGTAACCTCTTGAAGAATAAAGTGAGATTTGCCAATTTGAGTGCTTGTAGTTGTTTGCTTGTAGTCACACAGCTTTGGAAATAATGAGTAGACGGACCTATCATTGGAACGGTTATAGTTATTCGTTGGAGTCATTATTTAACCAGTACCCCTAGTACGAGTTTTTATAGTTTTTGTAAACGAAATGTAGTTTCGTTTAGTTCCATACATTTACTGGCAGCGCCTGTAGTGGAAACTTGCAGGAACTAAAATCGGTAGGACGGGTTTTATCAAATGGTAGTATTCGAATTCGATAAAACATTTCGAGTATTCCTTGCATTTTAGCAGTACTAGTTGCCACTTTGACAAGTTAGTGGTAGTAAACTTTGACGAATTCGATAATTTTCAATGTATTGTTACTCGTTAGATGAATTTTCGTAAAAGCTTCATGAGATATTGCGATTTTTTATTTTATTATGATAACGAGACGGTATTTTGCGAGGAGGTTAGCCTCGGAAGCTGTAGGAGTTGACCGTTGTGAAGGGGAGCGACAGAAGCTTGACGTAGGCGGAGATTTATTACTCAGACGCATCTGTTAACTTACTTTATGCAACGGTATCGGCTCAAGGGCTCACTAAAGAAGGTTTTGTCTATCTCTGTAATACTCTGCGGGAAAATACAAATCTCAGGAACTCTCAAAGAATGTCTCTAGAGACCATGGTAAGTTATCAGTTACGTACCTAAGTACTCATAATACTTTATCTTATTTTGAACTTGTATTTTGTATTTTTGTAGCACGTAGGTACCTACAACAATACTTAAAAAGACATGAGTCGTAGTGCGAAACACAACCAATCTACCTACTTTACAATTTCAATGTCGTGATGACGTTACTTTGATTTCTATTTCGCCAAATATGACTCAATTAATAAAAGAAACACTTAGTCCAGGATTCTCAACTAGTAATGATCAAAAATCAAGTATTACATGGAAGCTAGATGTCGTACTTGAGGCATAAAATCAAAATAAAATAACTAGGTTTTGTTCAATTACTTTGGGCCGTAACTTCGTTAATAATGAACGAAATTAAAGACCAAAGGTACCGGAAGAACCAGAAAAAAACATTCTTTCCAATTATCACATCAATTAAACGTAAATCAGTTAACATTATTTCCCAATAAAACCACAAAAAAAATATCTAACGAGAAACAATACTTTGAAAATGATCAAATTCGTCAAAGTTTACTACCACTAATTTGTCAAAGTGGCAACTCGTTCTGCTAAAATGCAAGGAATACTCGAAATCTTTTAACGAATTCGAATACTACCATTTGATAAAACCCGTCCTACCGAATTTAGTTCCTGCAAGTTTCCGCTAGAGGCACTGACAGTAAATGTATGGAACTAAACGAAACTTCATTTCATTTACAAAAACTATAAGAACTCGTACTGTTAGTTTAGAGAGCTCACGATATAAAAGAGCGAGCTCACGGAACTTTTTTCCGTTTTCTTAATGTGTAAACTCGTACTAGGCGTACTGTTGACTGGAAACTATAGTCTACTTTAGGATTTGGAAATCGGTAAGTGAAATCTACCTTTTACAATACTTACATGTTTAGAATTTATTTGGAACTATATTTTCCGCCGGCAACTTCGTCCGCGCGGAATAATGTTTATCGCGAAAAAAGGTATCCTATGTTCTTCTAGGATATTAAAAACCAATGCAAAAATAAGTATAGCAAAACTCTTGATGTATTATGACATACTTGTTATTTCGTTTCCATGGCAACCGTTTCTTACAGCGAGTAATCAACATTTTTCCAGTTTTCCAGTTTTCCCGTGGAAACTTACAATTTTCCGGGATTAAAAGTATTCTATGTTTTATTCTAATATTATCGAAGCTGTTGATCACTATGTCTACTTTGTTCAGACGATCCAACTGGGTAGATCCAACTTCGACAAAGAGGTCAACCGACGAATCCAACTCGGATGGGCATCGTTCGGGACATTACGCCACATCTTCTCGTCACAGATACCGCAGTGCCTCAAGACGAAAGTTTATAATCAGTGCCTGTTGTCAGTGATGACATACGGCACTGAGACGTGGTCGCTAACTATTGGTCTGATACATAAGTTCAAAGTCACGCAGCGTGCAATGGACTGATGAAATGCTCGGAGTTTCACTACGCGATAAGAACCGTAACGAGGAAATCCGTAGAAGAACCAAGGTGGGCAGGCCATATAGTTCGCAGAGCCGACAACCGCTGGGGAATAAAGGTTCTCCAATGGCGACCAAGCAAGCGAAGTTTAGGGAGACCACCCACACGATAGACGGACGACATTGTAGCCATCGCAGGGAGTCGGTGGATGGAGGCGGCACAAGACGTCGTGGCGCTCTTTGGACTAAAAGGCTGACATGATGAAGACTTTTGACCTACAACAACACAATAAATAATAAATGAATAATGTAAAGTAAATTATGGCGCTGAAATCCAGCAGTCCAACGCGAATGTAAAAAAGGGTAGTCGTGCGGATCCGGCCAATTATCTTCCCATCTCGATAACCTCCTTACTCTGTAAGTGTATGGAGCGTGTCATAAACATTAGGCTCTTGGCATACCTTGAAGACAATGATCTTCTCAGTGACCGGCAATACGGATTTCGCTGAAATCGGTCTACTGGGGACCTTCTCGCGTATGCCACTCACGTACTGAGCGAAGCCATAGAAATGCATGGTGAGGCGCTTGCCGTCTCCCTTGACATATCGAAGACATTTGATCGGGTCTGGCACGATGGCCTTTTAAACAAGCTTCCCTCATACGGTTTACCTGTTGGCTTATGCAATTGGATAGTTGATTTCTTGAGGGAACGATCTATTCGAGTAGTCTTAGAGGGCTGCTCGTCTGATTAAATGACTATCAATGCCGGTGTACCTCAGGGATCGGTTCTCTCGGCTACACTGTTTTTACTGCACATTAATGACCTTCTGAAGCCCGGTACGTTTGGGTATGCTGATGACAGTTCTGTAGTTGTAGTTGAGAGATACACTTCCAATGCTCAAGCCAGCTGTGACGCTGTCCAGTTTCAGATAGAGGCAATGGTGGAACCGTTTAAATTTAGCCTTAGAAGCCGTGTCCGATTGGGGCGATGCTAACCTGGTTAAGTTTAATGCTACTAAAATGCAAGCGTGTTTGTTTTCTGCTAAAAAGAGTCCTCTAAACCGATCTCCGTCTTTCCAAAGTGTAACAATACCAATAGGCGACCATTTGGAGATTTTGGGTGTCGAACTCACATCAAACCTGGATTTTGGGTCTTATATTAAATCCAAAGCCAAGGTAGCTGCAAATAACTTGGTATTTTGTCTAAGGTTAGGCGGTACTTCACACCGGGACAGCTTTTGAATCTTTATCAAGCACAGGCCCGATCTTGTATGGAGTACTGCTGCCACCTCTGGGACGGTTCTGCCAAGTATCAGCTCGAGTCTTTGGATTCAATTGAGAGACGTGCTATCAGGCTCATTGGGGATGACACTCTGGTAAAGAGTAAGCTTCAAAGTCTGGCGCATCGACGTGAGGTAGCAAGCCTAGGCGGTATTCTACAGATTGCACTATGGAGAGTGTGCACAAGAACTGCACAACGTGATTCCCCCATCCCCTTTCCATCACCGTACGACTAGACGATCAGCAAAGCGCCACCCTTTCGTGGTTGAAATACCTCGCACAAGAACGAAGCGTTACGCTTCTTCATTTATTATAAGAACTGCAAAGGAGTGGAATGCCCTGCCCTCGTCAGTGTTTCCGGTAAATTATAACCCCGGTGTGTTCAAGTCAAGAGTGAATAGGAGTGAATAGGTATCTACTAGGCAAGCGTGCTACACCTTCGACCACATCATCGCTTTCCATCAGGTGAGATCGTGGTCAAACGATTGCCTAGTCCGTAATAAAAATTTAAAAAAAAATGTGCGCGTATGCGCTTTAGCACGCGCCGCCATCCATACCAATATATAAAAGTGAAACGTTGTCTGTTTGTTTGTTTGGGGAGCTTTCACGCGATAACGACTGGGCGGGTTTTGATGAAATTTGGAATGGAGATAGCTTATACCCTGGAATAAAACATAGGATACTTTTTATCTCGGAAAATTTAAGTTTACACGGGAAACCTGGAAAATGTTGATTACTCGCTGCAAGGAACGGTTGCCACGGAAACGAAATAACAAGTCGGTCACAAAAATCAAGAGCGCTGGTGCTATACCTCCTTTTGCATTGGTTTTTAATATCCTATAAGAACATAGGATGCTTTTTTACGCGATAAACTGTAGTCCACGCGGACGAAGTCACGGGCGGGAAAGCTAGTACCTATATAATAAAAGGCGACAAAAAAAAAACACCTCGGTCGGGACAAACTACTATTATGGAAAAATTATAGCATTATTTTGTTCAGAAAACAGTGCTTTATTATAAATATTTTTCCTATTATAGACATATGTGCGAATTCTTAATCAGTATTTTACGATATGAGTGTAGATAAAATAAATAAATGACTTGGAGAAATACTTTAGAATGGACAAGGATTTAATGTATCCTTTGAACTTAGCCATGTTCAACTACATACTGTTATGGTAAAAAGTTTGGCTTTTTATAATGTAGCTACCTATAGGCTTGTGGTTGACTATTATCTCACCTGATGTTACGATAAATCTAAAAATGTATAGTACATTACTGCCGCGGTCTTTAATGACTGCATTGCTGGCAGCGATGATGATGGTCGAGAACTTAACTAAGCAAAGCTCGAGGCCATCATAGCGTGGCCAGCAGGGCAGTCATTGCGGACCAAGGCTTGTATAGTGCTTTACTCAAACAATGCGAGGAATTTAAATAAAACCAGCTTAGTATAATAAGAATTTACTCAAACAATGCAACAACAACGAAAACAACAACGATAACGACAAAGACAACAACAACGACCACAACAACAGAAAAAGAAACAGTAACAGAAACAGAAACATAAAAATAAACATAAACAGAAACAACAACAACAACAATCACGATCACATCAGCTTTCACAAAGAAAAAAAACATCAAAATCGGTCCATTCGTCTGGGAGCTACAACGCCTCTCTTTTCGAGTTCGGTGGTTAACAAAACCACAGAATAAATAATAGTACTAAAAAACACGACAATAATGGATTTTCAAAGGAAATTGCTGGCCGCAAAACACGTCAGTAATGAAATTCCATACAACTTTGCTGGCGCCTATTCAAGCAGCGCGGCAAGGTCGACTTTGCCTAAAGAAGGTTATCGAAATAATGACCACATTACAAGCTTGTTTGAGTAAAAAAGCTTTTCTAAATCCAGAATTATAAATGAATAGAAAATATTCAGTTGCATATTGTTTTTATCCATTTTTAAGATTGTAAGAAAATAGTCTAAGTAATGGTGAGAAAATAATTCAAGGGGTGCAGTTACATAAAATGAAGAGCATACATTTTAGAGCATTTGATCGGACTCGAAGGACCAAGCCAAGAAGCCAAGTCGCGGTCTTCACTCGAGGACACGTCTACTCCAGCGTTTGTCCGTCCTTTGACAATTTTATTGTGGCCATCCCATTGTCATTCACCGGTAGCGTCAGAATTTGCTTGTTCGCGCATCACTTAAAAACTACTGGACCAATTGCGATGCGGGTTTCATTGTTATAGGTATAGCTTAGGGTTTTACTTAAAAACTAGGGTACTTGATATGTCAATCCGATGAGTAAGTATATGCCGAGCAATCGATAAAAATATTTTGACGGCTAAAGAAATTTTGATCAAATGTTGGTATAATGATAGTTTAGGCCTTGGACATACATACAATAAAATAGAAAACAATAGTACATATAGTATTGAGTACTTTTAACCTAGAGAAATTACCACGCATGCGAAGCCACGGGCATCAGCTAGCACTTATAACAAAGCAATAAAAACGATAAGGTCTGTACAATGAAGATAAATAAGAAAATAATAGTTTATGGTACTTAAAATAAGCAACTGAACGAGAATATAACATTTTAAAAATTCGTGGCTCTTGTTTTTTTGTCTGTATGTTTGTTCGCGCTTCACGTAAAAACTACTGGACCGAATGCGATGCGATTTTCAGTATTGGATAGTTTAGGATTTGACTTAAAAACTCATCCTGCTGGATAACGAATGAGGCTCTGGTGTGGTAACGAATGTGGCTGAAGATCCAACAGGTTGCCTTGCTGGCGCCATTGTACAAGGCGGCAAAATGCTTCACGCTGATTGGCTGGCGCTCCCAAAGCATCCCAAGCTCGCAACTGCATCGACGAAAATACTACCCTTCTAAGGTATATGACGGAAGTACTCGTAGATGGATGATTTGACGCTCTTCCGCTCCACTCCTCGACCACAGACTGCACCGAGGCACCATCCGCACGGGGGTAATCTGTGATCCGCACGGAGGCCCGCAATAAGCTGTCAATTCATTTGGTTTGATGTTTACGTTTGACGATGACATTTGACAACTCGCAAGGAGCGGAGACATCCATCAAGCTATGTTTCAGCCAATTGTCACACTATACGAAATTTGGTATACAGGTTAAACGAATTTCTTAGCCGTCGGGGATTTTTGATTGATGGGTAGGTACTTCCCCCAAAAAGATGAAAAAAGGGGGCTTCTGAATATATCTGCCTTATTAGATCTGATTTCAAAGGTTCTCTTTTTATTTCAAATAAAGTAACTATAACTTGGTTCACTTGGTAAATTGCTCACTTTTAGGTTTCTACCAGTGGAATCAGCCCTTTACCAGTGAACGCAAAACAAACACGTTCACTGCCCTTTACCCACTAGGTAGGTAACCAAGATGTGTTAATGTTAGTTTTACAATAAGGTTACTAAATGGCGCTACTGTGCACAGCTAGATTGTTTGCAAAAAAGTTAGTGCTCGCGAGGTCTACAGCTCACAGAGCCACTAGTTATGTTAAGTAATTATAAGCTTCTCTGTCTACGAATTTTATTACACTCGTAGGTACTCTTAGTTGTGCTCACTGTGCTGTTCGTCGGTGCATAGGCACATCATAACCAAAACTAGATACAATAACAAATTATTTTTGTGTACCTACTGATTGAATATCAAGGTCAAACAAATCATGTTTATTTCTGAACAGCGTGTGTGTATACTCGTATGTAACTGCGTATCTGCCGGCGCGCGACGGGAGCGGGGCCGGTCAGTTTGTTGTAGATAATGTCCATCGTAGGTCCTGTATTTTAGCAAAATGAGATCAAAGCATTTATGTGATTCTTACGTAAAATTTACGTTTCAAACGAGGAATGCGTATCGGTAAGCAAATTCTATGCTTTTTTGATGATTATTAAACATAATTATAAAAATATACTCAAAAAGGTGATGTTATGTGGTTCTCAATACGGCTTTTTTTTTGTATAAAGCGAAGAATTAAGCCTAAAAACCTCTAAACCTTAGAGAAACATACTAAGTACCTTCGTTACTTACTCCGTTACTCTGAGGTTTTAAGTAAGCAGGTAGGATGATTCTTGAAAATTTGATCAGTTTTTTTTTGGTACGAGTAGGTACATCCGAATGACGTACCTCTATGCAATAGGTATAATATACTTATGAGGCAGATACGTGTTGTTTGGTGGATAAAATATTTTATTGTTATTATTTTATTATAAATCGTAATTTTTGTATCAATCTATCCGTACTGAACATACCAATTATTAGTTAGTTAGCGGACGTACCTAACTCTCCCTTCTTTGTTACCTTTTCACTCTCTGTCTGTTTCTTACCTTTTCACGACTAAACGGCTGAACCGATCTTGATGAAAGTTGGTGGGAGATAGTTTGAACCCTGGTAAAGGACATATTATATCATACTGTCTATCGCGATGTACTGTATACCGCGCAGACGAAGTCGCGGGCAAAAGCTGATAGGTAATTATTTAGAAGTTTATAAACTGACATGATTACTAACAATATTATATTGGTTTTGCATGCCAATATTGGTGATGTGTTAAGCCATATGTTAAGCCACATAATTTAAGCACCTTACCTGTATGACCACATTATGCGAATGAATTATTGAATTGAATTACAGTACCCGGCGATAAATAATGCACATCGGTCTTTGGAAAGAGACTCTGCTAATTTCACACCCTACCTCTGTGATGTTTGTCAGTCGTTATACAGGTGCAATAGAGTACGGTTGCATTTAGCTGAAAATATATAATATAGAGTTGTTTCAACCCTCCCAACATTAAATCTATTCATTTACGAAATAATACATAATTGTTTTTTTCATCCCATCTATTCGAAAAACACTGATTGGTTCCTCGAAAAGAGGGAGCAAAGTAGGTAATTGGTCAATTGGTCCCGCTACGCGAGCGCTCGTGGCTCGTTGACTCTTTTTGCCTCAGCTCGGCCTTATTAAAGTTATAAGCCATCACCGAAAATTTAGTAGAGTTCAGATAAAGAGTTGCTGAGTCACATTTGACCAATGAGTTCATTTATGTTTTCAAAGGGTCACGTGGCGCTCTGTCTGTATTTAAAAAAGGAATCATGTAAATGTACGGAGAAGAGCAAAAAATGAAAAGCGCGTGAATTACGATTTTATCGTCACGGAAACAAGGAATATTGACAGTGCGAAAACTAAATAATTTCACGAAAATGCAAGTATAGCGAAAGTATACGTACCTACTTACAACTGAAAATACTACGCAATAAATGTGATACAGAATCTATGCGCAACTAGTAAAATATTTGAAAATAGGTAAACAAGCTTTAGATTCTTGATTTAGAACTAAGTATAAGATGCAGTTGAAGACATCATGCATTTCATTTCTGCTTCGATCATGTCATACATGATCACCTCATACATCACCTCAAACATCACCTCATACATGATCATTATCATACATGATCATATTCATGAGGAGTAGCTTGCCAGGCAAATCCTCAAACATATTTTATTTACAAATAAATCGGTGAATTTCAAAATTGCGAGGCATGATGGGATCATCTAGAAACCTGGCGATCTAGCTTATCCCATCAAAGGAACCCCATAAATGCAGTCGGAGGCATCATGCATTTTTATCGAGTTAAAACTCCCCAAACAAACAGATGTATCATTTTTATAAATTGGTATGGACTAGCTGTGCCTAAAAAGAGGCAAACAAGCTTTAGATTCTTGATTTTGTAAATATATATATATTTATATATAATGAATATGAAATAGAATGTATACATTTAAATAACTATACACTTGCTTCTCACTTTAGTGGTGAGCACGGTGGATCTAGCATATTTGTTAGGTCGAACCTTAAAGCGTTAGAAATGAATGAATTGTGCTAGTTAAGTTGCGAAAATTCCTGTGAAATTTCTGCGATAGAACTAATTGATCATAAAATAATTATTATTTGTATTTATAGGAGTAATTTGACGAAAGTAAGCGATTTTATACCGATTTTTAGCAAGCTACTGGATAAATTAGATCAGATTTATTTAGAATGCATTATATTCGGTGACATAAATATAAATACTCTGGTCCCAAGCGCGGAGCTTAAAAAGTTGACTGATTTGTTAATCATTCATGGTTTCATTAATTAAGTTAATTTTGTCACTCGTGAAACGAAAACATCAGCTACCTCACTTGACCATCTATACACCAATATGTGTAATAAAATTCGTCCATCAGGTATAAAATGCTTGTATTTTCCACTGGTCACTTATATTCCACTTTACATTTGTAGTAAATAACTTCTTCAGACATAATACACATGTATTTTCAATGGTCACTTATATTCTACTTTACAGTTGACTTCTCCGTTCCGATGCTCAACAAGAATTGAATAAACTACCTCCTCACAATCTTTTACCCTACCAGAAAAAAATGGCGCTATCGTCGTGAGACTAAGTTTCCTGTAGAATCATGGTACGAGAAACGATTGCCAGGTGGCGTCACCTTCATGTGTCGTTCCGGTAGTCGTGCTTTTTAAATGTTCCTGAAGTATTATTCAAATTGAATTCGAAATCTTCTGAATTGAAGATATTTAGTTTTTTTTTATTGGAGGATACTCTGTATTCGATACTGAAGCCTAAACTGTTTTTTTTGTCTGTCTGTCTGTCTGTATCTTGGCTAGGCATCACACCGAAACTACTGAATGAATTTAAATGAAACTTGGTTTTACCCTAAAATTAAATTATTAAAAAAAAATCGAATCTAAAATTATCGAATTATTTGAGTTCATACTACGAGGTAGGACATGGAATACTTAACATCCCGAAAAATTAAAGGGTTCCCGCAGGATAGGGATTCAAAATTATTTAAATAAAACACTTACTACTGAAACTACTGGACGGATTTTGGTGCAACTTGGCAGTCATAGTTTATATGGTGGGTTAAAATTTAGGACACTCTTTAACCCTTATTGGGTTCCTGCGGGATACGGGTCCAAAGTTATGTTAAGCATGAAGTAACGTTTGTTTTTTCGGAGGGTACTCTATATTCGATTCAGAAGACAGACAGATCTTGACCGCGCATCGCGCTCAAACAACTAAATGAATTCAAATGAAACTTGGTTCGATTTGAGTTCATACTACGAAGTATGACATTGGATACTTTTCATCCCGATATTTAGCATGATTCCCTTGGGAGAGGGGATGAAAGTCAAAATGTGTATTTAGTTGTAATTCATGAACGCGTAGTCCGATTTCATTCATTATTTTTTTGTTAGATAGTAGGTACCTACAAAACCTTAAATATTGTCATGTAAATATTTCAAGGTTACCGGGTTGGCAGTTCAGAAATTACAGACAGCTCAACCCTCAGTATTATGTCAAAATAACTTGAATTCTGAAATGTTCAGGAACGTTTGAATGTACGGCTCATGTTAAGCTGGCCTTCGCACTTGATCATAAAAGATTAACGGTCACCGTAGACACAAACACAGCGTAGTGTGGGACGCCCGCCGACCAGGTAAGGAAATGACTTGCGAAAAACAGCTGGCCGCGACTGGATGAGAAGAGCGGAAGATCGGGCTCAGTGGCTTTCATTAGGAGAGGCATACGTCGAACAATGAACTGGTATAGGCTGATGATGATTATTTAGACACAAAAATCGCTGTTTGTTTGTTCGCGCATCACTTAAAAACTACTACACCGATTGTGATGCAGTTTTCACTAATGGATAGCTTAGGGTTTGACTTAAAAAGTGGTGTACTTGGTATTTCAAAATAATGTATAGATGCCGAGCAATTGATAAAAAAATATTTGACGGCTGAAGGAATTATGATTAAATGTTGGTTACGAGTATATTGGTATTTAGCCCCTGGAATAGCACATAGAGTACTTTAAACCTCGAGAAATGAACACAGCTAGTAATATATATATATTGGACTGGAGATAGCTTATACCCTGTAATAATGCATAAGAGACTTTGCATCATCATGATCCTTCACGCTCAAACTTCTGAACGGATTTTGATGAAATTTGGACTGGAGATAGCTTATACCCTGGAAACCTGGAATAACACATAGGATACTTTTCATCATCATCATACTTCACTCTCAAACGGCTGATGAAATTTGGAACACAGACAGCTTACACCCTGTAATAAATACATTAGATATTTTGCATCATCATCCTTCACGCTCAAACTTCTGAACGGATTTTGATGAAATTTGGACTGGAGATAGCTTATACCCTGGAAACCTGGAATAACACATAGGATACTTTTCATCATCATCATACTTCACTCTCAAACGGCTGATGAAATTTGGAACACAGACAGCTTACACCCTGTAATAAATACATTAGATATTTTGCATCATCATCCTTCACGCTCAAACTTCTGAACGGATTTTGATGAAATTTGGACTGGAGATAGCTTATACCCTGGACTTACACATAGGGTGCCTTTCATCATCATCATCATACTTCACTCTCAAACGGCTGAACGGATTTTGATGAAATTTGGACTGGAGATAGCTTATACCCTGGACTTACACATAGGGTGCCTTTCATCATCATCATCATACTTCACTCTCAAACGGCTGAACGGATTTTGATGAAATTTGGACTGGAGATAGCTTATACCCTGGACTTACACATAGGGTGCCTTTCATCATCATCATCATACTTCACTCTCAAACGGCTGAACGGATTTTGATGAAATTTGGACTGGAGATAGCTTATACCCTGGACTTACACATAGGGTGCCTTTCATCATCATCATCATACTTCACTCTCAAACGGCTGAACGGATTTTGATGAAATTTGGACTGGAGATAGCTTATACCCTGGACTTACACATAGGGTGCCTTTCATCATCATCATCATACTTCACTCTCAAACGGCTGAACGGATTTTGATGAAATTTGGACTGGAGATAGCTTATACCCTGGACTTACACATAGGGTGCCTTTCATCATCATCATCATACTTCACTCTCAAACGGCTGAACGGATTTTGATGAAATTTGGACTGGAGATAGCTTATACCCTGGACTTACACATAGGGTGCCTTTCATCATCATCATCATACTTCACTCTCAAACGGCTGAACGGATTTTGATGAAATTTGGACTGGAGATAGCTTATACCCTGGACTTACACATAGGGTGCCTTTCATCATCATCATCATACTTCACTCTCAAACGGCTGAACGGATTTTGATGAAATTTGGACTGGAGATAGCTTATACCCTGGACTTACACATAGGGTGCCTTTCATCATCATCATCATACTTCACTCTCAAACGGCTGAACGGATTTTGATGAAATTTGGACTGGAGATAGCTTATACCCTGGAATAACACATAGGATACCTTTCATCATCATCACAATACTTCACTCTCAAACGGCTGAACGGATTTTGATGAAATTTTGAATGGAGATAGCTTTATACCCTGGAATACCACATGGGATACTTTTCATCATCATCGCCATCATACTTCACTCTCAAAGGGCTGAACGGATTTTGATGAAATTTGGAGCTAGTAGCTTATCCCTGAAACAACTTTTAATAATTTTCATCATCATCATCATCATCCCTCACGCGGGTGAAACCGCCGGGCCCAGCTAGTACCTAATAAACGCTGAAACCTGTCTACCACCTGCGTCTATTGCACTACACACAGAAAACAAGTAAAAATTATTATCATATACCCCGACTGCGAACAAAACTATTGAATAAAAATTTAAACAACTCACGTGCTATGTAGATTTGGGTACGCACGACGCAGACATTAATGATGCACGTGTTTTTACCCGACTGAGGAGGGTTATGTTTTTGGGTTGTATGTATTTTTGTTTGTATGTTTGTACGTTTCTTAGGCGCGTCCTACAGCCTAAACGGCTTGATGGATTTTGATAAATGAGGTATCATTGGATTCGTCTTGATTACGAGAGTGCTATAGGATATATGAAGTGTCACGAAAACTAATATGGCTGCTTAAACCTGCCATAATGTATTTCCGACGGAACAAAAAAATGACCAAAACCTATCGAGTGAGGTATCAAAATACAGGTCTTTCTCACGAAAAATGCGCGATGTTCAGAGGAACCTTTAGATGGATCCTTTTGTTCATTTCATTTCATTTCCTATATGAAAAATATATAGTAAACTTAAAACAATTGTATTGTTTAAAATTCGTATAAATATTTACGAACATTGTAGAAAAAAAACCTAAAGCTTGTGTTATTTTTAAAATACATTAAAACTTTCCCATAGATCCGCTCGTCAGAGATCATCAATATCCGTTCAGCCGTTATCGCGTGATAGCTCCCCAAACAAACAAAAAAACAGACAACGTTTCACTTTTATATATTGGTATGGATTGGAATGTGCTTAACAACGCCTTCAATTTGATACCCATATTGTAAAATTCGAAGAAAAAATATTTTTTTGCAATTGAAAATGGAGCCATACTGCCGACCTCAGAGAAATTATAACTTCTTATAATTTCTCTGAGCTGCCGACATACAGTATTTTTTCAAAAAAATATAGTCTATTTTACTCGAGGGGATGTAAGGATTCTAACGATACCCCATACGTCTAAATATGTTAAGGCATTTCAAAGTTATGGTGGAATAAAGAAACTCACATACAAACTTACAAACATATATGAATGCTAAAAACATAACACTCTTTTTTTTGGGCAGTCGTGTAAAAACAATAACACTAGCCTCCGCCTGCGGCTGCGTGGGTGAAGCCGAGGGTGGAGGATAGTCTGCACCTGTATTATAAAGAAGAAAGATTTGATTGTTTGTTTGTTTGTAATGGATAAAACCAAAAAATACTGAACCGGTTTTAAAAACTCTTTCACTAGTAGGTAGTTAAATTATCAGCGAGTAAAAGGGGCGTTTTTTTTAATTACAATTCTTTCGCAAATTGCAATAATGTAATCCAAGTAATCAAAAATTAATAACGGAATGACGTTACCATGGAAACGAAATAATAACAAGTCTGTCAAGAAGATAAGTAATAATGCAGTTGTTACGGTCAAAATACACAGCTGGCAATGATTTTGAATTACGCTTACTAGCGTTTCTTTTTTTAGAGTTACGTAGGTTATATTAAAAACCACACCAATATATGACAGTGAAACGTTGTCTGTTTGTTTATTTGGGGAGTTTTAACGCGATAACGGCTGGACAGATTTTGGTGAAATGTGGAATTTTGATAGCTTATACCCTGGAATAACACTTCAGATACTTTTCATCATCATAATCATCATCATCATCATGCGTGGGGCACACTTAGTTACAAATAAAGTTAAATCCGTTATTAAGATCCAATCACTTCTGGTCATCATAAAAAGAGTGTCATCATGGAACAGTTGGTATGATTTAGGGCAACTCGAAGAAAACTACCAACTAAATTCTGGCTGAGTTGATTGGGTAGGTCTCATGATTCATCATTACTAGCACTCGTGGAAAATAAAACAATTGGTGAAAACTGGAACTTCCTAGCTATTTCCATTGCTGAGATTCAGTAAGTTTTTTCTGGTCATCATCAAATCTTCATGGTTCATCATTTAGTACAATCCGTGTAGAATAAAATAAGTAATGAAAATTAGAACTTCCTAGATATTTCCAGTACCTACTGTTACTGAGATCTATTTTTGGTCAGTTATACCCTCCAAAATTTATAGGTAAAAAAAAAAAACATTATGAGAAACACTTCTGTATACTCGTTACTCTTTATTTGATTTTAAACTGCCATCACTGTTATACTTCCATCCTCAGAGAAATCTTCCATCTGCAGTTCGATGTCACTGGAGCACAAGTATTAGAGGTCGAATCGTGAAGGTCATTGGCAAATGTTACCACCTTAAAAGATCATTTCAAAAATATATAATTCTTTTAACTAAACAGTAACAATTGTTTTTTTAAGTTATGTATATACATAGTCCAATGTTGCAAATGCAACATTAGAGCAAAGTAAAATATATAAGTAATTAAGAAACCTTAAATTTATACTACTAGGTAAGATAGGGGTTTAAATATGAAAATGCCGTTTTAACGCACTCGCCAGTCGGATAAATATAGATAGATGTGTTGTGTCCGGATTGCCGGCTTTAATCGAGCGGTGCGTCGCGTCGTGCTTGCCATAGTTAGAGATATATTTTATTACAAAAAGTCCCCGTGGTCTATTACTGCCTACACTTTATCTATTATGCCTGCACTAATTTAGGTAAGGACCGCGCACCGCACGAATGTTTTTTCTGCTATCTAACTTATCTTATTGCTGAGTGATGATCGTGTAGGTAGGACGGAGCGTAAGGCAACGTAGGTACCTACCTAAATGACAAAATTCAACATCAGATAAAAAAACAGCTAATGTAGAAAAAAACTAATCCAAAAACCAAGTCATTTTATTTTTTATATTCATTGTCATCGATTTGTGAGCTACCCTGAAAGTTTCAGCCGGACCAGCGTCGGTAACAGGACCAGCACCTCACCTCACGGTTGGGATGGGGCTGAGCCATTCCCCATCCCGTGTACGCCATTGAGGGGCGCACAGAAACACTGTGCGCGCCACCTCGAGGCCTTATGCTGGGGCAGACACCCCCGTGTCCACCACCTAGGCCTCAGGGGGGTTAGAGGGGAATAAATTCCTCCTCCGACTCCAAGCGTTGAGCTCCACATGGCCTCACACATCCATTGCCACCACCCAATACCGCACAGCTACAGCCATCCTCTGTCCAGTGCAGCACCAAGCAGAGACGCCAGATTTGAGAAGCCATGGAGCACGTCACACTCCGATCACTACTGCCGATATACAGTAGTGCTTAGAGCGGACCACCTCCTAGAGCCTGTGCCGAGCGCACTGGGCCCCATCTCCACGTCACACCCCCAGCACCGAATCCATCAAGCCGAAGTATGGTAGGTCTGGGAGCGGACCACCTCCTCGAGCCGGTGTCGAGCACCCGGGTCCCCTCCTCACTCACCCAAACCGACCCAACCCCACCGAACCCCGCCCATCAATCCCTGCCCATCCCCACCCAACTCCACCTACCCCTACATATCCCTACCAATCCCCAACCATCTCTATCCACCCCCACCCATCCCCATATATCCAAACCCTACCTCACCCAACTATATCGGTACTCTGCATGTCGACTTTTCCACCTTTGAACTCACATCATGCTGTGTTGCCATAAGTTTAGGCCAATTAAGTGTAAGGTATTTTATTGCCAGTAAATTGAAGAAGATTTTAAGATCGGAACAAAAAAATACCTGTTTTTATGTTAGGAACCTCTAAAATTCGAAGAGATATTTTGCTTTTAACAAAATTTAAAGTTAATCTTTATTTTTATAGTTTCTGTAATAATTACAAATCTATAAACTATCTATAACTATACTACTCTTTTCTCTTCCTGGTGCGACACTTCAGCCGGTGTTCCACAAGGTGGTGTGCTTTCTCCTTTTCTTTTTTCTGTTTTCATAAACTCAATCTTTGAGAAACTAACTTCTTCCTACCACTTATATGCAGATGATCTCCAAAATTACACTCAATCAACTGTTGTAAAGCTACCTAATGCGATTGACATCATCAATAACGATTTACGACGCATAACTGAGTGGAGCGCAGCTTTCGGTCTGAGAGTGAACCCAGTCAAAACTCAAGTCATCATAGTAGGTGGCTCGCATATGATCTCTAAGATTGATTGGGTGAATCTACCGCCTGTTGTTTTTGATGACGTTAAAGTCCCTTATAGTGACGTAGTTAAGAACCTTGGTGTTATGATTGATCGGCAATTAACTTGGACTCCTCAGATCGGAGCTATTAGCTGCAAAATGTTTGCTTCAGCAGGATCACTTCGACGGCTTCGAAACTTTTTACCAACGGCCACTAAAGTTGCACTTGCACAATCTCTTCTTCTTCCCATACTAGATTACGCTGACGCCAGCTATCTTGATCTCACTGAAGAGCAATTAAACAAGCTTGAGCGACTGCAAAACTTTTGTATCAGGTTCATATTTGGCTTACGCAAGTATGACCATGTGTCTCAATTTCGTGTTAAGCTCAAGTGGCTCCCTATTCGCCTTCGCCGGAATACTCATATCTTTTCTCTTCTCTACAATATACTGTTTAATCCCTCTTCTCCGAGATATCTTCAGGAACGATTTGAATTTCTGCATTGCTCAAATCCCCGCTTCCTACGGTCATCAGAAAATCTCCTCCTAAAGTTTCCTTTGCATAAAAGCTCTTACTATGATAAGTCTTTCACTGTACAAGCTGTAGAACTGTGGAACTCTTTACCGGTTCCTGTAAGAAAAGCACAATCGTTGCAAAGTTTCAAACATCAGGTTAAGAATTTTTACTTGTCATCATTGTAATTTTTCACTTTTGGCTGATTCTATCTATGCCTCATGTATATTATGTATGTACCCACCATAAAATATTTATTAGTTTATTATAATGTTTATATATTTACTAGTATTTGCTATTTACATATTTATTAGTGTTATCTTGCTATTTATATTTTGTTCAAATTCATCTTCTTTTCTTTATTTTTTTGGGTATTATACTCAAACTTTGCACACCAACAACTGCCTCTATTATATAGTCATGTGTCTCAATATAGCCTACGGTTGCTTAAGAGATCGCTGCTTAGCGATAAGGCCGCCGATTGTACTATATTTTTAAGTTTATTTTTGTTTGTAAGTGTTTCATTTGGTGCATTAGAGTGTTATCTATCTATCTATCTACAATATGATGTTGGTGTCTCCTAAAACGGTCACTAATGGACTACCAACATACATTAAAACAACTGAATACTATTGTTAATTTGGTCAAAATTACTAAGTTTGTGTCGAAATCTAGAGATTTGTAAAAAAAAAAAAAAAAAAATGGAATAACTCCGAAAATATAAAAAATCGCTGAATTTTCAGAAGTGGACATCAAAGACCAGCATCCACACAAGCAATACCAGAAGACGTTAAGCCTTTTGAGTCTATGCCTGGCCTCTCATCCTTACCACTCCTTGGACCTTTACATCATTTTCTACCAGTTATAGGTTGGTATTAGAGAAACTAGGGACGCATACATATAGGTATATAGATACGTAGAGAAACGCAAATAAAAAACTATAATAACGTTACGTTATTTTTTAATTTAAAGATCGTGTTTATATTTTGGATCTCATCACATCACAGACCTGCATATTGTGTGTGTCAATTTGAAGTTACTAAATTTACTACGTTCTCTAAAACTTTCAGCGGCCCGTAAGCGATTTTGATCAGATTTTACACGACTGTCTAAAGAAAAAGAGTGTATTGTTATTAGCATTTATGCATGTATGTGAGTTTCTTTATTCAACCATAAATTTGAATGCCCGATTTAGACGTATGGGGTATCGTTAAAATCCTTACATCCCCGAGAAACATAGTCATATTTTCTCCTGAAAACATTCAATTTTGCGGTAGTTTGGCACTATTTTCAAACTAGAAAAAAAAACTTCGAAGTTTACAGTATGGGTATCAAATTGAAGGTATAAGATAATATATATTGATAAGCATATTCCAACAGCATATAATTTATTGGCAAAAGCTCTTTTTTGGTAGGGCAGGCGTGTTATTTTTAGCTTTTAAGCTAGTTATTCTAATTTACCCTCTAGAAATGCAGATAGTGCGTGTGGCAAATTTTTTACCATTATTCAACAAAAAATCAATAACCCAAAACCTACGAAACAATATATACTTCGAGAAGGTATACTAGGTTCTAGAAGCACAGCACAGACACAGCGTTGCCACAGCAATGGATTCCGCTTGTACGCTTTGGGTTGGGTACGACACCTATTATTTATTCTGTGACGAAACCCTAACAATGACTACACAAGTACCCATGGTGGGTAGGTATACCTACTTACCCATCTGAGATTCATTGTTTACTTACAGGTGAAATAGGACCAGACGGACAGCTGTTTCAAAGATTTGGAGCTTTTCGTGCTAAATATGGTCCGATCATGAAAATGGCTGGAGTATTTTCGAGAGCCCATTTCGTATTCCTATTTGAGCCGGAACATTTTGAACAGGTACAATTTGTATTTTTACTAGCTTTTATAAGTGAGTTGTTGGGTTGGGATGCTTGGAAAAATGTTGCAAGTCAATTTATGAAGCTGAAATTTTGGACACGTGTGTTTCTGATAAACACAGATCTGGTTTTTAATGGTGTTGTTATTATTTGTATTATCTATTGTTCTGTTCTGTACAATATTAATTTTGGCACCATTGAGCTCGTCTGATGATGGAGCCGGAAAGTATTCACAGGAAAACAACAATCAAATGACGGAACCCTTAGTGTTCGAGCTTATTTGATATTTGGCAATGCACATTCCTTTAAGTTAACAAAATGTATCCCCATTGTTTAAAGGTATACAAAGCTGAAGAGACAAATCCACTACGGCCTGGTTTTCAGACCCTCACATATTACAGAGAAGAGATGAGACAGTCTACTTTTCAGGGAGTTTATGGACTGACGACAGCGTAAGACCAAGCTACCTACATTGTTTGATATTCGAATATTATCTTCATTGGTTATGTTATACAGAATTATTTTTGCAGACAAGGACCTCAATGGCGTGAGTTTCGTACAAAAGTTAACCCTGCTTTGTTAAAGCCGAAACTTATCAAACTTTACGCACCAGGTCTTGAAGAAATTGCTGACGAAATGGTTGCAAGGTAAGACACTTTCTTTTCCAAGACTAGGTAACTATCAAACTGATTCCAAAAATTTGTTTGCTGTTATGGTACATATTTTAAATGTACATAAAGGCTATGAGTAACTATCAACAACTATCAACTTAAACGGAGTTGGTTGTTCTATGCTTGAAACAAAACAGCATATTTAAATAGAACGTGGCAGGTTACCCACGTGGTACCTGGCAGGCTAAGTTTGATTCTTTAGCGTTCGCCGTAAGATAAGTCATGCCAAGATTTGAAAAACAAGCTGACCAAATTGCAGAGCAATAAACGAGATTTATTAAAAAAATACATTAACTTATTTTAAATACTTACAATTTATGTTTAGCAACTTTGACGACCCCTCTTAACTGCAATTCCTTGACATAACTTATAGTTTGTATATTTTTATTTCAGGATCTCAAAAATGAAGGACTAGAAATATTATTTGCAGGATAACTTTGAGCTGGAGATGACCAAGTGGGCTCTAGAGTCCGTGGCCCTGGTCGGCTTAGGCGCAAGGTTGGGGTGTTTGAGAGACGACCTACCTGAAGACCACCCAGCTTTAAAACTAATGCAGTCAGCAAAAGACATTATAGAATTAACGTTTAAACTGGAATTTATACCAAGCCCGTGGAAATACATATCTACGCCAAATTTTAAGAAGATAGTCAAAGTTTTCGACACGCAGTGGGAGTAAGTTACCTATCTATACATAGAGCTGTTGGATTTTTTGTAAAAGTACAGTTTGGCAGACTCTTTAGTTTTGTTGAATATGTAGGTACATTATTACCAAGCAAACCTGCTGCTGTACCCAGGTTGATAATAGAAGACGTCCACTGATAGACATCAACATGAATGCAAGATCATAAAGAAAATAAGCAAAATGTTCCAAACAGTCGAGTATTTGCCTCATTAAATTTAATAGGTATACCTACCTAACCATTTTGTCAAAATTTCAGTATTAGCAGTATGTATGTTAACGAGGCGAAAAAACTTATGAATGGAAGAACCCACGACGTTCTCGACGAAGACAAAAGTATCATCGAGAAACTATTGGCTATTGACGAGAAAGTAGCTGTAATGATGGCGAACGAAATGCTTCTGGCTGGAACCGATACGGTACATTTTACGCCATTTAAATTTCACCCTTGATTAGAACCTTGATTTGACGCAATCACGAACGCGTAGTGTTTAGTGATTTCCGCTCTAAAACAAACGTAACCGTTTGTTTTAGAGCGGAAATCACTAACAAAATACCATTCCAGTTGATGCGATTTAATTTGACAAGTAGTCTATCTATCCATACCAATATATAAAAGTGAAACGTTGTCTGATTGTTTCTTTGTTTGTTTGGGGAGCTTTCACGCGATAACAGCTGGACGGATTTTTATGAAATTTGGAATGGAGATAGCTCATACCCTGGAATAAAACATACTTTTTATCTCGGAAAATTCCTGAACAATAATATAACATTTAATCGTGTCTGTCTGTCTGTATGTTTGTGTGTTCGCGCATCGCAGAAAAAATACTGGACCGATTGCGATGCGGTTTTCATGTTGGTTAGCTAAGGGTTGGACTTAAAACTGGTGTAATTGGTTTTTCAATCCGATGAGTAGAAACCGAGCAATCGATAAAAATACTTTTTGACGGCTGAAGAAATGTTGACCAAATGTTGGTAGGTATATTGGTATTTTAGGTCCTGGAATAGCACATAGATTACTTTTAACCTAGAGAAATGACCACGCGTGCGAAACCGCGGGCATCAGCTAGTAATATATACGAAAGGTTTGAGAGTTCTAGCTATTTAATAAACTTGCAGGTAGCGTTTGCGACCATGAGCCTCTTATATCATTTGGCAGCGAACCCAAGCACTCAAGATAAGTTACGACAAGAGATACGTTCCGACACCAGCAATCGATATCTGAGGGCTTGCCTCAAGGAATCGCTGAGGATTTGGCACATAGTGCCTGGTATTCTCAGGCGGACGAGCAAGGAACACGTTGTTGGCGGCTACCATATACCGAAAGGAGTAAGTTTTCTACTGATCTACATTTTTATATCAAATTACGTTTCGCCCGCGATTTTGTCCACGCGGTGCTTGTACTATTATTTATTCTGTGACGTTGTCTCCGAACCAAAAGCCTTGAATCTTTTCTCAGCATCAAAGCATGTCATGCTTCTTTTTACCCGACTTCGGAGGGTTATGTATGTTTGTTTATAATATGTTCCTTTGGCGTGTCTACAGCCTAAACGGCTTGAAGGATTTTGATAAATGAGGTATCATTGGATTCTTAATCACGAGAGTGACAGGATATAAAGAAGTGTAAAGAAAACTAATGTGGCGGCTTAGCAGCTGCCATATTGTATTTCCGACGGAACAAAAAGTGACTGAAACCTGACTGCGAACTAAACTAAAACGAGGTAAACAAGCAGGCGAAGGCATCATTCTAGGTGATCCCGGCAAAGAAGCAAACAAGCCAGCGAAGGCATCATTCTAGGTGATCCCGGCAAAGAAGCAAACAAGCCGGTGAAGGCATCATTCTAGGTGATCCCGGCAAAGAAGCAAACAAACCGGCGAAGGCATCATTCTAGGTGATCCCGGCAAAGAAGCAAACAAGCCGGCGAAGGCATCATTCTAGGTGATCCCGGCAAAGAAGCAAACAAGCCGGCGAAGGCATCATTCTAGGTGATCCCGGCAAAGAAGCAAACAAACCGGCGAAGGCATCATTCTAGGTGATCCCGGCAAAGAAGCAAACAAACCGGCGAAGGCATCATTCTAGGTGATCCCGGCAAAGAAGCAAACAAGCCGGCGAAGGCATCATTCTAGGTGATCCCGGCAAAGAAGCAAACAAGCCGGCGAAGGCATCATTCTAGGTGATCCCGGCAAGAAGCAAACAAACCGGCGAAGGCATCATTCTAGGTGATCCCGGCAAAGAAGCAAACAAGCCGGCGAAGGCATCATTCTAGGTGATCCCGGCAAAGAAGGAAACAAACCGGCGAAGGCATCATTCTAGGTGATCCCGGCAAAGAAGCAAACAAGCCGGCAAAGGCATCATTCTAGGTGATCCCGGCAAAGAAGCAAACAAGCCGGCGAAGGCATCATTCTAGGTGATCCCGGCAAAGCAGAAATGAAATGCATGATGCCTCCGACTGCATCTTATAATTCAAAATCAAGAATCTAAAGCTTGTTTGCCTCTTTTTAGTTTTGTTCGCAGTCGTTTATTTTTAAATAATAATTTCTTAATATTCATATATGCGACCCTGGACTGTGAAAGGGTTACATAAAACATCGTTTTTGCCATTTCAGGTTGATGTGATAGCTCCAAACCAGTACCTTTCAAACGACGAGAAATATTATCCACGTCCGAAGGAGTTTCTCCCAGAGAGATGGTTGGCAGATAAAAATGATCCCATATACCACGGAAATGCCCACCCCATGGTCAACTTACCTTTCGGTTTTGGTGTAAGGAGTTGTATAGGCAGAAGAATTGCCGAGTTGGAAATAGAGATTTTTGTTAAAAAGTTGCTTAACAAATTCAAACTTACTTGGGAAGGTCCGCCTCTAAAAGTTAAAACGAAGTTGTTGAATTATATAGAAAAACCTTATTGTATCAAATTTGAGCTTGCTAATTGATTTGATTGTTAATAAGTCTATGGTATTGATAACTAAAACAAATTCTTAATATTCTGGTGGTTCAAGTGTATTTGGGACCATGGTCATTGATTAAAGAATTCAAAAAATATATTTATTTATATATAAATTCAGGACAATTCACCCCAATTACATAGCCTCAAACTAGGATACCCTGTACTATTTGTTTATTGGTACAGAACTAACTATAAAAACATATACAAATAAAAAGCAGGTATACTGGTCATTGTTGCTGCGCTCAGCAATAATGTCCAGTATACTCGTACCTATCATGGCAAACAGATATAATTCTGAGTTGGCAAATAATATATATTAAACCTACTCCCATCAGGATCTATGCTTGTGATTGGTACGGGTTATTAGGTACTAAGTATTTTTCGATTTACTTTCATAACAAATTAGGGTTAAGATACAGGCTTCGCCTAGTTTGGGACCCGTCGTTAATACATATGTACAACTAGTTTGTGTTCATACCAAATTTTTTATATTTTTATGTAATGTACACCATTGTTTGCTTGTTTTGGAAATAAAAATTATTCTTATTATTAAAAAAATATATACGAAATCATTCACATAAAAACATTTTCATCCCACCTATTCGAAAAAAACTATTGGTTCCTCGAAAATTGGGTGCAAAGTAGGTCTTTTCTGTTCAAGACTTTCAGAGAGGGCAATAATGAGAGAGGAGGAAAAAATGAAAAGCGCGCGAATTACGATATCATCGTCACGGATACGAGGAATATTGACAGTGCAAAAACTAAATAATTTCACGAAAATGAGTTCATCAAGTTCAAGTAGCGAAAGTATTATATTACTTACACCTGAAAATTTAAGAAACTACGCAAATTAAGTGATACAGAATCTATTATCAACTAAATTCCGGGAAAATATTAGAAAGCTAATAACAATTTTATCGCGTGGGAAAATGCAAAATGGGCGAAGTCTTTTTCAGAAACTGTACCTATTTTCAAGAATTATCCAAATGTGAGCAACCTTCACACTTTGGAGGTCAGTACCAATAATGACATTCAAATCGAGATCTACACAAAATTTATAACACAATATCTGAAGAGATTGTCTGAAGGACATAAATAAAAGAAGTCAGAAGTCAAAGAAGTTAGCTAAGCATAAGTACCTAGTTTATTTTAAGTTGTTTAATTTTAGAAAAATGAAAGAAAAAGCATTGGCACAAATCACATTACAGTAAAAACCAGATCAGTATACTAAAGAATTGGTGACATGTTGTAGCTGCAGCTGTACCAAAGGGGCCTGCGCTCAGCAAAAATGTCCAGTGCTAGCCTCCGGACGCTGATTTTCAGACAAACCTTGCGGGTGTGTTAAAAAGGTGCACATTCATTTATAAATAGATGTAACGTAGATAATATGATAATAATATAAATAAATATGATAATAATATATAATAATACCTTTTAAAATAAATATATAAGTCGTAAAGTATCTAAAGGCGCTTTTTATTTATTTTCCTCATAGAGGGGGATGAAAAGTAGAGTATATCACTCGGACGCAAAAATATTTTTCCTTGGGCGACGCGTATTGAAAGGATCGCTATTCAGGATAATAATTAAGAATCCTTCACTCCGCTCTGGATTCAAAATAGCACCCTCGCCGTCAAAATATTTTGCTCCCTTGTCATACAATATACTATTTCGTACCACGTGCTTGACAATGTTAAATTATATATAACGTAAAGCAAGTCATAATATCCCAAGGGATATAAGGTTATATGAAACTACAGGGATATAATGTGATTTGAATTTGGAACGTTAATAGTAGGCATATTGGACCCTGAGCATAACGAGGGACTCATAGTTAACTCCCGAGCGTAGCGAGGGGGGGGAGTTATTTGAAGTCCCGGGTGAAGCCAGGGGACCATGCCGCCTGTGACAAAAAACAGGCTTTATCCCCGAGGTGAATATTTTACTTTTCATACGTTCTGCGAGACAATAAAAACAATAAATGCACAATAGGATGCTTGGTTTTTTTTAAATTATTTGATGCTAAGTGTTGGAAATAAACTAAAAGGACAGATTCGGACACAACCTTAACTCCATTTGTTGTTCTTCATTGATTCAAATCGTTGTAGTCTTTTTCGTATTTATGTGTTGATTTTTCTGGTAGTATATTATTAATAATCCCTTAAGCGTCTGATTTAATAAACTCCGAAGTCAAATCACTATCGTTTGGCGGCATTTTTGTGTCAACTTGAAAATTATAAAATACGGAACTGTTACACCAAACACGGTCTATTGTTGATGGATGATATTGTCGAGCAGGTAGTATGAAAAATTCGTATACGACTAAACACAGTAAATAATAAATTAATACTGTAAGTGACTTATGGCGCCGAAATAGATTTCGGTTTTACTGCTAGAACAGTCCATCGCACTTTAGCACGTGCCGCCATACCTATATAACAAAAAAAGGCGACAAAAAAACCTCGGTCGGGTCAGTCTACTATTATGGAAAAAATATATTGCATTATTTTGCTAAGAAAACATGGCAGTGCTATAGTATAAATATTTTTCTTATTATAGACGTGCGTAGATAAAGTATTTCATTATGCCACCATTTTTGAATTCTTAATCAGTATTTTCCTATATGAGTGTAGATAAAATCTATAAATGACTTGGAGAAAGACGTTAGAATTAAATGTATCTTTTGAACTTCCATACTCCATGTTCAACTTCATACTGTTTTGGTAAAAAGTTTAGCTTTTTATATTGTTGAGATAATGTTCAAACCCTATAGGTACCTATAGGCTTGTGTTTGACCATTATCTTACCTGATGTTATGATAAATATAAAAATGACTTTACATTTTATGCTTTTCTAAATACAGAATTATAAATGTATAGAAAATATGAAATTTTATTTTGTCTTTATCCATTTTTTAGATTGTAAGAAAATAGGGTTTAGTTACCTATAATGAAGCGCATACATTGTAGAGCATTTGATCGGACTAGAAGGACCAAGCCAAGAAGCCAAGTCGCGGTCTGAAGAACAGTTCGAGTGAACTCGAGGACATGTCTATTCCAGCGTTTGTCCGTCCTTTGAAAATGTTTTTGTGGCCAACCCATTGCCGTTCACCGGTTATTAAGAAGGATATTTCCTTTTCCTGTGCGATAAGTAGTAACATACAAGGAAAATTTTATTTTCAAACTCAAAGAATACTAATTTTACCTAAGTTTATTGATATGATCTATTTAATTTATGTTTTTCTCTTTGTTTGATGTTAAGTTTTGATTTGTAAAAGTGCTATTATTTTGCCTATCTATCTATGTCTATATAGACTTAGACACAAATTTAAGATCGCTCAGCGAGCTACGGAGAGAGCTATGCTTGGTATTTCTCTGAAGGACAAGATTCGTAATGAAGATATCCGACGGAGAACCAAGGTAACTGACATAGCTCAAAGAATAAGCAAGCTAAAGTGACAGTGGGCTCGTTACATTTCCCGAAGAACCGATAACCGATGTGTAGACGAGTTCTCGAGTGGAGACCACGTTTAGGCAAACGTAGTGTAGGACGCCATGTGGCCAGGTGGAGCGACGACCTGCGAAAACCGGCTGGAAGAAAATGGTTGTGGAGAGGCCTACGTCCAGCAGTGGCCAAATATAGGCTGATGATGATGTTTCATATGTACAATTATTAAAATAAGACTTTCTACTTTAAATCCTTTTCAGGATATCAAAATTGAAGAATCAGAAACAAGACCTGCAGCAGAACTTTGAGCTGGAGGTAACAAAGTGGTCGTTATAGTGCATCGCACTGGTCGGCTTAGGCGCTAGACTTGGGTGCTTGCAGGACGGTCTAAACGAGGACAACCCGGGCAGACAACTTATAAAATGTGCCCGTGATATAGCGGAATTACTGTTTAAACTGGATTTTTTGCCCAACCCGTGGAAATGTATATCTACGCCCAGTTTTAAGAAGATAATTGCTGTTTACGATAAGTAATGGGAGTAAGTTCTCTAAAATAATATTTTCTATAATATTCAAAGGTACTTAGTTACTGTAAAAAGTAACATTAGAATCTCATTGCAAACGTAGAGGCCTATTCTACTGTAATCATGTTATTTGCGGCGTAGCGGCGGCGTTCTGCATGGCAATATTTTCGGTTTAACTCTATTCAGTCTGGCTGTTACAATTACAATCATACAACCTATTAACTTATCCACGTCTCATGGGTTTCGTCAACATTCTTTCAGCATAAGCAGTATGTTTATAAATAAAGCAAAGAGTAATATAGAGGCCAGAACCCACGAAGTCGCAGAAGAAGACATGAGTATTGTCGAGAAGTTATTAGCTATTGACGAGAAAGTGGCAATTATGATGGTGAACGAAATGTTTTTAGCTGGAATTGAAACGGTAAATTTTAATGGATAGTTAACTGTTATTTAGATAAAAATACAAATATAATCACAGATTTATTATTATTTCAACCATATAACTCTCTAGCTGTGCCCGCGGATTCACACACGTGGTTATTTTTATAGGTTTAAAGTACTCTATGTACTATTCCAAGACCTAAAATACCAATATACCAACATTTCATTTTTTTACCTGAAATTCCTTCAGCCTTGAAAAAGTTCTAAAGATTGCTCGGTTTCTACGCATCAGATAGTGATACCAAGTACCCCAGTTTTAAGTTTTCAGGTTTAAGTCAAACCCTAAGCTAAGCAACAGTGAAAACCGCATCCCAATCGTTCCAGCAGTTTTTACGTGATACGGGAACAAACAAACATACAGACAAACGATTTAAAAGTATGTTATATTGTTTTTCAGTACCTTATTTTAAGTACCCTAAACCATTTATTTTTTAGTTATTTTCTTTGTACAGACTTTTTCTTACTTATCGATTTATTATAAGTATAGATTACATTTTCAGGTAGCGTTTAGCACTATGTGCCTGTTGTACCAACTGGCAGTGAATCCAAATACTCAAGATAAATTACGACAAGAGATACGTTCGGATAACAGCAGTCGATATTACAGGGCTTGCTTCAAGGAATCTCTGAGGATTTATCATGTGATACCGGTTAGTCTCAGGCGCACGAGTAAGGAACATGTGGTTAGTAGCTACCGTATACCGGAAGGAGTAAGTTATACAAATAAAAAATATTATAAAAAACAAAAACCCGACTGCGAACAACAATATTTAATACAATTTTAAACAACTACGTGCTATGTAAGGGGATGTAAGGGAGTACAACTACTAACTCAGTACTCCAAGTCAACCTCACCTGCCGTATAATAGACGATGCTCTTGGCGACCGACAAATGGCGGTATAACCATTCAAAATTGGCGCAGTTAAATTCTACAGACCGGTGATGGGCAGCAGCGTCATTGTTGCAAGAAACTGTGCCCTGCGATCGCCAACCCGCCTGCCCAGCGTGGCGATTATAGACATTACCTCCCATGATAAGCACAACGAAAGTACAGCCTCCAGTTCCCGGCAGCCCTGCTAATGCATGCCCTGACCACGGCATCGGTCATGGTTACGGCAGGGCAGGGAGGGCTAAGAATCCCCGGGCTACGGAAGACCGCCAAAGCCGACTGACTCTGGCTACGTATAGCTACGATCCTCAACCCCCCCTTCCCCCTCATCTAAGGACCATTTCGATCACATCAGCTTTGAAACATAAAAAACACATCTAAATCGGTCCATTAGTTTGGAAGCTATGATTTCCCCCCTTCCTTCCTTCCCCCCATTATAGCTAAGAACCATCTGGTTTACCCCAGCTTTTAAACATAAAAACTGCAGCTAAATCGGTCTATTCGTTTGGAAGCTACGATTCTCACGCGTCACTACCCGAAATCGAGATGGCTCTGAAACAGCTCAAAAATGGAAAAGCCCCGGGTGAGGACAGAATTACTCCTGAAGGCAGGAGGCACTCCCACGGTTAAAGCGCTTCAGCGTATGTTTAATTCTGTCCTCTTTTTTGGGAGAACTCCAAGGGCATGGAACAAGAGTGTGGTCGTCCTGTTTTTCAAAAAGGGTGACGAGACCCTTTTAAAAAACTATCGCCCCATTTCCCTCCTGAGCCATGTCTACAAGCTATTTTCGAGAGACATCACGAAGTCTTAATCACGAGAGATAAATAGTTTTCGAGAGTCATCACAAAGTCTTAATCACGAGAGATATATGAAGTGTCAAGAAAACTAATATGACAACTTACAGCTGCCATATTGTATTTCCGACGGTACAAAAAAATACCAATACTTATCAAGTGAGGTATCAAAATGAAGGTCTTTAAAAGACCATTCCAAAAATATATAACAGTTAAATTAATAAGGAACCCAGATCTTTGAAACAGTTTTTATCCCTTGAGAGAGTGTTTTACAATGTTTTCAATAATATATATAAGTGTCTACTTTATAAAATGTTGAAACATCAATCTACTATTCCCTGTCTAGTAGTGGAGTAGAGGGTAGACTGCGTTCGTAGTGGTAGTAATTATGCAAAACTGACCAACACAATAAATGTTTTTTTTGTAGAGCCTCATAACTTGTAACTTTTAAACTTTCGCGATTCTACATATAGTCTATATTTAAACGGGACTTAATCGCGCTGAAAACTTAATTTTTATTTACCTTGACGTTTCGATCAAGTTGGTAAATGAGGGTAGTTGGAGACAACCCTCGCCCTTCTCGACACTGACAGCTACTACTTCAGTCTTATCGTGACCACGATCAATACAACGCTCGCCCTTTTCGACGCTGACACCCGCTATTTCAGTCTTCTCGTGACCACGATCAATGCAACTTGATCGAAACGTCGAGGTAAATAAATATTAAGTTTTCAGCGCGATTAAGTCCCGTTTATATAGCCTCATAATTTATCACTATTTGTCTAACCTCTGACAACACAGCTGCTTAAAATTTTTCATTTAACTATTTATGTTGATATGCATTAATTTATTATAATTATATATTTATTTTATGTAATATATATTTATTAATTATATATATATATATATATTTTATGTCCTATATACTTTTTATATAATTAAGTATTTTTAAGTAATTCATAATTATTCTTAATTGTACACCACCGTCTATTTCTGCTTCCTCTGATACTGTCCATCCAAAGGTTGTCTGGAAGAGATCGCTTAAAGCGATTATTTAAGTTTTTATATTGTATGTTCTTTGTTTTGGTATACAATAAAGTATTTCGTATCGTATCGTATCGTATTCATCTTCTTTTTTTTAAGATTGACGTGTTCGCTCCAAATCAGTACCTTTCAAATGATGACAAATATTTTCCACGCCCGACGGAGTTTCTCCCAGAAAGATGGCGATCCTATATACCACGGCAATGCTAATCCCATGGTCTACTTACTTTCGGTTTCGGTGTAAGGAGTTCTATAGGAAGGAGAATTGCCGAGTTGGAAATAGAGATTTTTGTGAAAAAGTTAATCAATAACTTAAAAGTCATATGGGAAGGCCCACCACTCAGTCACAGCCAAAGTATTGAATTCAATAGAGAAGCCATTAAGAATCAAGTTTGAATCTGCTAATTGATTTGAGTCTCTTATATTTATGAAACATCATAAAAATTCAATTGCATTCTATAAAAATAATTACTGTAACAAGATATAAGTTCAAATACTAAAACCGGACTACGGTAGGGTGAAAAATAGCCTATTAAATTCTTACGATGAAGACGAATCGAGTGATACCTCGCTTGTCAAAATCGCACCAAGTTTTTAGGTTAAACATATAACCCTTCCCTTTCCAAACAAACAAACTCATTACCCTTCCCTTTCTTTGCTGTAGTCGGGTGTAGTTGCTGTAGTATTTTTAAAGTAAAGGTTTTTCCCAAAAATAATGTAAAGATATTCTAGGTCCTGAATTATATCAGAAATATTTAATTGTATTTTTTTATATACGTTGATATATTTTTATAAAAAATACCTAGCCTTCTTTGTGGTGTGAATATAATAAAGCAAAATTTCCTATTTTATTGTATTGGTATAATTGATGTTATTTGCAAACTTTTAGGGACTATGCGGACGACGCTACTTGGCGCGTTTATATTTCATCACTTTTAAAAAAACGCCGTAAAGAGCCCTCGTCTGCATATTCCTTTACAGACACTACATACTTACATAAAAATATACATTTAAAATAGTTACTAACCCAGATGGAAAATGCAACAGATCTCATACAGGTTTTCTATATTTTGCTTGTATCCAAACTCTGTACATAGTCAACATCTTACCCCTGTTAACTTGTAACCTTCTATCAACCAAGTTCTGTTCTTCTACAAATCCTTCAGTTTTAAACAACTGTGTAATTTGTTCCTGCGCGAAGAAATATACTCTCGTATTGTCTCCTCGTGCGTAGAAGTTCTCAGATATACACCTGCCTTTCTTGAATCTTAGTTGCGCCAAGTCGTACAAGCCATAGTCGCGGAACACCACTAGACCACCAGGCTTCAGGTACTTGTAGATTTGTTTGATCACTGTTGACATCCTGTAATTGATAATATTAAACATTAATTATGAATTAACTATTGGTCTCATACACAAGCTCAAAGTGACGCAGCGTGCAATGGAGAGAGCTATGCTCGGTGTTACATTACACGTGGTAGAATCCGGAAGGACCAAGTTTACCGACATAGCTCTCAGAGCTTTCAAGTTGAAGTGGCAATGGACAGGCCATATAGTAAGGAACCGACAACCGCTGGGGAATAAAGGTTCTAGAATGGCGACCACGAACAAGCAAGCTAAGAGTAGGGACACCCCTCACACGATGGACCGACGACATTGTAGCCATCGCAGGAATTCGGTGGATAGAGGTGGCACAAGATCGCCGTCATGGCGCTCTTTGGGGGAGGCCTATGTTCAGCAGCGGACTTCTAAAGGCTGAAATTTCCGATGGATAGGACCGCTCCATATAATCCCGTGGATGTTGAAGAAGGCTAAGGTACAGTAATAACAAAGTGATGACAAAGTGTATAACAGAAGACTACTGATTGTACCCATATACCATCTCTTGCCTCTTCATACCAGCTGGTGGCTGTTTCACCCATGAAAATTCCCATAGAGGGATGATGCACAATCCATACCAATATTATAAAAGTGAAACGTTGTCTGTTTGTTTGTTTGGGTAGTTTTAACTCGATAATGGCTACACGGATTTTGATGAAATTTGTAATGGAGATAGCTTATACCCTGGAATAAAACATAGGATACTTTTCAGCATCATCATACTTCACTATCGAACGGCTGAACGGATTTTGATGAAATTTGGAACGGAAATAGCTTATATTCTGGAATAACACATAGGATTTTTACTGATCTTTACTGACTTTACATCATCATCATACTTCACTCTCCAACGGCTGAACGGATTTTAATGAAATTTTGAATGGAGATAGCCTGGAATAACACATAGGATACTTTTCATTATCATTATCATCATCATCATCCCTCACGCGGGTGAAACCGCGGGCGTAGCTAGTACAGAATAATACAGAAAACTAAAACTAACTCCACATTTGACGTGTTAGCCCGTACGGGCCAAAGACAATGCCACAGATTTTGCAAATACTGAAATTTTATTTAAAAAAAACCTTTACTTTCTTCAAATGCATATTTTGTGTGCCTTTCTATCATTCTATATTCCAATTAGTTTAGAACAAATTTATCAAAATATAATTTCAGCTGTGATCTGCAACAGAGTTGAATGGTAACAAACATACGTTAGTGAAACCATTTGTGGTTTGGTTGTTTCCAAATCCCGATACAGTAATTTACTACTTTACATACTTAAAACTAAGTCAGTCTATCCTTTACTGACTTAGAGTTAAGTCAGTAAAGGATAGATATGGTATAGATACATGACTTTTAATTTCCAGGAAACAGGTAAATAGAATATACTTTATTTGTACTTACTTGGCAGGGTCGATAGCAGACAACACAAAAATCAGCACAATTATATCCAAAGTGTTCTCTTCAAAAGGCACATCCCACTCTTGGGTTGCATCCAAGACAAATACATTACACCTCTTTGTATCATACAGTTCATTTTGTTTCATTATCTCTATGGCTTTGGATGAGAAATCACACCCATAAATAAATAGATTTGGGTCTCGACTGTACTGTAGTATAGGAAAAATGGTGTTTCCAACTCCACATCCTATTTCAAATATGGAACGTTGTGTGTTTGGCGACGAGACGGCATTGTTGGACAGTACATTGGTGTCACCTTCAGGGTATACTCTTACTGGTGCTGAAGTGTAGTCAGGTGCTAGTTCAGGAAATTCGGTGAAAAGCCAGTGACGATCTTTGAAAAATCTGTAATGTAGAAATAAATCATAGCCTTTATATCTGTCTAGTATCTGAAGTGAAATTGGCATTTAACCATTTTACTTTATTACTAGCTGTGCCCGCTAGCTAAAAGTAGCCCATATGCGTTATTCCAGGACCAAAAACTACATTTCTTTAATATTTGTTCAGCCATCAAATAGTTTTTTATTGATTGCTCGGCATCTAATCATCCGATTAAGATACCAAGTACCCCAATTTTTAAGTCAAACCCTAAGCTATCCAACAGTGGAAACCGCATCGCAATCGGACCAGTAGTTTTTACGTGATGCGCGAACAAACATTCAGACAAACAGAAAGACACAATTTAAAAAAATGTTATACAATGTGGATTTTTGAGACGGGACAGTGAGGGCAGGCATCTTAACCATTATAGTTACAGGAAAACGTTCTTAAGAGACCATCATATATAACAAAATATCTGAGTTTTGAATATCTTATAACTTTCTAAGATATTCAGAACTGCATTCACAGATTTTGGAAAAAAATTACAGTCAGCAAGTAAATGGTCACTTTACACAGAACACATTACATTACTTTACTTTTTTTTCCAAAATCTGTGAATGCAGATATTCTGAATCTGAAAAAGTTCAATATGGTCTCCTAGGAACGTTTTCCTGTAACTATAACTGTTAAGGTACCTGCCCTTACTGTCCTGTCTCAAAATCCACCCTGTAAACTTATTTTAAGTAACCTAGACCATTTTCTTTAAATTATATTATCTGTACGGACTTTTTCGTTCTTATTGTTTTAATATAAGTATAGATAGAAGTTAGATTATTTGAAAAATATGGGTAGTGAGCACATGCCAAGAACAAAAACAATTCATGAGACCAAAATAGTACACAAGTATATATAATCATCAAAAATTAGGCAAAACTATGTCATATGATATTTTTTTAAACAAGCATAAGATGGTGGCTGAGCGGTAATGCGGGCGTTACACAGATGACAATGGACTGTCTAATGGTAATTCAGCTAGGGCGTAGGTGACTAAAACCACAAGCTCTAAAGTAAAGTAGGTTTCGACTTTTGCCATGTGGCGGCAGGCCGCATGCAGCGGGTGAACAAAAACAACCGTGCAAACACTCAGTTCCAAGCGCTCGCTTGCCAAATGAAGGTGTGTTGTGCCTGTATATCTAGTACAAATAGTTTAAATCGAATTAAGTTATTAACTTTAGTTAACCATGACTACATGATACTAATACTATATACCTCGTTTACATACTCACTTCCACGGCAGTGAGCAGGAAAGTAGGCAGGGAAATGGGCAGGATGAATATGCAAATATGATACTACTCATGCTGCTGCCATTGATACTTGCGCTGTCCGGCACTCCCCAAATGCGAGGTTTTTTTGTGAGGAAGTCAAAGGATGGGCAGTGCCACATTGTTTTTTAGAGTAAATACAGTTGTATAGGTACTAGCACATTAGAATATAATTCGAATTCCGTTTAGGTATATGTACACAAAAATCAGTTATGTAGGTAGGTGAGTTCTATATGATGGATGGATATCATCCACCATCTTCCTCAAGGTGTTTTTTTTTAAGTATGTAACCTCATTATATATATTGCACAAGAAGACACAGTGCGGACGCTGTAATTATTTCGACCTGTACCATTGTCGAAAGTCAAAAGTGATATAGGACAGAATATAAACACGCACTTCTATCGATCCTGCTATGGCAGTATTTAAGGAATTATTGTCGGCAGCACGAGGAGTATCAGCAGGGGCAGAATGTAAATGAGGCATACAGAATTTGGAATGTTATGAAAAACATCCATGTCTATGGATTCCACGCAAAAATGTCTACAGGTATAAATCTGATCAGTATTCAATCTTAAACATTTCCAAAATCGTCAGGGTCTTCTGTAGACAATTCAAGCAACAAATTACCTAAGCGCCCCATGTTTTTCGGTTAGAAATCTATTGGTGTATCCAGACTTTCCGCTTCTTCCTTCCCTTTTTGTTAAGTTTACTCTCTTCATGGAATTTTTGAATAATAACTTTTTGAACAATTTCAATGCTAGTATGCAGAGCGACTGTACTGATTAACATTTTGATGCAAAATTAACTAGTTGCCTGCAAATTTTATCAACCTGTGTAAATGGGGTGGCGATTTGGTAGCAAATGCAAGGTAAGGTACTTTTTACCATGACTTCAGAAGGCACATTAAGCCATTGGTAGTGCTTGCTAATAATTGATAGCAGATAGTAGAATTAAGCCACAACTGAGGCTCTTGGGCGGCCTGATGTACTAGAGGCGCTACCTCTTTCAACATACATTACATTTATGCAAGACATTGCCTCACCTATTTTGGTGGATATCATAGAAAGCATCCCAATGTTTATCTGCATCTTCATCCAGTGATTTTGATCTCTCTTCTGAGCATGTTATCTGTGAGTTTTGTTGCACCTTCTCTTTGGCAACATTTTCTTGCTCTTCGTCCCACTGAACATTGTCCCTGTAATTTAAACGTATTATTTAAATCCAGCATTGATCTACGCATTTATATTTTGAGGAAAATAGAAGTTAGTACCAAGCGTTAAAAAGAAACACTTGATTTTTATCGTCCAGGAAGCGAGACCCGCCTGCTGGTTTCTTTCTATGTCGTGTGCACTCTAAATCTGATTGTTTTGCATAATCAGAGAATGTGGTACACCTATGAGGTTTATGAAATGATCTAAATACGGTACCACGCGTTATGCTTGAAAACTTCGTCAACATTTTCCAAGAATCTGTTGCCAAATTGTGGTCGCTTAACGTTATCGCTGGGACAGTCTTCCATGAGTTTCTAATTCTATGTATTTAACGGTATCTTCACTTTGTATATTAACTAAAAGCTTGAATTTTGTTAACTTTGTTTACTACAATATAACCTTTTATTTATTTTTTGACACCCCTTTACTAGTATCTATATACTCTTTGCCCTTTACATACCCTGAATTACCCTGCGTTCGAGATGATGAGATGGCGTTGTGGGCAGTTTCGAAATGTACATTTTTAACAAGCCGTTTTCTTTGAACATTTTCAACTCTTTTGTCATTTTTGCAACTTTTGATACTACCGATCATTTCCAAACTGAATGAAAAACGACCCTATCTCTCACGAAATAAAGTAGATTTTCCTATGTCAACATGTCATCGAAACTTGCAAAACGAACGGTGATCGAAAACGTTTAGAACGCTAATTTCACTCACAAAAGGCCAAAGGGAACGCTAATTGTGATCATATTTAGCTTTTTTAACAGTTATTTTCACCAATTGTTACAAAATGAATGGCCCCATCGATGTGAGCGATCACAGTGCTCATTTGCGTTCCGATTCAGATATCGCGCTCATGACAATTGAGTGCTGCAGTTGATTCGGAACGTTCGTGAGCGTGATTACAAGATCATAACAACATAACATCTAAATTTGCTCTAAATACAAAGTATTACCCGTGGTCTACTAGTAGTCTATCTAAAAATTGGTCAATTGTGTGTAGTAATATTTGGAAACGTACAAAAATCACACACAACTGAATTCAAACAGCAGTTGTCTTTGCAAACAACCATCAGTCTATCACTTTGACAGTAGAGCTCACGGTGATATCGGTTTGGGGCATGGTCAGTGTAATCGCAAAATGGTGGATGTAATGACGTAATCCGTGACGTCACATAGGATGTCGTTGTCGCGCTCACGGTGAATCGGTACGCGTGTTAGCGCGATAATAGGTAACGATTATGTCGTGTCTCGGAATGCACCCACAGTGCAGGTTGGTTGCCTTGCTAGTGGCCGATGGTCAAAGTAACACGAGACATCTCAAAAAGTACTAACATTTTCACTAGAAGAGTAGCATTATCTTATTTTATGCAGAAAACGACACTAATACTGTATTAAGGCAGTTTTTTAGACAAAAAATAAAACTAGTGGCTCTGTGAACTCTAGACCTAGCGACCTTTTTTTGCAAACAATCTAGCGGTGCACAGTAGCGCCACATAGTTAACTTATTGTTAAACTAGCAAGGTGCTCCATCAATCCCTGCCTAGTAAGTAAAGGGCTGATTCCACTGGAAGATTCCACTGCAATTTACTGCATTTTGAGGAGCTTTTCTGCTCGTCACACCGAAAATCCTCATCAAATCATCACCAATTTTGTATAACACCAACTTAAAGTTACTACCTTACAAATAAAAAATGAACCATTGTAATCGGATCTAGTAAGGCGCAGATATTCAGTAGCCCCGTTTTTGCCCCTTTTTGGAGGAAGTAGGTACCCCCCAATCAAAAATCCACGACGACTAAATATACAAAAAATAGGTTAAACCTGGGGTGCGTTCATTTACTACGCTCGAGGACGCACGGATCATCCGCGCGATCACTCGAAATCGTTCACGGGATCGTTGGACGTACGCACGAGTCACCCCGAAAAATAGTAGGGGACGGGAAGAATAGTATGAAACTGACTCTTGACAGTTGTCAGTTCTATGTGGACGTCCAAAGTCGTTCACTAACTCCGGATGATCGAGCGATATTCACACGGGTGATGCGGGCGTAGGAAGTGAACGCACCCCTGTATACCAAGTTTTGTCTAGATCGGTTGAGAAATGCGACCTGCCCCCCGATTCAGAACCTTTCGATAACGAACCAAATCGATTCGATTCGATATTTTGAATTAATAATGTATTAAAGAAAAAAAAACATTACGCTCCTGTGCTACGCCTCTGGCGTAGTACCCTCGAGGATGACGGAGTTAAACAGCTTCTGAAGGGCTTTAAGTACCGGTGTTCCACCCGCTTTCATTAGCTCTGTCGTTATTCTGTCCTCCCCTGATGCCTTGTTGCTCTTAAGCTGTTTGAGAGCCATTCTGATCTCGTACAGGCTGAGGTCCGGGATATCTTCGGTATAATGTCGGATCATACAGGCTCTTGCATCGCTAGACGTGCTAGGAGGACTACGCGATGAGGTGCATAATTTTCCATAGAACTTTTCGAGCTCACTCAAAATCTCTAGCTTCGACGAAACGAAGCTGCCACTGTCGGTTTTCAGCTTTGTCAACAGGCTTTGCCCAATAGACAGATCTCTTGCGAACACTTTGGAGCCCATATTCCGCTCTATTGCGTTCCTAATACAAGATGTATTATAGGAACGCAAATCGTGTCGCATTGACTTGAAGATCTATTTATTAAGCAAGCTGTAACTCGACATATCCACTGAAGACTGTAGGCTCATCACGCCTCGTTCTGCCATAAACTTGAGTGTACGCTCAGAGTTTCTGTGTTCTATTTTTGCGGGGAGTCTGTTTTTGGGGGGTATTTCTGTGTTTTTTTTTGTCGAATTCCGACCCAACCGCGTGTACAATTTCCACCAGCCCGTTGTTTAGTTCGTTCACTGTATCGCATTCGCTAAGGATTTGGAAGCGATTTTGAAGCTCCCAACTGAAAGCTCTCAGGGTTTTGGATTTGGGCAGGACTTGTACGAAGAGTAGATTTCATCAAAAGAGACCTCTACAGCTTTACGTTGATATTCAATGAGCCTCTTACTATGCGGTGATCACCAGGGTTAAGACCGCTTAACCCTGTTGATCACAGAGACATCATTGAATATATGTTTATTAAGGACAAGATAGTTATAGCTATACGATAAAGATCTCATTGTATTGCAGGTAGAGTAGTGTGTAGTCGTTATTATCTGTATATTTGAGGAAATGTCTGTGCCTCCGATTAACAAACAGTGCAGCGTTGAAAGATTTAATTATTATAACATTACAAGTAATTATAACACGTATGTGTTGATCTTATTTCTAACAAGTGCTCGTATACATCAACTTGAGATTGTAAAGGTAAGCCAAAAAAGGTTTTCATGTTTAAAATATTCACTTAAAATGGTAAAGACTCATGTTATTACAAGGCCACTATGAACTATATTTAAACTAGTCATGTTACATAATTGGTTTGTTAATTGTAGAAGTTATTTTATTTTCATATCATGTTCATTCACATAACAGATAAAACAAATTTGTTTTGTCTTGCTAGGAGTAATAGGTTGGTTTAAACTATATAAAATGGTAGTTGTCTACATCTACACTAATATTATAAAGAGGTAAAGTTTTTTGTTAATTTGTTTGTTAAAGCTTATCTCTGAAACTACTGATCCGAATCTGAAAATTTTTTCACTGATAGAAACCTACACTATTCCAGATAGACATAGACTACTTTTTTATCGCAAAGTTCCCGTGGGATAATGGAAACACTACGGACAGACGAAAGGCACGGCAACTAGTATTTAATAAATTGGAATGAATTACTTAATAGGTGGATAAATGTCACAACCAGAACCCTTGACTTCACTTAAGAAAGATGAATTAAATTAGATTGCATCACAAAGAAGGTCTCTTCTTATTCACAAAGGCTACCAGTATGACGAAAAATAAAAACCAAAAGATGGTTCAACAGTTTGGCAACAATTATTGTTGTTATCCTTTATTTATTCTTGTTTTAAAACTGATTTTAAAATAATTGTATTTTAATGTTGATTTTAAGATCATATGTGCATTTAGCCGTTGATCACTATGTCTACGATCCAACTGGGTAGATCCAACTTCAAAAAAGAGGTCAACCGACGAATCCAACTCAGATGGGTAGCGTTCGGGAAATTACGCCATATCTTCTCGTCACAGATGCGGTATCTGCGAGAGCCACAAGACGAAAGTTTATAATTAGTGCATGTTGCCAGTGATGACAATGTGGTCGCTAACTATTGGTCTCATACATAAGCTCAGAGTTGCACAACGTGCAATGGAGAGAGCTATGCTCGGCGTTTCACTACGTGCAATGGAGAGAGCTATGCTCGGTGTTTCACTACGTGATAGAATCCGAAATGAGGAAATCCATAGAAGAACGAAGGTTACCGACATAGCTTTCAGAGTTTGCAAGTTGAAGTGGCAATGGGCAGGCCATGTAGTTTGCAGAACCAACAACCGCTGGAGAATAAAGGTTCTCGAATGGCGACCACAAACAAGCAAGCGAAGTGAACGATGACATTGTAGCCATCGCAGGAAGTCGGTGAATGGAGGTGGCACAAGATCGCTCGACATGGCGCTCTTTGGGGGAGGCCTATGTTCAGCAGTGGACTTGTAAAGGCTGACATGATGATGATGATGATGATGATGATGATGATGATGATGATGATGATGATTGCGATATTAGGGTACCAAGGTAGTGCTTTTATTTATTCTGTGATTACGGCTAGAACATCTGATTGGTCGGTATCTGACGTAGGTATTTAGTCGGGTCAGCCAAGTCTGAACGTCTGCTACGGCTATAATAACTGTGATTTTTCTAGGCCGGTCTAAGAGGGCGGTATACTGCCCTGGTAACACAGCACTTCATATTATGACTGTGGTAACACACTGTCTGACTGTGTTTTTAATAAGTACACATATGATAAACAAAATTTTATTCAGACTTTTATCAATCCTGCGCCCCACGGTTTCACTCGAATATGTGTTTTTCCAGGACCTAATGTATCAAATTTTATCCAAATCGGTTAATGTTTCTTCATAAAAGAACCATCCCCCATATGGAATACCTGCGAATCATTGTAGCTGCAAAAAATATTTTTTATTAAAAAATGTATCTTAATAAACTTTACTACCCTTAAACCTATAAATTACTCAATATTTCCTCTTAATTTCAAATCTCTGGGCTATTTAGCTTAGGCTGTGTGTTAAATATCAGTCAGTCAGTCAGTGTGTCACGGTTCGGTTTATAGGCATAGAAGATTAATCATTTAAAGATTATGTTGTCGACTGTTCTAAATCTACTCAGATTTTTAGAATGAAATCAATGGGACGAGTTACAGAACCGTTTTTTTATTTTTAAATTTAGTATCTCGTCCTATTGGGACGAGTGTCTTGTGGGACGAGTCGCTGAACTAGGCTTTACGTTCTCTGAAATGTAAGTAGAGTTTATAAGTTTTGTATTTTGAAAATTCTTGATTTAAATAACATACTTTTTATTATATATCTCAGTAACGTTAAAAACATTTAAATAATTTATTTATTATTAGACTGCAGGGTAAAAATATCAATATTATGTCATAAAAACTTCATTTTTTTTCCATAAGCGTTGTTCAGTTATGCCGATAAGAAGAACTATATTTTAAAACGCGATTATCTACAAACTAGCTTTTTGCACTTAATGACTTCTCGCTCGCCAACGACGACCTCACGGTATCTTCAATGAATATTAACGTACCTCTTTAAATTCCGAGTTATTATTACCCGACTACGGGGAAGCAAGGGAAGGGTAATGAGTTTAACAGTCTATTTATGTATGTACCTATGTGTGTGGATGTTCCACCTAAGCATCGCCCCTATTGGTCCGATTTTGACAAGCGAAGTATCAATCGATTCTTCTTCATCGCAATATGCTATTTTTTACCCAAACGTAGTCGGGTTTTAGTTTTTGAATTATATCTTGTTAAAAGTAAGTACTCGTATCCATCTTGACGTCAGGACCGTGGATAATAGATTTGGAACGTATTTTTTGGCCTTTTTATACGCTTTATTATACGCTTTACATTAGCTTCACTTGTATGTTTGTATGTTTGTAACCGACTCCTTTGGACGCTATTTTGACCCACTTTAAACGGTCAGATTTCATTCAAATTTTGCACACCTGTCAAAGACCGATGACAATGCAATAAATCGATTAAAAAAATTAAAAAAAAACGCTCTTATAAATAAACCAAACTAAAAAATAGAAAATAAATAATAGTTTAAAAAAACTAATAAAACACGCTTTATATAGAAAAAAAACTAAAAAATTGAAAATAAATTTTAATAATTATAAAATAAGAATAGTGTAAAAAATTCTAATAAATATAAATGAATAATAGTGTAAACAAGAAAAAAATGATTTATTTAAAAAAAAAGCGTGGCATGCTGTTTAAGATATTATCGAAATGATAATCCTTCTTCTCATATCTGTCAATGAAATATTTATAACTATTGACCCATGCACCCCACGCTTTTTTTTAAATAAAACATTTTTTTCTTATTTACACTATTATTCATTTATTTCATTATTTTATTTTATTTTATTATTAGAATTTCTTACACTATTCTTAATTCAAAATTATTAAAATTTATTTTCTATTTTTTAGTTTGGTTTTCTATATAAAGCGTGTTTTTTAGTTTTTTTAAACTATTATTTATTACATGTAACATGTAACTTGTATTGTTATGAATAAATGACTATGACTATAGGCTGTGTTTTTATCAAATACCTACCACACCTATCTGTTTTTTTCTTTATCCGAATATCTACTGTTCTGCCGATGTAAAGATATTTTGATATTAAGTACTTATTTTACCTAAGTAGGTAACTAGGGCTTATTCCATAAATTACCTTCGACTATTCCGGACTTTTTGTTCAGAAATCCCCTTTGCGTCTTCTTTGCATGCTTTAATTTTTTCATATTTTTTTCATTTCATTCTTTTTTATTCTTTGCATGGGGATTTTTGGAATAAGCCTTGACTAGGTCGCTATCTACAGTAACAGGACAGGGCTGGAACACTTGGAAACTTCCAATACTCGGTCGAATTCTACGTTATTGCGCCATAAAAGTCGTTTTGATGCTGTTCTCTGATCAAAGTAAACATCATAAAAACGATTCTACGGGTCATTAATGACGTCCCGAAGACGGGATAGCCGCGAAAATTTAGCCTTCTAACATTTATGCCATACCTAGCTAAAAGTGGGTATATCGAAAAGTTGCAGCCACTGATCAAACCCTAATAAATTGATAGAAGACTTCAATGTGAACTAAAAATGTTAGAACTTCCTAAATTGTCCCGTTTCTGAGATATTGGACCTCAAAGACAGCGTATTATATAGATCATTTGCTATAAAAAAATATCCATGTAGGTAGGTACAGACACGCACAAACTACTTACTACTTACAAGCAGGTATCAGAAGACAGACAGTTCTAAAATCGGCTGCAACTCGCGAGGAGTTTCCGAAGTTAGGTACGTTTGCATTTCAGATAGTGCACATGTCTGCGATGTTACTCTGACAGTTGTACTTTGAACTTGTGCTGTATCTCATAGGAGACGAGGGACTTGCTTAAGTAAATACCTACACACAGTTACGACGGCCGAAGTATGTATCTTCATAGAGCTATCAGGAGCCACATGGACTAACCAAATTAACTTGCTGACCTATATAAAAAATACTAGTTTTCCCGCTTGCGTCTTCGTACGCTCGGACTACTGTTTATCGCGGAAAAAAGCATCCTATTTTCTTCTAGGATATTAAAAACCAATGCAAAAGTAGATATAGCACCAATGCTCTTGATGTTTTTTGACAGACTTGTTATTTCGTTTCCATGGCAACCACAGACCATTCTGTGATGGCAACCGTTTCCTTTGTAATAGACATTTTCCAGTTTTCCTGTGGTAACTTGCAATTTTCCGCGATAAAAAGTATCCTATGTTTTATTTCAGGGTCTAAGCTATTCTAAATTTCATCAAAATCCGTCCATCCGTTATCGCGTGAAAGCTCCCCAAACAAACAAACAAACAGACATTTCACTTTTATATATTGGTATTGATTGATAAACAGTTAAGTTAAGTAGGTAGATGTACCTACAGCTAGCAAGGTCTCTAATTAAATTTGGACTAATCAACGTTTGTAGAAATGTTTGATAGGTATAGGTAGTCTGGTTGTAACAATATCATTTTGGAGTTAAATACGAGTTTAGGGGTAGTTTAGATGTGGGGGGAATAAATGTGGGTTTAAACTCAAAGTAACACAATCCATTCCAATGGAGAGTCATAAAACACCCTTCGGTCGTCTACGTATCCGTAGTTCCATAACCAGTTACGAATGAGAAAAAAATATATATAGAAGGGTCATCACGGACATTGAACTGTGACAACAAGCCATAACCAAGAAGTCAAGTCAATGAAAGGGCATTTTGTGTTTATTTCAAAAATAGTTCGTGTTTAATTTTAAGATTTGTAGATTTTGAGATAAAATTCGCTATGTCACTGGTGTGTTGCAGAAATTCTCGGTACACTGCCAATACTGCGATGTTTCAGTTAGGACTTCGGGGCGAACCATAATCTATACCTATAAAAGAAAAGAGCAATGGCAGCCTAGCCTAGGTATACTGGTGCGAGCTAGAATCCAACGATACCGGGTTCGGTCCTGGGCTCCGCACCAATGACTTTTCTAAGTTAGGTGCGGTTTTCCATTGCTCCGTGCTTCGGAGGGCACGTTGAGGTGTTGGTCGTGTTATTGATTAATAGCATTCGTTAAGTCATGTTTAAGGGCCAGAGGCCCTCGGACTCCGACACCAGAGGCCAAACTAACAAACAACAAGTCTTGTACCGTGAGACACTGACTGTCTGACAGACAATTGTCTGTACTGGTGGACCTAGAGATTTGAAAGGAGGTTATTAATATTCCTTGAGTGCCCTAGGGGTGCAGTAAGGAGAGTTTTTCTTTCGATCGAAGTAAACGTAGGTGACAAAGCTTTCAAGCGTGGGGAAAGCTGCAGGGCGCAAGGATTAGGGACCAACCAGCGCGTATATTAGGTGCAACGCACACAATTGGTATCAGTCAGTCGTTGGTGTTGGTGTAACATGTGCGTATACTTACCACCGTATTATTCCAAATACGTAGCAAAACGGCCTTCCTGCTTGTCTAGGGTGCACAAATAGCTCAAGAACCAAAAACAAATTCCACGGCATTACTTTTCACTCGTTTGTACCTTAAATCTTAATTTTCTTTAAATTTCTGCCGATTGATATTGTTTAGAAATCACCATTTGCAGAAAGGGACAGAAATATACGATAAGTACCTACGTAATTTTTATTTTTATTGAAATATAGCATTGGTAGCGTCTGATGACCTTGCAGATATAGTAAAGAGTCATTGGTAGCGTCTGATGACCTTGCAGGTATAGTAAAGAGTCATTGGTAGCGTCTGATGACCTTGCAGATATAGTAAAGAGTTCAATTTTGAACTGTTGCTGTAGGTTTTTTAATAGTGGTACATACAGTTCACTGGTATTAGTATAATACGTAGAAACTACTGAACCGATTGTTATGCGGTTTTCATAGTTGGGTAGGGTATTTGCTACGGAATCCTAAGTCTATACATGTTTAATACGTACTTGACTTGGCCGTACTCGTAATTATCCGTGGTACAGCTGACTGGACTCGTCCATAAGATAAATATATTTCTTGCATGGACCGGACTATACGGGAAAAATATCTAATATCTCTGAAACAACTAAAATGAAACCCCACCATAAAGATAAATCCTATTAGAGCTGAGACACGTAGTATATTTGTATTCTCTTTGCCTGAGACGGCCTTCAAAGCTTCCAGCGTCAGTGCATTAATCCGGATCGAAGGCTGAAGGACTTAATGTCCTGAATGTCTATTCAGATTCCGTTCCACATGGTTAGAGGGAAGGGTCGGGATCGACTGTTTGGTTTTAACCTATTTAAATTTGAATAAAACAACACTGTAAAATTGAAATGTTTACCAAGTGGAACTGTGAATCATAGAGATGACTATTGAGCCTGCAGTGTCGCACTGTTGGGCAAAGGCCTCCCTCAACTCCTTCCACTTTTCCCCATTTTTAGGTTATAATCATAAATAATGATATTATTTATTCTCTTGGGTGTTTTCTCTCTTTCAATTAATAAAAAAAACTAGCTAATGGTTTTTCACATTTTTAGTAAGTAATTTTTACCATAAAGAGCAGAGGGAATTGTGTTTATCTGCATATGCATGTATGTATGTATGTCTGTTCCTTTGTGTCACTATGTAGGTAGACTAAACGCGTGGACCGATTTTGATGATTCTTAGGTCAATCGATTTGTCTTAATCTTGAATAGGTATCTATCAATATCAATATTTTTTCATTGGCTAGTAACCATTCTCACTAAAATTTTTGTTACTTTTTTATAGTTCTTTTCGCAGCCGGGTTTTTTGCGAAGGTGCTTGACCATGCTTGTTGCATACCTACTAAACAATATTTTCTTTCATCCTTGTTTCTTCTTCCATTGTTTATGTCAGAAACCTTTACGCAAACGCCAACAATAAGCGTTTACACATTTTCAACTAAATCGGATGAACGATGCGCGAACGCATAGAAGAAGAAGGAACAAAATATATTCATTTTTATTTAGAAGAAGATACGACTTGAATATGATTTTCGAATACTATCTGCCTACATATCTGTTTATCCACAGAATAAATAATAGTACTACGTACTAAAAGGTTTCTATGTGCACTACTAACACATTATGTATACTTGGTACCTAGAGCAAAGATATAATTAAATGTGGTAAGATTAGGTACTGATCCTCTGGCGTCGACAGCATAAATAAGGTGCAACGCACATAATTAGCCTTAGTCAATCTTAGCAACAATAATAATTGAGCGCTACTGTCTGCGTACGTCCCTCTACCTACTTGTTGTTGATGTACATGCAGCACGACAGTGTATATAGTGGTATGTCCAGTTTTGTTTTAGTTTATATTAAGGCGTGACGTATCTTCGCGTTTTTTCTTTTCTTCGAGATGTGCTATAAGTTTAGGGTGTGTATGGATGTATCATTGTCACAGAATAAATAATAGTCATTGTGTCTGTCTGTGGCATCATAGCTGCTAAACGAATGGTCCGATTGTGATGCAATTTTTTCTGTTTGAAAGCTGATGTGATCGAGATTAGCTATTAGCTGTAATAGGGAAGAGAGGATCGTAGCTCCCAAACGAATGTACCAATTTAGATGCATTTTTTTTCTGCTTGAAAGCTGATCTGATTGAGATGATTCTTAGCTATAATGGACGGTGGGGCTCATACATTTTTAATTTGTGCTTGTACAAATAGAAAAACTTCAAAGAAACAACTTAGGTAACGTCACGCGCCCTCACGCAATACCTGGAAACCGACCGAGCTTACTTCCAAACTTCCTTCTCCTTGAGAATTTCATTTTATCACGGATTCTACTTACTTCTAAAACTAGACACCCGCGCTCCATTAGAGGCGGTGGGTATTTGTGGGGGTAGAGAGGGGGGCGAGGGTATTCTGCAAACAATCCTTGCGGATATTGAACGAGCGATGCGTTCGGAAATGCAGTCGCCGCCTGCGTGATTCCCGTCTTATTGCCCGACACCGAGACGTGCGGTGAAGATATGAATGACCTCATTTTAACTCATTTTTAGAGTTCCGCAGCAAAATAGTACTTTATTGCATCTAAAAAGATATTACGACAAAAATACATTTCTATAAAAACATAAGCACAAAAGGGCGGTGTTATCGATAAGATCGATCTCTTCCAGACAAACTTCGGTTGGACAGTATTGGTAGAACAAGGAGTAGACGGCGGTGTAATAAAATAAAATTATATTATTAGATACTTACTTTAATAAAATGCAATAAATTAATAAGTATAATTTAAAAAAAACAATTAAATAGAAGCTTTTAAGAGCTTTTTAATTAAAAAAAAACTGTATTGTCACTTTTTAAGTTTTCATTATTTTTTTCTATTTCTTTCTCTCTATTTTTAAATGAATTATCATCGATTTGTCAGCTAGGTAACTGAAAATTTCATATGGATAGCAAATCGGGAAGTGCTCGAAATTTGAGTTGCAGGATTCCACCCGGAACGATAAACAGGAAAGTGATTAAAATATAAGTTAATTGAAAAACATTTAAAAAAAAAATTTAATGCCGTAGCCATGTCATGATGAAATTTAGAGGGGCTATCACAATTATATGCGTATAAACATTTCGTGTCTATGCTGTTAACCGTTGAAGGGTTCCCTAATCAGGAGCCAACCCGGAGAGCATCAGCCATGTCATGGTGAAACTTCAAACCGGCTATAGTAAAAAGTGTACACAAAATTTCGTGACTGTGCTGCTGACCGTTGAAGAGTTCCTTTGTCTGGAGCTATTCCTGGATTTCAATTCAGGTCATGCTTAGCCATAAAACTGTAGTGTCATCGGAACTGAACCAACATGCAAAAATTCAACTCCGTAGGAAGTGGTTCTAATTCAGCTTGTAAGATTACACCACAGTACTCAATATAGTCCTTTATTATATGTACCTACTGTGGTTTGACCTACAGAAACATACATACAGACATACATTGCATTTATTTTTTTTACTTTGTTTGACGAGACTGGCAGGTTGCTCTCCTGGTGGTAATCATCACGCCTGTCCAGAACAGTTGCAGTGCCACCCAGAACCTTGGCTGCAAAATCTTGCGCGTCATTGCGCTGCGCTCGTCACCCTTTGGAGACTTTTGCCTATTATTTTCGCTGGAAACTTGCCGTTCAAACCGAAACACAGAAGTGTTTACACACTACTGCTTGGCGGTTGAATATCTTACAAAGGAACCCAACCCAATATCGTTGATTTGCAACAAGTACATATTGCCTCTCGACATCATTACTCTTTGTGATGAAAAATGGTGATCCTGCGGTCATTTGACCGCAGTCCATTGCCTGTTCTGAAATTTATAATACTTTTTGATTGTTGTAGGAAAAAATGGATTAAGGAACCCTGCATTATGCGTAGTTTGATACGCACTTGGCCAGTTCATTCATGTTGCAGTTCCTCGATTTATGTTACGTGATTTCCGAGGTTTCCGCGTAACGAGGTTTGCGGCGTTGTAGTGTATGTACCGCTACAATGTTGTTTATGACTTGGTGGCAAGTAAACTACTTTGGTAGAATATTCTGACTGAAACAGGGGTCTTAGTTACACTATTTTTATAGGTTGACGTTTTCCTGTGTTTATGAAAAATAATATGAAATGAAGTGGGAATTAAAATCAAAACAGAGTGTATAGTAACGGGTGAAATCGAAAACAATAGCACCCTTCCAACCAATAAAGGCTATATGACACTTTAAAGACAATATTAACATTTCAAAAAACATAATTACATCGGAGTCTGTGTGCTTATAGGGTTGCTAAGGTCACCATATCCTGTGCTTTACAGTCGTATCTGGTCCAATATTGATACGTCCGGCCATCCACATTTTTTTCAGGTTTTTCTGTCATAGAGAAATGAAGTATTAATTAGTGTACCTCGTACATGAATAGCAGTGTCATACATGCGGTCACTTCACTCGCGGTTCTCATTCTATACTATTTTATTTTGTACTGTTCTATATTGAAATGATGATTAAAAGGTATGACTGTGTACTGTCTGGCCACATGACAAGTCCTAATGTAACTTAATACATTTTATAATTTCTTTCATAATATAAAAATACCCAGTTATTTAAAAAAAAAAAAACTTATGTAACATTTTGTTATCTTTATCGATATTGATGCCAGAAAGTTCATTTTTTTACTGATAATTATAATGATGGTTTTCAGGTACCTAGTAAAAGCTGTGATTTCTAATAAATACTTTAAAATAATACGTCCGTCTTTTTGGTCAAATGTCCGGCAAAATATAATGCTTGTGTCAGGCTTTTCCATTTTTGGGCCTGGCAACCATAGATACCCTGTGCATAGATTGAAATCCATATTATTATCTCTTTTCATCTTAATCTCTGATTTTGGTTACATGCATTTGGAAATTTATCCTTTGAAAATTTAGAAAAAAGAAAATGGTCCATATCACCATCCGAAGTCAAGCTTCACTTCTACACTCCAACAGCTTCTCTTACATATTATAAAGTAAAACACTATCAAGATCATCGTTAACACGATGGAGTAGCAAGTATATAATGTGATTGAAAATTTAAACTATATCGCCAAATCTTCCTGTGACTATAAAATACAGAGTTTATGAAAATAGCTAAGCTTTGCTGGCTTGGTTTAATAAAAATACATAAAATGTAATCTAAGCACCAGAAAACAAAACGACGCTTCTAGTTAATAATACCTAAGCAATATCGATAGTTAAGTACATACTTAAGAATTATTAACTTGTGTTTTTATTGTTAGTTTTTCTCATAAACAGCTAGTTTTTATGGATGTAGAGTAGAAGTGCTTAAATATTATAGGTTAGGCCGTTATTAGAAATGTCCTTATATCTATTAATTTGTTGTTGTAAGTGCAAGGGTGGCCATAAAGGGATTTTCAAGCTGTCGATCGTCATGTGATATATATCTACCTTCACGAACCGCTCGAGCAGTCGTTATCAATTGCTCGAGCTGTGATCATCAATTGCTCGAGTTGTGATCATCAATTGCTCGAATAATCAGAATACAACCGCTCGAACAGTTGATAAAGCTCGATTTGCAGACGCCGGCGAATGCCACTGCATTTTTTGCATCCGAGCAGTCGACAAAAAAAATGAACAAATAAAAAAAAAGTCGACAAATCCAACATTCAGTATTATGAGTGATTGCTGGACTGCTTGATGGAATTTCGCAGTTCTCATCGTGACTGTTCAGCCGGGCTTATTTATGTTCATCAATACAAGTTCATCACGCAGTCGCTGCTGAAGCTGTCCGTTTATGGCCAGCCTAAGCTCCCATTGCGATTATAAAATCAAAAGTTAAATTTCGCTAACGGTATCGCGAAGAGACTAAGAATATATTTTTCCACGTTGTATGCAACATCAAAAGAAGCCCTCTAATGTATCTTCTATTAGTTACACTATCGTATAGATGGGTGGGTAGCGAAGCCATCTGTTGCGGTCAAGTGTGCTTCGCGCGAGAGCCTCCCCGTGGACCAAATAAAACGTAGCGGGCGGGAGAGCCGCTTTGTTGGGAAAGTGGGTGGGAGGTAGCGCTACCATCCTTTCTACAAATGTAGGACAGCACAAGAAAATACTGGGCCGAGATAAACTTAGACAAAGCATGTGCTCATTTGACCAATATTTTTGGTGCATGTTTCGAAAATTACAAGTTGCCAAATAGAGTTTCACTATCATACAAGTTGCCAGCCCTTGTCAATGTCAATCTCAAATTCAGTATGTGTAATAAATTTTATTGCACATATAACACTACCATCCTTAAAGCTTATGTGTCTCGTTGCCTGGAAGAGATCGCTTCTTAGTGATAAGGCCGCCGATTGATCTAAGTTAAGACTTTTTTACTGTATTATAAATTTTTTTCAATAAAGAGTTATCTATCTATGCGGATACCAGGTGTACTTAGTAGGTATTTTGTATGGTTTGGCTGGATGATATTAATGTTAATTATTTAGCTTCTGAAAAAATTGGTGCTGGTGCTAATGCATGGTATAAAGAGAGGGGTAAGATATCAATATAAATGATCTTCATACAGAAGTAAATCTAACAAGGAAAGTGTCGTCCGGAGAGAAAATAAAAAAATGGTATTTCTAGCGGATGCTGCACAACGTTGTACTGAATAGACGCTGATAGTGGAAAAGCTGATGCGTAATTTGTAGGGGGCTAATGTAATTTAGTGAAGATAGAGTTTGAAACTAAAGAAGAAAGGAATAATGATGTAATACGAGTAGTATAGAGTGAAATAATCAAGCGTTAGCCAAAGGACAAAATAAAAATAAACTCAAAGGCAGCTCGAAGGCATCAATTTGTTTATTTTTCAAATATTTGTTTTGCGATCGTTATTTATAAAAGCACTAGCTGTGCCCGCGGCTTCGCCCGCGTGGTCATTTAAATTAAAAGTAGCCCATATGTCTTATTCCAGAACCAAAAATACATATAAAGTACTTACTACATTTCTTCAAAATTCGTTCAGCCGTCATAAAGTTTTTTATCGATTGCTCGGCTTCTACTTTTTGGATTGAGATACCAAGTACACCAGTTTTTAAGTCAAATAACCTAAGCTATCCAACTGTAAAAACCGCATCGTAATCGGTCAAGTAGTTGTTATGTGGTGCGCGAACAAACATGCAGTCTAACAAACAATTCAGTAGCTTATATAGGTAACCTACACCATTTTTTATAGTTTTCTTCTTTGTACAGACTATTCGTTTCTATTGCTTTATTTTATGTATAGCTAGATTTATTTACTTTTGTGTGGGTTAAATCTTGCAAGCTGAATTAGAATAACTTCTTCTTATCCTACGGAGGTGAATTTTTGCATGTTGGTTCAGTTCCGATGACAATAACTTTTTATGGTAAACACGACCTTGATCGACATCTAGGAATAGCGCCAGATAAAGAAGCTCTTTAACGGTCAACAGACAGGAAATTTTCTGTACGCATTCTATTATGAAATCTGCTTTTAAGTTTTACCATGACATGGTTGGTGCACTCAGGGTTGGGTCCTGACTAGGGAACATCTCAACGTTTAGTAGCACAGACATAAAATGTTGTATACGCATTTAATTGTGATAGCCCCTTCTAAGTTTCACCATGACATGGCTACTGCATTAAAACTTTAAAATTTGCTGGGTTTTTTCTATCGGTTCACGCGAACCGTTACTACAAACCCCTTTACGGTAGGAAAAGTGGGGGTTCAACAACGAAATAAACGGGTTGATAGAGATAGAGATGCGCTCTGTAGTTTTGGTTACAGCAACTCCAAGGTCGATTGAGCCTGTACAGCAATTAACTAATAGTAGTTAAGTATACGTGTATATAGCCCCGTGCAGACATTGCGTCTTGGCTTCCCTCCAGCGTCAAAACATTTTTGACACACCTTGATATTCCACGCGGGATGTAGTTACGAATAGTTACGATAAGTCCAAGAAACTAACCACGAATTATTAGAACCGCTACTTGTACCGATTGAAAACGTTGCTAGGTATGAAAAACAAAAGCATTAGCTCATTCCACCATGCATTATTTGACCACTGAACCTCTAATATGATATAGTTAAAGAGTTCATCCGCACTTTGGACCTATGAAAATCACGTAAAGCGCAATACTCTTTGCCTGAATGTGGAGCGAGTAGAATGTGGAACAAAATGTTAGTGTTCATAATAATGTGGAACGAGCTTTCATCGAAAGGCTTTTCTCGGAGTAACAAAATGGGGCTAGTCAAAATAATGGTGAAAAGAGTTCTATAGAGATCACGCGTCAAAATGCTCCAAGTTTTGCAGTAATGCAGAAGATCATATTATCCTATTGCCTCCATAGCATTATATTTATTCAGTGTCCATAGGCAGAAATCAGAATGGGGCGGATCTTGCATATGTATCTTATCTATTCATCTGCATGGTCAGCTCGATTGTGACATCCTTACTAACAGGCATGTCGTCAGCCCGTTTGTCGCTAGCACATAAAAAAACATAGAAAGTAATATGAACCAATAGATTCATATTGGTAATACTAAGAAAAAGATCATGTGGTGTGTGGTTCTAATAAGCACTAGAAGGGACGTAATTGTCACCAATTCTTTCTTTTGCTACAAGCTTTTTTATTCTAAGAAGCTTTTATTTAACTAACAGTTTTACTCATAATTGGTAGGTTAGGATGGATGTGCAAGCTAAAAACGGATAGTTCATCTTGATCTACGTGTATCAAGTACAATTCACAAGTTCGTGTATCAAGTACATTCACACCCGACTGCACGAAGGGTTGTTTTTGGGTTGTTTGTTTGTATGTATGTCTGTTTGTTTGTTTGTTTGTTTGTTTGTTTGTTTGTTTGCACGTTTCTTAGGCACCTCCTAAAACCTAAATGGCTTGACGGATTTTGATAAATTAGGTATCATTGGATTTGTCTTGATCACGAGATATGATATATCTTGATATGAAGTGTCAAGAAAACTAATATGGCGGGGTACAGATGCCATATTGTATTTATGACAGAACAAAAAATGGGCAAAACCTATCGATTGAGGTACCAAAATGAAGTCTATATGAGACCTTTTCAAATATATATAATTCTTATAGCTAAACAGTAGCAATTGTCTTATAAGCTTCTTACAACATTTTCAATTTAAAATTATTTAAGTTAATGTAAATAATGTTGCAATTGAACTATTAAAGTAAAGTTAATAAGTAAGTAAATAAGAAACATTAAAATTTATATAAATACTAGCTGAGCCCCGGGGTTTACCCGCGTCCCTTAGCAACCTTGCATGTTTCTGGGATAAAAAGTAGCCTATGTGTTAATCCAGGGTATAAGCAAACTCAATATTACCAAATTTCATCAAAATTCTTTCAGCCGTTTAATCATGAAGAAGTATCAATCATACACACACACACACACACACCCTTACATGCATACAAACTTTCGCCTTTATAATATTAGTGTGATTATTTTTGCGGAAGGTCAGCTCGTATTCAATAATTTTGTTCGCAGTCGGTTTTTTTTTTTTTTTAATACTGTCTAGGCAATAGTTAATCGACAATACTTAAACCTCGTAGACTGGCGTCTACGAGGTTTAAGTTTAAAATTCTAAAATTCGACTAAGTATCGTTAGCTAAATAACTCTGATCCACTCCTCCATACAAAGATCAGTTTCGCTCAAGTGCTTTTAAGGCTAATCAGCCTTATGATTATTAAACAGCATTACTCAGCAACGACGAAATAAGAGAGCATGTACTCATACTATATTTAAGTACAAAAAATATATAATTGGGCAGGATGTCCTATGTACTTTTTACTATCTACTATCAATCATATTCTTATGCTATCTGTCCCGTTATCAGGCAGATCGTCGTGGCCGATGGTACTCACTTCGATTAGTACATACAGGCGCAGAATAAGTAATAGTACCTACAGTATAAATAACAAACTTAGCGTAGCAAAAAAAATTAGAACTACTTGTCTATGTAGTAATGCATGAAAAGCGAAAAAATTGGCAAAAAACTGGCAGCGACTGGATGTGAAGAGCTGAAGATCGGACGCAGTGGCGTTCACTAGGAGAGGCATCCAGCAGTGGACAAGTATAGGCTGATGATGAAAAACATGAATTGAATTCGCGAATGTTTAGTGTATAGCACCACATACCGTCACTTGACTGGCTAACTGGCGTAACATATGTTTAGGTCATTGGAGGTTATATAATGTTATGGAACTAGATGTGCCCGCGACTTTGCCCGCGTGTTCATGTTTCTGGAATATAAGGATCCTATGTGTTATTCCAGAACCAAAAGTACCAATATAGCAAATTTCATCAAACTTCGTTAAGACGTCAAATACTTTTTTATTGATTGCTCGGCTTCTGCTCATCCGATTGAGATACAATATACACCAGTTTCTAAGTCAAAACCTAAGCTGTCCAACAGTGAACAGTGAACGCATCGCAATCAGTCCATTAGTGTTTACGTAATGTGCGAACATACCAAGAGACAGATAGACAGACTGACTGACACCAACTATACTTATAATAAAGCAATAGGAACTAAAAAGTCTGTACAAAGAAGATAATTTGAAAAGAAATAGGTACTTAAAATAAGCTACTGAACAAGAATATAAAATTTAAAAAAATCATTTCTTTCTGTTCGTCTGTTTGTCTGTTTGTCTGTATGTTTGTTCACACATCACTTAAAAACTACTGCACTGATTGCGATGCGGTTTTCACTATTGGATAGCTTATGTTTCGACTTAAAAACTTGGTATTTTAATCCGATGACTAGAAACCGAGCAATCGATATAAGCCTTTTGACGGCTGAAGTAATTTTGATCAAATGTTGGTATATTGGTATTTTAGGTCTTTGACTAGTACATAAAGTACTTTTAACCTATAGAAATGACCACGCGTGCGAAGCCGCGGGTACAGCTAGTTTAAATTAATGTTATATTCTTGTTCAGTAGCTTATTTTAGTACCATTTTTTTAATTTTATCTTTATTGTACAGACTTCTTGTCATTTACTGCTATATTATAAGTATACATGATATTTTCTGACAGAAGGCATATCCGCCTATCATCGTAAAGTAACACAGTTGAACTTCAGGTCCCAATGCCACATAACGACTGTGTCGTTCTCGACGACATTTTCACGTTTTATATTTTCTTGAAGTGAAATAGTCATTGTCGAACATTTAGAGTTGCACCTCAGATGGAAAAATAAGACACAGCTCTGCAAATATATGAAGCTGGTAAAGTGAAGTCGTACCTGTAAAAATATAAGATTAGATATGCTTTATTGAAAAGACATGAGTTGCAATTAACAAGGTTTTTTTATGTTTGGCATCTCGATATTGAGGTGTTGATCGTATATTCCAAACGAATAGACCAATTTAGCTGCGGTTTTTCATGTTTCAAAGCTGAGGTAAACGAGATAATTCTTAGCTATAATGCAGGGGGGGGGGGGGAATGGTGGTGACAACCTTAGCTCTCAAACAGATGAAACAATTTCATTTTGGAAACTGATGTGATCGAGATGCTTCTTAGCTATTAGGGGGGTTGGAAGCCGAGGGTTATATAAAATTGTAATTTGTGCTTGTTGTGGATTTGATGGCCGTCTTAATTATTGAGATGCGATGGTGATGACAACCTTACCCAATTGAATAAATAAAAAGCAAATGCTTATAAAAGCAACCTTGATGGTGAATTATTTACCGATAATAATACCCAAACATTATTAAAGGATCTAATTGCTGAAGATACACATTAAATATTACGTTTCAACTTTATGATTTCCTTTGCCAAAAAAAAAACATAAAGTTGAAAATGAAGACGCCAAAACAACTTTCATATATGTTTATTTAATGAAAAATATTTTAAGATATACAATAAAATGTACGTATAGGTAAAATATTCACATAAAAGTGTACCTACACAGAACCTACACTTAGCTGAGCTTGTGTTATAAGTCAATTTTATTTGCACTGGCCCTGGCCAAGAACAAAGTCTGGATCAGCGATTTAAGAGCTGTGAGTTTTGTCAACAAAGTTTTTTTTTTTAATTTGTTGGACATCGTTTCTTTCTTTTTCTCTGTTCCTAGCAGCACGAGTGAACGCGCCGCTCCGTGTTGAGGAGTACGTTGGAGCCCCGCCAGATGGCACTCGCGAGGAACGCCCTCTACTGACGCTAATTGCTACCAACTCTTCCATAATTATCTCAATTATGTGAATTTATTATTAACGATTAAATTGTATTATATGGCGCAGCGTCTAATTAAAACTATGTCAGCGATGGTTTTGGATTTTTGATTATAGTTTTAATTTTATGCTCTTACACCTCAGGAAAATTGGTAAAGCTTCCGTAGGTACTCCATGATATTCGTTAGTCTTGTGGTAGGTTATTCTGAAACAAAATAGTGGGTCGGGGCTATCAGTTACAAACTTTGACTGTATATCCGATTGTGGCCATAGTCAAAAGTTACAGTGTTTGCAATTACAACATGAGAGATGGGATTCCAAGGTTGGCTTACTACATCATCCTTACATCAAATAATTTATTTATTTATTTCGATTTTACCTCTTTTAAATGGTTCATAATTGACCTAATTTCTTACGTGCTTACAAAACTAAAAATTGGTTGAATGTGTAATAAGTAAGCAAATGAAGCGCAAGGATACGTTAAATTATTGTCCCAATACGCAGAATCATACATAATTATAATGAGCGGGTCTCACTCACTTCTTATAAGGTCTTGAAGTAATAAATCGTTAATTAAACCATTTATTACTCCAAGATCTTGTTAAGCCGCCTGCGTATATTATTATCAATTATCTGTGGGTATGGTTATACGAGTACATTTCAAGGCCTAGGTTTGAAACAATTACAAAAAAATGACATTGTACCTGGTTATAACATAAATGTTAAAGTAAATTTAAAATATTTCGTTGAAACTTCTTAGCAACTTAGAAACTAACTTCAAAACTTGGGCAAACTACCAAAACTTTGCGAAAACGTAATATCTTCCATCATAGAATATGTTCGCATAAATGTGACGTCTCCAGGAAAGTAAAGATCCTTTTACCTTATTCAATACATTCATCAAGGATCCACCACAGGGACCCTGACTATTGCTAAAAGTATACTTTTTTGATATAATATTAAGGTATAATGTCGCTTATCCTGATAAACATTTTAACTATCATAAATACGAAAGCTACCATAAATTTTCTTTTAAGCTTGTTTACAAAATTTTCAATTTTAGAGTATTCAAGTTAAATTAAATACTATAGTGTCATGTTGCAACTGTAACTATTAAAGTAAAGTAAAAAAAAGGTAAGTAAAAAAGATACATACTAGCTGCGCCCACGGTTACACGCGCGTCCCTCAGGAAATAGTCATTTTTCTGGGTTCTATGTTAACACATAGAGTTAGAGTTTAGTCTACGCTCGTACCAAATTTCATCCAAATCCGTTCGGGCGTTTAAGCGTGAAGAAGTTACAAACAAACACACAAACACACATCCTTATATGCAAACAAACTTTCGTCTTTATAATATTAATGTGATTATTTTTGCGGGCGGTCGGCTCGTTGATGTTCGCAGTCGGGTTTTCTATATTTTTATAATAAACTAGTTCCCGCCCGTGACTTCGTCCGCGTGGACTACTGTTTACCGCGAAAAAAAACATCCTATGTTCTTCTAGGATATTAAATACCAATGCAAAAGCAGGTATAGTACCTAAGCTCTTAATATTTTTTGACATACTTGTTCTTTCGTTTCTATGGCAACTGTTTCTTACAGCTAGTAATCAACATTTTCCAGTTTTTTTCAGTTTTTCGTGGAAACTTACAATTTTCCGCAATAAAAAGTATCCCATCTTTTATTCCACACTAGCTGGGCCATTATTCTCTATGAACAATCACACGCGTAACGCGTCTTGCTGTGGAATCGTTCGGAAAAGTACGGCAATTCTCGAACATGCACAAACAATTCCACGCGGCGCGTTACGTGGCCGAATGGCAATAGAGAATAAGGTCCATGTACCCGCGGCTTCGCACGCGTGGCCTTTTCAATTCCAAGACCTATTCCAATATACCAATATTTAATCAAAATTCCTTTAGCTATCATAAAGTTTTTATCGATTGCTCGGTTTCTGCTTATCGGATTAAGATAATAAGTATACCAGTTTTTAAGTCAAACCGTAAGCTATCCAATAGTGACAAATTGCTTCGCACTCGGTACAGTGGTACAGTAGTTTTTACGTGATGCGTGAACAGACTAACAGACAAACAGACACGAATTTTAAAAATGTATTATTATTTTTCAGTAGCTTATTTTTAGTATCTCTGATCTTTTTTTTAAAATTTCTACCTTTTACAGATTTTTTGGTACTTACTACTTCATTATAAGTATAGACGCCCTTCACTTTTGATAAAGATTAATAAAAATATGTGTTTTGTTACATATTTTTTTTAATAAACGTCTTTCTTTTCTTTTTTTTTTATAGGCATAGGTATACCAGGTACTGTTTTATAGGCATACTGACAGTATACTGACTGACTGACAGACAACGCCCAACCTAAGCCGGTGGACCTAGGTATTTGAAATTTGGTGGAATATTTCTTGAGTATCCTAAAGATGAACTACGGAAGTAACTATAAGACATAAAACATGAATACCAACTCCAAAAAAAAACCGCTATCCTGCGGGACCCTTTAATTTACCGGTATGAAAAATATCCAATGTCCTACCTCGTAGTATGAACTCAAATCATGTCAAGTTTCATTTGAATTTATTCAGTAGTTTCAGCGTGATGCTCGGCCAGGATACAGAAAAAAAGACAAAAAGAAAAAAAAAACAGTTTTGATTTCAGTATTAAATATCCTCCAACAAAGTTTACGAAATATCTTCAATGTACAGAATTTGGACCCCTATCCTGCAGGAACCCTTAATTTTTTCGGGATGAAAAGTATTCTCAATTTTTACAAATAATATAAACTATGACTGTGTTAAGTTGCATCAAAATCCGACCAGTAGTTTCAGCATGATAAGTATTCATTCAGCAGTTTCGGCGTTATTCGAGTCCAAGGTACAGACAGATAGACAGACAGAAAGACAACAGAAAAAACTAAACAGTTTTGGCTTCAGTACGAATATAGAACAGCCTCCAAAAAAATTTACAATAAATCTTCAATGTACAGAATTGGACCTGTTACAGTTTTTTATTATAAGTACTAGTTTACCCGCCCGCGACTTCGTTCGCGCGGACTACTGTTTATCGCGAAAAAAAGCATCCTACTTTCTTCTAGGATATTAAAAATCAATGCAAAAGTAGGTATAGCACCACTCTTGATGTTTTTGACAGACTTGTTATTTCGTTTCCATGGCAACCACAGACCATTATGTGATGACAAACGTTCCTACAGTGAGTAATCAACATTTTCCAGTTTTTCCGTGGAAACTTACAATTTTCCGGGATAAAAAGTATCCTATGTTTTAATCCAGGGTATGAGCTATCTCCATTCTAAATTTTAACAAAATCCGTGCAGCCGTTATCGCGTGGAAGCTCCCCAAACAAACAAACTAACAAACAGACAACGTTTAAATTTTATAAATTGGTTTGGATAGATATATAGATAAAACACAGGATACGATATCTTTATTCCAAATTTCATCAAAATCCGTCCAGCCATTATCGCGTGAAAGCTCCCCAAATAAACAAACAAACAAACAGACAACGTTTCACTTTTATATATTGGTATGGATTTACTTGTTAAATTTATGTCTCAAAAGTGTGTGCATTAATAATTTTAACCTTTTTTTTGTCACTACTTAGTGACGATATTAACTGTGCGCGATTTTGATGATGATTTTATTCAATCTGGCGTAGTTCCAGCGTAGCCGCTCGTAGCAAATATTGCCAACGCTTCAATTGCTACGCTTTTTATGTGTAGTTATTGTGTCCTTTTATCCTTTTATTCTTTGACAAAATGCTTTGGTTTACTACAGAAAAAAACGGAACCTCTATAGGATCACTCGTGTGTCTGTCGTCTTTTACAGCCAATTTGCTCCGAATCTATCTACTGGACCGATCAAGTTGAAATTTGGTACACATATGAAATTACAAACACGTTCATGTAACGTAAATTAATTTAGAATATCCCCTATATTTCATTCACTTTTGGGGGCCAACTTAGAAAATATAAATAAAAAGTTTTGCATACTATACCGTACTGTACCGACATAGCTGGGGAATAAAGGTTCTCGAATGGCGGCCACGAACAAGCAAGCGAAGTGTGGGAGACCCCCCCACACGATGGACCGACGACATTGTAGCCATCGCAGGAAGTCGGTGGATGGAGGTGGCACAAGATCGCTCGTCATGGCGCTCTTTGTGGGAGGCCTATGTTCAGCAATGGACTTCTAAGGGCTGACATGATGATATCGTACTGTACTGTACATATCAAATGAAAGATTGAATTGGGTTGGGAGGCTATCAATTTTTGTATAATTTCAAAATAAATAGTTTTATAAGAAAATAGATGAAAATTTATCTTTATCTTCGAAGCATATGGACAACATTTTGAAAAAAAAAAACTGTTTATAGTTCTTTACTTTTATAGAATCATAATTATTTAAATATTCGTTTCACTTTAATCTCTTATCTGTGATTGAAGGTCACCGGTCACACAGACCGACGTGGTGGCTCTTGTGGCGATCTAGACCAAATCAAAAGAAGTAGGAAGGTTTTTTTCAATGTTTGGAATGGTAGCCATTTAAAAATAAGCATAAATTAAAAACTTATATTACCCCCGACAATGATAGCTAAGAACCATCTCGATAACATCAGCATTAAAAAAAACGCATCAAAATCGGTCCAGTCCTTTGGGAGCTACGACGCCACAGACAGACACACGGATACATACATACACACCCTAAACTTATAAAACCCCTCTCTTTTTGAGTTCGTGGGTTTTTTTCCTCAACATAATTTTAAACACCCTTGTAGTGCTTATAAATATATCTACTTATTACATGTGCCAAATTTCCACCTTAGTTGTTAGTAATGGACGGACAAACGGACGCAACGAAACTATAAGGGTTCCTTGTTTGACTATGGAACCCAAAACAGGTTGGGCGCTCATGGTCACTTCGGAAAGTATCTTATCCCTTCATTGAACTAGATTTCCCTTGATCCAACACACCTTCCAGTGTTAATAGAACCTTATTGGTAAACTTGAAGCACCGCTGTTAGCCAATATGCGGTAAAGTTCGGCAAGTAGCTATGGTGCAATCTGTGGAGAGGCCGAGGTCGGCTGGCGAACATCCAACCGGTTGGCAGCTGTATTTGTCGCCTCTATCGATTGCATTCACTGGAACTCGAATTTCTAGTAACGCTATACTGAAAATATATCTGAAATATGGATTTTCATGATTAAAGTACACAATTGTAATAGTGCTCAGTAACAAGTACCTACCACTTCTTAGATATTCAGCAACCATATGACGTGCAAATATTGCTGTGTTCCCTTTTAGAGGGCAATTTATGTACCCTGCAAAACTATTGGGCAATTTGGGCACATTACCAATCTCAAGCGTGACTTGCTTCACTTCGAACAAAGAACCAACTCCGTTTAAACGAGTTCTTTCATCTTAAGTTTGTATTCGTCCACTGCTGGATGCAGGCCTCTCTCAATGAACGCCACAGAACCCGGTCTTCAACGCTCTGCATCCAGTTTATTTCGAATCTCTACACTACTTTTACCAAGTCACGGTCTCCACTCGAAGACTCATCTACCTCAGTGGTTGTTTGTACTACGACAAATGTGAACAGATCACTGCCACTTCAGCCTGCTAATCGATGTCGGTGATTTTGACTGTGTCGGGCCACATCGTTTCGGATCTTATCCTTCAGAGAAACTCCGAGCATATAGCCCTCTCCAAAACTTGCTGAGCTACTTTTAATTAATGTATTTTTTGTGTGTTCCTTAATTATTTATTGTTTTTAATATGTTTCATCTCTAAAATTGAAATAAGCTGTGATATTATTATTGCGAGATAGAATTGAAATTATTGCTAGTTTGCGTACGCCTATTTTGCATTCCATATTTTTAAAAGTCCAAAGTATGTTTGTATGTTTGTTTGTTTGTAGCTTTCGACGCGAATATAAAATAGAGTAAAGCCTTCCAACGTAGTGTAAAAAGCTCTACGTAGAGCTTAGCGCTGCTGTAGACGCCGTAGTGTGAAACTACAGTAAAACGTGTAAAGAATTAGACTTTGTGACTCTACTATATATTTAACACTACTTCATCGACACAACTCTATGAAGTTCGTGGAGAATGGTAGAGTATTAAAGATTTTCATTTAGATGTAGAACTTTAGAAATTATGAGTAGATTTTTAATAAATTTGAAATTACATGTATCGTTTGCCTGATGGTAATCGCTATGCCTGCCATATACAACTGCTAAAAATAATTAATTGGTTTTAATTTAAAAGAGTTTACAAATCTTATCAAACAGAATGGTAGCGCTGGGTAGCTACATGCACAAGCTAATTTTCTTGAGAGTACTTTCTTGGTGCTTGTAGAATGAAGAACTGATGCAGGATTCCAATTTTCTTAACAGTCAGTGGACAACGTTATTAAATTAAGAAAGTAAATCATGAAGATCTCAGAATGTTGACCTACTTATCATTTCAAGTAACTATAGTCAAATCAAGTTACAGTAGTCGCAGCGGATCTTTGTGTTTGTGAAGTTAGGCTCTATGAATTATTGCGCAGGTACTGCTGTGGGGATATAACAGCAGTACCTGCGAGATAGAATATGCGAAACAAGATAAGAGCGAGATGTAATATGCGAAAAACGTATGCGAGTGAGCGAGGCAGTTATACATTGCTGTCTTCACCTTCAACATTAGGATGGCGCCTGAAAAATAGCAGTTTGCGCAGCGACTTGCAAAACCTTCCGTGCCACAAAAACCGCTGCGACTACTGTACCTATGTTTATTCACAGGGGCCCAAGAGGGCACACTTAAAAGTGAAATAACTTTACAGCTAACAAAAAACTAAAACTACTATCAACAATATATAACATAACAAGAAATAATTATAAGAAAACTTAATTTCAGAAAACTAAAACCCGGATACGGTCAGATAAAAATTGCCTGCAATGAAGATAAAACTATTGATACCTCACTTTTCAAAATCGGACCGATAGGGGCGACGCTATGGTGGAACATCCACACATCTAAACATACATAGACTGTACCCTTCCTTTGCTTCGCCGTACTCGAGTAAAATGAAATAGAGTATTCTGCGCTTTCAATTTTAAACCTTAAGTTTAATTTTAGGTACCTCTACGTTAGATACATAAATTCTATCTCCAAGTTTGTTCTCGGATCCCTTACAAAGCCGGAATGGCGACTATTACCTGTCGATATCTAAGGCCGACTAAACACGTACACCTGTAAAGGTATTACTTAGATTGCCAGCGCGGCTTAGCCGTTAAATTTATAGGCTCACAGCATGGCCTTTATTTAAGTTAGACCTAGTTACGGCTTCATTAGAATCTTGGTACACTTTACTTGAAGTAATAGTTGTCATACATTTTTTGATCTACCGCCTAAAAGAGTCTCGCTTGCACCTCACTCAAGGACCTTATTTTTACTAGATCATTAAATAGATAGATTAACTCTTTATTGGACACCACAAGCACAACAAGAAATTATATCTAAAAATAAAGTATAACAATGAGTGTCACAAGGGGCGGTCTTATCGCTCAAAGCGATCTCTTCCAGACAACCGTGCACGGAGAGGAATTACGAGTGGTAAGGGAGGGTGGTTATCAGTAAATAAATGAGTAACCAATAAAATATATAAATGTAATGCAATATATAAAAAATAATAAACATACTTACAAATATCAATAAATACATATAAAAACAAACCTACTTAAATGTAAACATTGTATGTACAGAACTGACAGAGCAGTCTGTATGCGAGCCTCTCCACCGAGCTTGAAACTTGAGTAGCCAACTTCGTCTGCCACGCCGCAAAACTTAGTTCTTCATTTAATTTGCCTCAAACGAGTGCAGCTTACAATATTTTCAACGCTTGCAACTTTCGACTCTGTCGGGTCCTTCATTATAAATTTTATAGTAACTATAAAAGGGAAACAAGCCACGGCCGCCTTGTTGCCCTTAACCATCACTAAAACACCACCCCTCGCTTCTAATGAACTTAGTGGCAAATGTCAAGGAACATGTCTACAGCTGTTACTTGTTGCACGAACGTGCGTTTTTTACTCAAACGATATTTGATTATAGTTTTTGAGCGTTATTATCTTGCTTTAAAGTTAGTGAAGTTGACATAAACCAGTAATATAGTAAGAAATCGACAGTGTATTGTATATGTTACGTTCCAATAATCCATGAGTATCTACATCTGTAGGTAACAGTGAACGGATTACAATAAAGAGGCTTACGCCGTGAAGCGTGAGCGCATGCCTCGATACTTACGTCTGCAACGGCGTGGTGCGTGAGTTCCTACGTTAGATTTGCAAAGCCCTTTCTGTGCTCGAGTGTAGAAGGCTCGTTCCAGCCGACGATAAGGACTGATCTGCGGAAGACAGCGTTGCAGCGTGCTGCAGACACGATCGATACTGCAGCGGGCGGGCGGTCCCTGGGCGGGCGTGGGGGCGCCCCCTCGCGCCGCTCGCCGCCGGCTGAAACTTTCGCGATAAGTACGGAACTAGCGCGTGGCGTACGCAATGCAATATTGTTAGCCGGTTACGAGTCTGAAACAGCGGATATTAAGGCTACAGAGTCTGCCGTGCCGTTTTTACATTGTGAGTTTGAAATGAATACGGAGTTGCATTGTATTAATTTTTATTATCTAAACGTATATGTAGGTGGATGCATGCTGTCGGCGCGGTGCGTTGTTCCCTTATTACTTTGTAATGCGCAGACAATGAGGGGCGTTTAGATTGAAAATGGAGTTTGCGTAATGCTAATGGAAATGAGGAAAGTTTTCCTGTAACAGCTGTTATTATGGCTCTTGCGTCCGATATTATCCAATGTTTTCGGAGACATCTAAACAGAAAAGAGCCCAAGAGGGCAGACCGCCAGTCCGAACGAGTGATGATTCCGTCAAGAAAAGGAGGCTTATACCCAAAAGTGGGATGATAAACATTGAAAAAAATAAAAGAGTAGTGATCGATTATTTATATTTTCTTTCGACTTATATTGGTAATCTACTGCTACTGTGCCCTCCAGTTCAGTTATTACTTACCTTAAAAAATCTTTATAATATTACTAAAATTCATTGAGAATACTTTACTGAATTTTGAAAGCCATGATACATGCCATAGATGAAAGGTACTTAGTCACTATAAGTTCAAAATTGCCCAACTCTCACTCAGTGCACATTATCACCTGCCGTAAAGCAGGCATATTGAGCCACTAAAGCATTTTAACGGCAAAGAAAACGAGCCATTCTTGCACCTACGAGTTGAGAAAGGCACTTGTAGATCGGGAGCAGAGGGACCATTCGATTACATGAAGTACCACGAGTATAATATGTGATTTTTTCACTACAGATTATAATATGTAATACTTTTCACTACAGATTATAATATGTGATATTTTTCACTACAGATTATAATATGTGATATTTTTCACTACAGATTAGGTTTGTACCCAAGCTACTTTTTCTGAGGTCTTTTGTAATAAGTTCAAATAACTTTTATTTTAACCCGTTGCCTTTCATATACGCAATACGCAAATTAAATACGCGTGAAAAAATTAAAGTCTTTTTTAGTATTATCTATTTTGGATTAATTTATCACAAGTAAGACAATAAAATGGCGGCAATACAAAAATAAAATAAAATGTTAATATTGGATCCTCATAAGTAGGTATTTCTAAATAGAATTGGTAACATTCATCACAAGATTCTCCAACACCTCCGAGGCTATGTCCGCAAGAAACTTGGCGGTGGTCGGATGGCGGACAACTTCCGAAGTTTGGGACACGCCTCGCACAACACTTCGCTTCCATCGTGCAGATGTGACACAATCTTTTTTTCTCCATCACCGGACTTGGTTTTATACCTAATGCTTAGATCTTTAATGTAAGACGACGAAGAAATGTATGTCGGCTCAGGATAGGGAACACACATCAGAAATATCAGAACATACAACAAAACCATGTGATATGTGATTAAAAGGATAGAAAGTGCTTCGTCGCATATATGGTGTCCCTAACATAGGATGGCTTGATACCGATGACGTGACGCTCCATTAAAGTGATTTTGTTAATGACAGTTTTCTCCCATGTATTTAAATCTATACTTCTTCTATACTTAATAAAATAAAGCAATAAGTACCAAAAGAACTGTACAATGAAGATATTAATAAAAAAAAACGTCTAGGGTACTTAAAATAAGCTAGGTAATGAACAAGTTTTTTTTTTAATCGTGTCTGTCTGTTAGTCTGTTTGTTTGTCTGTATGTTTGTTCGCGCATCACGTAAAAACTACTGGACCGATTGCGATGCGGTTTTCATTGTTGGATAGCTTAGGGTTTGACTTAAAAACTGGTGTAGGTACTTGGTATCTCAATCTGATGAGTAGATTTCGAGCAATTGATAAACAACCATTTGGCGTCTGAACGAAGTTTGATGATTTTGGTACTTTTGGTTCTAGAATATCACAGGATCCTTATATCCTAGAAAAATTATCAAGCGGGCAAAGCCACGGGCATAGCTAGTAAAATATAAACAAATATATTCAGGATAATTCACACCAATTACCTAGCTCCAAACTAGGAAGCCCTGTACTTATGTTGTTGATATGTTGTTTTCCATTTAAGAACGGAATAATAACAAGTGGTAGTCCAAACGCGCATCTATTATACATAAATTAAAGCAATACGTCCCAAAAAGTCAGCACAAAGGAAATAGTAAAAAAAAAAATTTAGGGTACAATAGGCTACTGAACAGACAACTTCCGAGACACATACTTCCGCTGCGTCTACTGTACCTACTAATATTTGATCACAATTCTCTCAGCCGTCAAAAAGTTTTTATCGATAGCTCGGCTTCTACTCATCGGTTTGAGATACCAAGTACACCAGTTTTTAAGTCAAACCCCAAGCTATCCCAAGTGAAAACTGCATCGCATATGGTCTAGTAGTTTTTACGTGATGCGCGAACAAACATACAGACAAACAGATAAACAGAATAACAGACAGCCATGAATTTTAAAAATGTTTTAGTGTTGTTCAGTAGCTTTTTTTAAGTAACCTAGACATATTTTTTCAATTATCTCCTTTGTACAGATTTGCTTTATTATAAGTATAGATAGATAGATATTTGGTAAAAGCTGAAACAGTCAAACAATATAATATTTACAGTTCCATTTCAGCTTTTTTAAAAGCATTGTTTATATTTTACGATCATAGGAAAGTAGCGAGTGCTATTATAGTAATGCTCTTCAATGTGGTAATGCTGCACTTAAAAACATTTTAGTGCATATTAAAATTTGTAGCACTTTTAAAATTGTGAACGAAATAGAGCAATTTGCTACTATGTGTACGTTTATGTGATGTTGCGTGCGTGGACTTTAAGTACACTTCGTTAACATTTTTAATGAGTAGTACGTGAGCTTATGTAGGTAGATATTTTCTAGGAACGCCTTTATTAACTGATACAGAATACAACCTAACTACTACTACTACATGAAAGTTCAGTTGGACAACATAACTCAAGACTCAATACCTACTCAATATTTTATTGCAATCATATGTATAAGTACAAGATCTTAATTATTAATAGGTAGAATGACATACGAGTATGACCATATAGGGAACCAACCCAAGGAGCGGACCAAACCATTTTCAAATCTTATTCCTGTAGGATAATGTATTAGACTAATTTAGTCATTCGTCATTTAAATTATAATAACTCTTTTTAATTAAAAGCAATTTTAATTTATTTTTATATTCAATCTTTTATTTCATCGGGTATTTTATTATATACTTTCCCGCCCGCGACTTCGTACGCGCGGACTACTGTTTATCGCGAAAAAGAGCATCCTATTTTCTTCTAGGATATTAAAAACCAATGCGATAGTTGAAGTGGCAATAGGCAGGCCATATAGTTCGCAAAACTGACAACCGCTGGCGGATAAAGGTTCTCGAATGGCGACCACGAACAAGCAAGCGAAGTGTAGTCGGTCCACACAATGGACCGACGACATTGTGGCCATCGCAGGAAGTCGATGGATGGAGGTGGCACAAGATCACTCGTCATGGTGCTCTTTGGGGGAGGCCTATGTTCAGCAGTAGACCTCTAAAGGATGACATGATGATGATGAATGCAAAAGTAGGTATAGCACCACTCTTGATGTTTTTCGACAGACTTGTTATTTCGTTTCCATGTCAACCACAGACCATCCTGTAATGGCAACCGTTTCTTACAGCGAGTAATCAACATTTTCCAGTTTCCCGTGGAAACTTACAATTTCCAGGATAAAAGTATGCTATGTTTTATTTCAGCTATCTCCATTCCAAATTTCATCAAAATCCGTCCAGTCGTTATCGCGTGATTGCTCCCCAAACAAACAAACAGACAAACAAACAGACAACGTTTCAATTTTATATATTGTTTAGGATGAATGGATTTTTACTGACAACATTTGGTCCACAACTGTGCATTTTTAATTTAGAAGAATTACTACGAGTAATTTATGTCGAAATCTAGTTGCATACAGTTTTTTATTATGCGTACTTGATCAGCACGCATAATAAAAAACTGCGGATATTTCCTAACAAAAATACTTACTTCCATGATATAAATTGAAGTCAAGGTCAGAATACTCAAATTAATAATGTGCGACTTACAGCTTTCCGGCTCTTTTATATTGGCAAGTATGCGAATGCATCTTTTTTGGGAAATAAAAACGTCTCTACATCTACACAATCCCTCCGTACCGGTGCCAAGCACTTGCATAAGCATAATATGCTGATATGGCTGTTTTGAGGTCCGTAACATTACGTAGTTCTCTGTGCATAAGTAAAGCTTGAGGGTTTGACTTTAATCGTTTGGATATGACTTTCCAATTTATGTTTATGTCTATATCCTAACCTAATAAGGTACAAGTATCTACACATTCCAACTCAGAGCTATGCTTTAGCTTAATAACCAAAGTAGCAGAGACAGCGTAAACCCAAAATGCTGGCGGCATTGCCCCGTAGAATTGCAATGCTAATGCGATAAGCACAATAAGCACTAGCATATTTGCAGCGACCAGCCACTCAGATATGTATTTTAAAATACTTACAATGGGCTTGAGATCTCCCCCACGCTACAGTCCCAAAGAATCAAACCCAAATTGCTTAAATATATAACCAATGCATGGTTGCTAAGAATTTAGTTTTGAATTTATAATAAAGTGTGTGCAGCTAACCACATCGTACTTCTCTTGAAGACTTAAAAGTCATCAATATATATATATATTACGAGCTGCGACCGCGGATTCGCACGCGTGGCTATTTCTGTTGGTTAAAAGTACTCTACTCGTATGTGCTGTTCCAAGACCTAAAACGAATGTACCAACATTTTATCGAAATTCGTTCAGCCGTCAAATAGTTTTATCGATTGCTCAGCATCTAATCATCGGATTGAGATACCAAGTACATCAGTTTTAAAGTCAAACCCTAAGCTATTTAACAGTGAAAACTGCATCGCAGTCAGTTCAGTAGTTTTTACGTGATGAGCGATCATACAGTCAAACAAAAAACAAACAGACAAACGACAAACATGATCTAAAAAAATTATATATTCTTGTTCGATAGCTTATTTTAAGAACCCTATTTATTTTTTAAATATTATCATTTTTGTACAGACTATTTCGTTCCTGCTGCTTACAATTACGTGTTATTCCAGGACTTAAAGAATCTACATACCAAATTTCATCACAATCCGTAGAGCCGTTTAAGACCGGCCATAAGTAGGTACATATACACAAACAATCTTTCGCATTTATAATTGACGACCGATTGGTCTAGTAGCTAGAAACCCTAGGTACGAAATCGAACGGCCGCGGGTTCGAATCCTGCAAAGTGCAATCATTTGTGTGATGAGCAGAAATGATTGTTTCCGAGTCATGGATGTAATATTTTTATCTATGTATGTTTATCCGTTATCTAGAGCCCTTAATACAGGGTATCCTAGTTTGGGGCTAGGTAATTGGTGTGGAAAAGTCCAGAATACAAAAAAAAAAAAAAAATATAGGATAACCGCATTTCTTTCATGTACCTTTAATATCTAGAGATGTACTCGTACCTATATATACTTCAGCACTCACCTTAAATTTTACAGCTGCCTGTCAATGTGATGAAGATAATGTACAAGTACGTTTGTAGTATTTGACGACTATACATTATCTACAAAAAATATAAACTATACCAAACAATAATTTGGTTCTTAAAATAACCATCCAAAAGAAACTTCTCTAATTACAAAAGTTTGCAAATGAATCGTAGCAAACTACAAAACATTTGTGGGGCGAATCGACCAGAACAACGTACGGTTCGTGATTCCTCTGACGAGGTGCTAATAAATGGTGCGCTTTACCTCATAATTGGGAAAAAGTGTCGCGTAGTCTTCTCAGTTACAGGAATAAATCTTTATGTAGACGGGGAGTTTATCGTAGGGATGCGAAACATTGGGGAGATACGTGTTTTAATGATTTGAGTTACTACTCGAATAGATCCATCTGTTCTCAATCCTTGATCTAAGCTCAAGCAATGAATTGACTCATTTAATACTAATTTATTGAACTGATGCAATTCTTTATAGTTTTCTCAAATTTAAGTAGGTATGTGCAGTCGTTTAGAAAAAATATTCAATACTAGCTGTGCCCACTGCACTACTTGCGTGTTAATTCTCTGGGAAGTACCTATAAAGTACAAAATACCAAACATAAAAATTCGTGCAGCAGACAAATAAGTATCGATTGCTCGGCTTCTATTAGCATCGAGATTTTAAGTCAAATCCTAAACTGTCCAAAGAAAACTGCATATCAATCGATCCAGTAGTTTTTAAGTGATGCACGAACAAATATTGGTTTATAAAAAAAAAAACTTGTCCAGCCGCTCATTCTTCGAGACGCATTTTTAAATTACCTTCTTTGTACAGACTTTTTGTTACCTTAATTATAAGTAAACATTAAATGATTCGGAATGTCGATTTATTTACTGTTACGAGTACTGCAAAGTAGATTTCAGTTAAACGAATAAGTGGGAGTTCCAACAACATTCTAAGCGATCTAAAGTATCTAAGTGACAACGGCAGCACTACTTCCAATCATTAGGCTTTAAAAAGTGCACAGCACAAAAAAGAGATGGAGATACAAATACATTCGAATATTTACTACTTATTATTTGTCATTTTGAGTTATAGTTCACCTTCACTCGATTTACACGACTCAAGTAACGCAGCGTCACAACTCTAGTTACTCCCGGTTTAGTCATTCACGGCACGCGCAGCCTCTGTCCTCTGAATATAAGGAATATAAGGCCCATTTATTGCAGGTCGTGTCGGCTCGCCTCTAAAGATGTTCAAACTACGCTAAATAATTAATGGCTGGCGTAACCTAACGCAAATTTTAATTATGCGCCGGTATCCGGTGGTTAATGTGAAATTTGCGCTCAAAAATGTGGTGGGGGTGAATATTGTAAATGGGTGCAGTGAACCCTTTAAATATGTAAAGATCCTTGTATATGTTGTACCAGTATGGAAAACTGATCAATTGAATCCCAGCACAAACATTAAGTAGGTAGGTATAAGTGCCTAAAAGTACGCTGAAAGTGGCATAGGTAGGTATTAGAGCCTAAAATTATGCTGAAAGTGATATAAATCACGATGCAGGCCACTTTCAGATGTATGCCACTTTCAGCATAATTTTAGGCATTAATACCTACCTACTTAATCTTTGTGCTATCGTTGTCATTGTATTGGGATATGCTGGGCCTGTCAGTCACTGGTTTGCTATAGATTACATTCTTAAAAGGATATACGGTTATGTACTTAGACAGAAAACATAGACAGTTGGTTAGGAGTTAATTTATAGGCTTTGTCAAGTTATTTGAAGGTATCAAACCTCATTAGCACTTTCTCCCTACATACTTAAAATTACGTTTATTAAGTAGCTGTGACAAATACCTACGCAATAATTGTATGGAACTGTAAAACAGCACAAACATTATCTTGTGCAGTTGTGACGAATACGAAATAACCCAGATATGCTACTAAAATATATACTACGAATAATATATCTACAACAAACATAATTTAAACAAATAAAACAACGGCCTAGTGCGAGTCGAACTCACGCACCGAGTGTTCCGTACTCGAATAGCGACCCCCTTAATTTTATATATATTTTTTTTCAAATATACTTTGTATTTTACACGACTGCCTAAAAAAAGAGTGTAATGTTTTTTTTTAATTATTTACTAGCTTTCACCCGCAACTTCGTCTGCGCGGACAACAGTTTATCGCGAAAAAAACACCTTATGTTCATCTAGGAATTCTAGGATATTGAAAACCACTGCAAAAGAATAGCACCTACGCTCTTGACATTTTTTGACAGACTTGTTATTATTTCGTTTCCAAAGCAACGGCACGTCATTCCGTTCCTTACAGCGAGTAATCGACATTTTCCAGTTTTCCCGCGGCAACTTACTATTTTCCGGAATAAAAAGGATCCTATGTTGGTATCTATATTGTAGCGTACCTATTTACAAAATTTTGATTAAAATCGGATCAGCCGTTTAGGCGTTAAATCTCCCCAAACAAATTAGACAACGTTTCACTTTTATATATTGGTGTGGATTAGGATATCTATCTTAATAACGCATATTCTGAAATTTCAACCAGCTACCTAATACAGTTCAAAAGATACTGCCCTCAAAAGGTAGGGCAGACAGACAGCGTAGGCTCAGTAAAACTGGGTACGCATTTACGGAACCTAAAAATCACAGTTTTTTATACATTAATAACAGTAACAGCGCCAGCCACCGCGTTGGCATACGAATACTTTTCAATAAAGATTAATGTTTTTACTTCCCAAACATAGTTTTTTTTAATAAAAACTGGTTTAATATCCTGAGTTATAATACGACCGCAAACATGGATTGCGGTGCGCCCAACAACATTCCGCCATTTATTGCTTCCTACTACTTTCCAAAACTTATCGAGCCAGTACGTAAGCTCTGCAGATTACAAACTTGTGAAACTTGAGGTGGGTGGCTGTTGGGTTACCAGATGCAAAACTGAAAAGGCCTGAAAAACTGGACTGTTCATACGTTACGAGTAACAATCCAGCCCATATAGGTGTTGCAAGATTGCCGGAGTTATTGCTTTGTCAATACATATAACTATGACGAACCTATGACCTGGAAGAAAATGGACGAGGAGAGCTGAAGACCAAGTTCAGTGGCGTGCATTAGGAGAGGCCTACGAATATGTCCAGCAGTGGACAAATAAAGGCTGATGATGACGATCGGTTGTCCGAGTGGCTATGCAAATAATGCAAAGTCAAGGGTCCCGAGTTCGAATCCTGCGAGGTTCAAGCGTTTGTGTGATGAGCACAAATGTTTGTTGCCGAGACCGGTATCCTAGTTTGGGGCTAGGGTGGCTAGGTAATTGGTGTGAATTGTCCCGAATGTATCATTATTTATTTTGATAATGAGTAAATATTAGTGACTGTAAAAAGAGTTTTCTTTAGCATGGGAGATCTCCACTCAGTGGTCAATAGAACGAAACCGACTTACACTACGGTACTTTCAGTACCTACTTTGCCTAAAGCAAAGCCCTGACAGCATGAAATACCGTATCCAGTAATATCCAGTATAATTTGTTGCAATTTAAACTCTATATCAAACTCGATAACAAAGATTTTTTAAGTAATTAGAGGGTAACACTCATTTGAGGCTTAGTTTTTATCGAAGATTACTTGCAATTTAAGTTGATTGCTTTAAAACCCCTACATGACAGGACAGATCCTGACATCTGGTAACCTAAAGTCTATTCTCTATGTGGTAACCTTACAGATGGCAGTGATGTAATGGCCTTTTTACTTACAAGCGAGCCATGACGCCTAGCAACACAGAACCAATCAACCAATCTAAGAAGGAGGCTGGATTTAGGTACGAGAGTTTAATGTCAATATAAGTAAACTTCTGCGCTGATATATCCTATTGATACTTATGTTTCATTCAGACCTTATTATCAAAACTTCCAGTTCAACAGATGACATCAATCAAGTTAATTGACTAGAACTAAATACATTAGAGTCTAATGTATTTAGTGCTAGTTATTACAGCGCAGAAGTTTACTGATATTGACATAATACAGTAGTCTAATGATTAGACTCTACTGTATTTGGATTCCAAACAATTAAAAAAAAGAATTTAAGCCTCGATTATCAAAACGAATGGGACATGGAGTTTTGAAAATCTGATATGTTCGGATAATTAAACTAAAAAACTTATTTATTTAATTTGTATAGATCTTTATTATGACAATTACAAGTAAGATTCACAATAGCAAATACCTTAATAAAATACCTGCGAAATGAATTTACAAAAATGAAGAATGTCTGCTAATTTGGTTTTCACTAACAAGCGTTAAAGAAGAGGACAAAGTAGAGTGTCAAAGTAGAATGTACCAATATTTGAAATATGGTTAGCCTGAAGCGTATGATCCAAAGTCCAAACATGCCAACATTGCACAAAGAAAAGGAAAAATAGAAACAATAAATCACAGCATCATCAAAAAGAGGTGGAGAACACAGGTGCTATTAAAAAACCAAACTACTAAAATGGAGTTGAGCAGGGCACACAATGCGAGGAGAAGAGGAATAGAGCATGGGTAAGCATAGTAGCAAGAAACGGAAGGAGAAGGGCACAACAGTTGAAAATATGGGATAAAGAGATAGGTGCAATAGTTGGTAAAGCATTGGCTAGACTTGCACAAGAGAGAGAAAATTGGAAAAGGTTGGACGACGCCTTTTCCAAAGTGCTAACAGATTCCAGTATCAATGTGGACAATGAAACCAAAGTGCAGACCAAACTGTAAAAACCTGAGACTGTCTGTAAATAAATAAATTAAAAAAAAACACGACTGCCATGCCAAAAACAAGACCAAAACTAAAAAGTCAAAGACAAGAGTTAAACAAAATTGTCATTACTGTTGGGGGACCGTGGAACACTTTTAATATACGAGGTCCCCCGACTGCAATGAAAATTTTATTTATATCTTGTTTTTGACTTTTAATTTTGTTTTTGGCAGGCCAGTCGCGTTTTTTATTTTATTTAATTATTTTGTTTTTATTTCATACTTTTCAGTGACAAGTTTTGAAATATGCCAATAAAATTATATATTGTTGTAATATGCTTATCAAGGCCTTCAGTTTGTAAAATTAAATGAATAAATTATTCTTTCAAAGTGGCATTTTGAAACCGTATAGAACTTAAAAAATAAATTGCCCATTTTACTCAGGATGATATAAGGATTCTAACGATACCCCATGTATCAAAATCTCATCAGGCATTGAAGTTATGGTGGAATAAAGTAACTCACATACATACATGCATACATATAAACAAACATACATGAATCCTAAAAACATTACACTCCTTTTTCGGGCTGTCGTGTAATAACATACATACTACAGCATAGAATAACTTTAAAATGGACGTAAATTTTCAAGTTAACTGTGATTTCTGGACTCAAGCCAGACACATAATAAGTATGTGTGAAACTAATCTTAGTCACTGTTTGACACTGCTTGCTAGTTTCGTACTAAATGTGGCAATTATACTGTTCGCAAGCAAACAAATCACTCTAAATGCCTGACGTTGCAGTGCAATAAAACTGGAAAGATTGGACGTCTTCGCAAATCCCGTGGTAATGGGGAAGTATGGGAGGTATCGATTATCGAGACGGATTCTACTACACTATTTTTTTTTAGAAACATGTGCCTAGTGTATGTTATGTTAACTTATGTGTGTTATGTGAGGGTACGTAGATAACTACGGTATGGTTCTTTTCATGAGGAAACAGGAAGCGCCTTTTTGAGTTTCCCTTCGTCTATAGCTTTCAGATTTAATAAAGGGGAAGAAACCGCAGGCAAAGGAAAGTAGTTAAGAAAGTTCGGAAAAGGTGAAGTCCTTTAAAGTTACGCATACTTAATGAAGTATGAGGAAATATGCATGTGGGCACAAAATACCACTGAACATAAAACACATGGATACATTAAGAGATGATTGAAATAAACTAACACTATTCTGTATTCTTTCTGTCTGTTTTGTTTTCGCTTCACATCAAAAATACTGGACTGATTGAAATGCGCTTAGAATTTGACTTAAGGTGGTTAACATTTGCCAATGACCTTCACGATTCGTCCTCTAATACTAGTACTGGTGCTCGTATTAGAGGTCGAATGCTATCTATCTGCAGATGGCAGTAACAGTGATTACAGTGATGACAGTTTAAAATCAAATAAAGAGTAACGAGTATACAGAAGTGTTTCTCATAATGTTTGTTTTTTTACCTATAAATTTTGGAGGGTATGACTGACCAAAAATTGATCTCAGTAACAGTAGGTACTGGAAATATCTAGGAAGTTCTAATTTTCATTAATTATTTTATTCTACACGGATTGTACTAAATGATGAACCATGAAGATTTGACGATGACCAGAAAAAACTTACTGAAGTTCAGCAATGGAAATAGCTAGGATGTTCCAGTTTTCACCGATTGTTTTATTTTCCATGAGTGCTAGTAATGATGAATCATGAGAGTATGGTGATCAAAAAATGCTAACTAAGTACCTATCCGATCAACTCAGCCAAAATTTAGTTGGTAGTTTTCATCGATTTGTCCTAAATCATACCAACTGTTCCATGATGACACTCTTTTGATGATGATCAGAAGTGATTGGATCATAATAATGGATTTAATTTTATCTGTAACTATGTGTACCCCACGCATGATGATGATAATGATTATGATGATGAAAGTATTTTATGTATTATTCTAGTGTATATATAAGCTATATATACACTAGAATAATACAATTTGTATATATAAGCTATCAACACTCCAAATTTCATCAAAATCCGTCCAGCTTTATCGTGTTAAAACTCCAAACAAGCAAACAGACACCGTTTCACTGTCATATATTGGTGTGAATTTTCATATAACCGAAGTAACTTCTAAAAAAGAAACGATAGTAAGCGTAATTTAAAATCATTGGCAGCAGTGTTTTTTGACCATCAAAAACTACATTATTACTTATCTACTTGACAGACTTGTTATTATTTCGTTTCCATCGTAACGTCATTCCGTTCTTTATTTTTGATACCTTGGATTACATTATTGCCATTTCCGAAGGGATAGCTAATTTTTTGAAGAAAAAAAACTGCCCCTGTTGCTCGCTGATAATGTAGCTACATACAAGTGAAACAATTTTTAAAATCGTTTTTTTTTTGTTTTATCCATTACAAACAAACAAACATAAAAACAATCTAATCTTTCTTCTTTATAATACTAGTGTAGACTATCCTCCACCCTCGGCTTCACCCACGCAGGCGCAGGCGTAGGCTAGTGTTATTGTTTTTACGTTTGTGGAGAGGAAATCTAAAGTTTGACGATTCGAAGTTAGACATTTAGTAAAAAAAATAGCATTTTTTTGAATTTCAAATTTATTAAAATCTTATTTTTCAAATATAATAAACAAAACCACGAAGACAAAGGCTAAAATTTTATTATGAATACCAGTTCATTTGCGGGCAACATTTATTTGTGATTGTAGGGTTTTCTTTTTCCAGTTCTTAGGTGATACGGTTGTATCAAAAAATTGCCTATAAACAAAAAAACGATTACATATTGCCATGGAAACGAAATAATAACAAGTCTGTCAAAAAGCACCGCGGGTACCAACAATTTTTAATTACTTTCACTTACTCCGTTTTTTGTTCAAATTAGTCAATCAAAATACGGGTAGAATAGTTTACAAATAATGAGAAGCCCTTAGCTACCCGTGCGAAGCCAAGGCTAGTCACTTGTTCACAATAATTCTGATCGCGCGTGTAAGAGGTACTTACCTACCTACCTACTAATTAAAATAGTCTGTGAACTGAAAATAATGTCATAAATTGTTTAAAGTAATAAAAAATAAGTATTACTGTTACGAGCAGGTGCAGCGCTTACCATCAGGCGGGCGACATGCTCATCTTGTCACGCAGTGGTATAAGAATAAAGTGTGTATATATATATATATATATAATGTAAAGTAGGTAGGTACTTAACAAAGCCAATCGATGTCCACGCTATTTGAAGATTTTAATACCTATTTTCAGTAGGTAAATCACTTCTGCACAAAATATAACATTAGATTCTATGACCTCAAAAACAATAAAAGTAATACAAAAATCAACAATATCTCTACATACAGGTCCAGAAATACATTGAAATTACTAATTTTCACTATTTTTTATCTTATTAATTCAAGAAAATCGTCTAAAAGCTAGAAAATATCAAAATATTTTCATCCGTAACGTGAGCGTGGTCCTTCCGTCTCAAACTGTGGCAGACTGAATGTCATGGCGCTGGGCCGGTCAGTTGAACTTCCGCAGGCCTTTGGGGGTGCTTCTAGCGGGGAGCAAGTGAAAACGCTTTGCTTTGGCGGTTTTTATTTTATTTTCCATTTATTATTTAGAAAATACAAATTAAACAATACAAGTTGTTGAAAATGTTATAACATACTTTGTGTACAAAAATTACATGTTTCTGACGAGACGAGAATCTATGGGAAAGTTTAAGTACCCGAAATAATTTGCCACAGTAAAATTGTATCACTATGATTTAACTCGTACTTGGCAACCGTCAAAAATAAAGCAGTCTCAATTACGGCGAGAATCAGCTTAGGGCTGTGATCTCTGTCCTGAAAACTGTGCTTCTGTGTGTCTCTCTATATACTTCTTCAAAGTTTACTAACTACCATTATGGATTGCACACCTAGTTGATTTTTTATCATTTTATTTTTATAAACCAATTTAGAACGTATGGTTCATTTTTCATGCTAAATTTTATTTAATGCGTGGTTCATTTTTTATTTAATTTCATTTAAATGTGTACAAAAGCTGTTATTATTTGGAGTCCGTCTCATAATGCCAACATGAAAGTGGCAAAATGACAAGGTCGTAATATTACAAAATTGTAAAATGACAAGGTTGTAAAATGAAAAGATCATAATGCCAAAGCAATTACATATCATAAAATGGTAAGATCAAAACACAACAGAAACTGATAATTTCCAAAGTCGAAAACTTTAACTTCTGATCTAGAAAAGTAAAAAAAAAAACACAAAACTGTAAAGTTGTCTGCGGAATCTAATCGTATGTACGAAGTAAAATTTAATGCTTCGAGTGCAGCGAAAAAATATGCAAAATCAGGTAAAGAATGATTTATTCTATACAATAATAATATACAAAAAACTTGTTATTCATGAGCATAATAATGTTTAAATTGTTGTATATTTATATTATGCACTGCATCTTTTTCATTTTTAACACTTGTAATAATTACCACAGATCACTTAGTGTGATTTTAACCTCAGGATCTCGTCACTTTGTGATCTTGTCATCCTGCGATCTCGTCGGTCTGAGACCTCGTTGATTTGAGATCTCATCGTTCTGAGATCTGATCATACTGAGATCTTGTCATTCTGAGATCTGATCATTCTGAGATCTCGTCATCCTACGATCTCGTAATTCTGAGTTCTTGGCATTATGAGTAAATCGACATAATTTACATGCTCAACATGACTAATTAAAGTTGAAAATTACTTGATCAAAAAGTGCTATTTCTTTCAAAAGCTTAACTACTTTAGAGTTCTGTGCGTCTGAATGAAAAATCGGATCACTCGTGTGTTTGCCCGTCTGTCACATCACAGCCAACTTGCTCCGAATCTACTAAACCGATTAAGTTGAAATGTGGTACACATCACAACACGGAAGTGTAAATAAATAAATGAAAATTGACTTAAAAAAATAACAAGTAAAAAAGTTAGTTGACCCCTTTCTTTTTATATCAAAAGAAAGGGGTCATTTCTTTATATAAATTGGAAATGCATAGTTTTATAGTTATTTAAGAAAATCGACCATTCCCCCCTTACGAGTATCTCCGAACATACTGAGCCTAAAACTTTGAAAAAAATACAGAAAATATTTCTTTACTTATACTTAAGGAAAACCATAAGAAGTCTATGGTCTTAAAATAACACGGTAAATTGTACGGAACCCTCTCCACGCGAGTTCAACTCGTGATGTCATTTTACGTCCTCGGATGGTCAAGGTGCATCAATTTTATAACTTTAAAACCAATTAATTTATAATAAAAAAAATGAGACACATCTCTTCTTACATTTGATATGTTGCAATTTATTTACGTATCACGTCCGTGTTTGGGTCACATAAATTCATATGTGTAATTTGATTCAGATCAAATTGGCTGTGACAGACTTACAGACAGACCAACAAACGAGGGATCCTATAATTCCGCTTTTTTTCATTCGAACGTACGGATACACATCTTTCTTGCACAATCAGGATGACTGGCAGAAAATGCTGTCTTAGCATTAAGTCCTCCTTTGTACACTGTTTTTGAGCATAAAGTATTAAATAATAATAATAAATAATCCTACAAAATACTTGCGGCTGGACTAACTTTGATAAACTTTGGTATCATCATCATCATCATCATGGGGGCCTTTCAGTTATCCAATCTTAGATAGGTTTCTTCCCTTTTTTCCACTCCTGGCGGTTTTGTGCCCGACTCATCCAGTCATGACCTGCGTGTTGCCTGACGTCTTCCACCCAGCGTTGCGGTGGTCGTCCCCACCCTCGGGTGTTAGCTCGAGGCCTCTACTCTAGGAGTCTCCTTGTCCAGCGGCTAGCGTGCTTTCTAGCAATGTGTATTTCCCACTTCCACTTATTCTGGGCTATGGTTGCCATCACGTCTTTGGTATATACTATATGAATATTACGGACACTTTTTATCCCGGAAAAATATCCACTCGGGTAAGAACGCAGGGCGAACCCTGATGTGTATTACATATATGGCAGAGCTGGTAAATAAACAATGGCCAGCAAAGAATTGAAATTGAATCCTATGTTCCTAAATTGTGTCGTGTATAGGTATTGGAAAATTTAATTTTCAACGTAAAACTTTAACAAAACATTTCACTTTCCACATGCACAGTGAATAAGGAGCCATGCCTTTTCGAAATTCGAAACTTGTACGAAAACTTTAACTTATGCACTAAAGCTACAGAACTAATGAGGCAGCACTGAAGTACTAACTTCCTAAGAGTACTTACTATACACATAGTAGCTACAGAAGTGATATGCTAGGAATGCAAACTTCTTTTAAAATTGATTGTTTACAATGTATATTAATGTTGGTTTCTTCGCACGGTTTGAAAAACCAGCCCACATGCAGACAGTGCAAATTAGTAATGCCTTCAAGTACCTATATACAAACGTTGTATGCTTCAAGTATATGAAATAGGGATTGAAATCCGGAAAACCAGATCCGGTATTCCAGCGAATCTGGCACCACTAAACGAATATCGGATCCGGTACCAATATACCGGGTCCGGTCACCGGAACCGATGATTCCAATTTTTGGCAAAACAATCGCGCTGTTGCATAGGTATGTTATTGTTGGTAGGTAAAACGTAAACGAAATAGTAGAGAAGAAACCATCACTGGAAAAATATTTGACATTACAGGAAGAAATACAATTACAAATCCAGCAAGAAGCAACGTCTTTTAAAAGGGAATGATTTTGATAAAGTGAAAAATGATAATGACTGCATTTGAAAGTTCAAGGAGAATACTAGTCTGCTGTTTATGATTATTTGTTGACAATAAAGCGGAAACGTTGAAAAGTGTAGAAACTGAAAGGGCATTTTTCAGCCGCTGGCTATATTTGTAGCTCTATTATAAGTCAATCGGCAGTTACACAATAAACACTATTTGCTTTCTACGATCCACACAACAAAAAATGTTTTTTTTTAATGTATACTTACAATAATTATTTGTAGTAAGTTGATTAAACTAAGGAGTTATATTAATTGTGATAATCGTGTCATTCATTAGACAGGATTCATCATGATTCATGATGTCAGTCATAGATATTTGAAAGAAACTTGTTAGCATGCTCAAATACTTAATTATTGTTATCTCAGTAGATTCAATAAAGTTGATTATATTAAGTTGGTTATTTGTTTGCTCGCTCACAAATTAATCATCGGAAATGACGTTTAGTTTAGTTTTAACACGTGATAATAAAACGTGATGTAAATTGTATCCTTATATTTGATACAAACGGGCAACTTCGTCCACTTATATAAGGAAAATTGTAATGTGTACCATAAAGTTAAGATTTCGCTTCGCCAGAAGCTGTGTTAATAATAATTAATTAAATTAAAAAAATATGTACATTTTCATTTTATTGCTCGTATCCTTAGGTCTTAAAGACATGCTGATTTATAAAAATCACCAGAAATCTTAAGTAATAAAAACGCTTTTTACAGAATTAAAACTCGAGAACAAATCACTGAAATTTGCTCAGCGCTATTTCTCCCTAGCATATTTTATATTCCAAGACTTAATGGCAAATAATAAATAAGGTAGTCTTATTGTTCTCAATATTATGTTCCAACCACAGACCTAGAAGGAATAGATCACGCAGCGGAAATTGGAGCTAGTGTATGCTATAGTTTTTTACCCGACTACAGCAAAGCAAGGGAAGGGTTGTGTTCAAACTAAAAATTTGGTCCAATTTTGACAAGCGAGGTATCAATCGATTTGTCTTCATCGCAAGAGGGGTATATAATAGGGTATTTTTTACCCGACCTTAGTCGGGTCTTAGTTTTTGAACTTATCTCTTGTTGCAGTGCTAGTTTAGCTTGTTTCTAATTATTTCCACTAGACATAGTTAGAATAGAAACAAACAGACGACGGACATAATACAAACAATTAATTGGACAAAAATAGATTTCCTATTTATGCTCCAAATTGATGATATTTATATAAAATTAAAATAAAGGTCTACACTTTCAAACAAAAAAAAAATATCCCAATCGTTTCAGATATCACAAAGATTTGAGTGAACATACAAAAAAAAACAGCATACCTACAGTTAAATTAAGAATCTACTCTTTGTGGAAGTCGCTTAAAAATGTAAAAAAAACTGTATAAAATCATCAAATGTTATGTAATGAATAGTTTTTTGGTTCTCACCTCTCAACTACTCCCACTACTCTTGTGACGTACTAATCAAAATTAAGCACATACCTACAAAATATGTGACAAACTTCGTTTCATACAATTGAGGTATATATTTCTCTACATCTTTGGTTCTAACATATCAAAAGGATGGGGACATCTCATCCTGTATTCATTTCGCATAGACACACTTCGTGGAAACGCGGCTGGCAATGGTAGGTATTTCCGAGAAAAGCTATAACATACTTAAGTTATAATAAAAGACAAATAATGTTTATGGGATAGAGGCGAACAAACAAGGGTAATAGAAGAAGTCTATAAAGGCTACAGACTCTGGAGCATATTTCCCACTATAATAGTATGTCAAAATATCGAATGAATTAAAAAAAGATAGACCGAAAAATGTGGGTCCATTTTAAAAACGATAAAACTATCAGAAAGTGAATAGAGAATTTCTTGTGTATATTGAATACCAGCTGAGCCCGCGGCTTCGCACGCGTGGTCATTTCTCTAGATTAAAAGTACTCATGTGCTATTCCAGGACCTAAACTACCAATATACCAGCATTTGATCGAAATTCCTTCGGCCGTCAAATAGTTTTTATCGATTGCTCGGAATCTGATCATCGGATTAAGATAGCAAGTACCCCAGATTTAATTCAAACCCTAAGCTACCCCGCCGTGAAAACTGCATCGCAATCGGTCCAGTAGTTTTTACGTGATGCGTGAATACAGACAAACAAACAGACAAACAGACAGACACGATTTAAATAATGATATATTCTTGTTTAGTAGCTTATTTTAAGTACCATAGACCATTTTTTTTAAATTATCTTCTTTGTATATGCTTTGTATGGTCTTTTTCGTTCATATTGCTTTATCTACACTAATATTATTAAGAGGTAAGATTTGATTGTTTGTTTGTTTGTTTGTAATGGATAAACTCAAAAAATACTGATCCAATTTTAAAAATTCTTTCACCTTTGGAAGCTACATTATCAGCGAGTAACATAGGGCATTTTTTTAAATTATGTGTCCCTACGAAAATTGCAATAATGTAACACAAGGTACCAAAACTACAGAACGGAATGACACGTTGCCATGGAAACGAAATAACAACAAGGCTGTCAAGTAATAATGCAGTTGTCTTTGATCAAAAAGCACTACTGCCAATGATTTTGAATTACGCTTATGTACAGCCATATTTTTTAGAAGTTACGTAATGCCAAAAGTAAGAAAATTGCCGTGGTGTAAGCGCTACCCGTGCGAAGACGGGCGAGTCACTAGTTATAAGTATATAGATAGATTAAACTTTGTAATGTCGCACAGCTTTCTATCAAATATGTGTTTTATGTGATAGGTACTGGTTACAGGACCATCTGTTTTTCTTAAGTTCAATCTACATGACACTATTATTATAAATCTACACTAACATTATGTACAGGAAAGATTTGATTGTTTGTTCGTAATGGATAAACTCAAAAAATAATGAACCTATTTAAAAAAATCATTCACTCATAGAAATCTACATTATCAGCGAGTAACTTGGGCTGTATTTTATTTGTCAATAAATAAGAGATCCCTAATAAAATTACAATAATGTAACCTAAAATTTGCCTAGATAAACGGAACGGAGAACGGACTGACATGTTGCTGTGGAAACGAAAAATAACAAGTCTGTCAAATAGCACCACGAGCGTTGCTCATAGTAATTCAATCTCCTTGACGTTGCGGTGCTGCCAAAGATTTTGAATTACGAATAATGGAGTTTTTTTAAGTGACGTCGGTTTTTGAATGCTAAAAGAAAAAAAAAACCCACAGTGTGAGCGCTACCCGTGCAAAGCCGGGCGAGTCACTAGTTAGCCATATAGTGGTAGTGGCATAAATTCAATCATTGGGCTAGGTGAACGAGATTTAACCATTGCTATGCTATATGCTATCTGTGGTACAAACATATCTTTAGTAGGTAATAAAGGTGTAAAATATAAACTTAAATAAATGAAAATAGGCACCCATAGATAAAACAAAGTTATGAAATAACTTTATCTGCTCTACACTCCCCGTTTTCCCATTTCGGTCCATGCAGAAAGTTTCCATGTACCTATAGACCAAAGTACTTTAGGGCCATATTTTAGGTCCACCTGTGTTTGACAAATCCACGAATGTTAAGATAAATCATGTGCACTGTACGACCATTAGTTTCCCCGGATACTTTTATATTACCTTTATAAAATAGAAGTTGAGTCAGGTGCAGAACTTTTCTACTCCCTACATATTTTCTAGTTAAGGGTGTAATTTATCTTAAGTTAGGTTTTTATTTTAGACTAAGTCAACGTAGGTATATATATATATATATATATATATATATATATATTCACTTTCGTGGGTTGTTTCAAGTTACTTTTATTCATCATCTTTTGTAATATGTCATATTTCTTTATTTTTGTCCATTGCTAGTATTGTAAAGGTGATAAAATCTTTGATAGCGAAAAGCTCCGCAAAATATTAAGTCATAAAATATTGGTGTCGCTATACTATATATGTATAGTTGCGTAAATAATTTGCGACAAGAAAAACTCTACGTAAAACAAAAGTTGTAGACACGAAATAATACAGATCTTTATGAGAGCAAAGAAAATTGCAAAGAGCACGAAAACGTTACGCAGGAAATAAAGAATCATGGACTAAGTTTTATTTTCCCGGAGAATGTAAGAGGCTTCTTTTCGTTGCCGCTTACTTATGCATAGTTTCAGATAAGTTTATATGGAGACGTTGTATATTCCGGCGTGTGTTCGTCTTCACCAGTTCCATATTTATGACGGGAAAAATAAAATGTTGCCTGTCGTCGATGGTTGATAAAAATGCAAACCGCGGCCGCAGGCTCGCCGTCTCCGACGCCCACTGAATATGGGTATCGCCAGGACAAGATTATATTATAAGACTATTTACTCTTTGCGACTGGCAACAACTAGCCAAACTTTCACGAAATTATCTAATATTCCGGGAAAAGTAAAATTTGCTCCGTAATGTTCGGTCTGGGAGTCAGCTGGCGGGGTGGCGTATCTATACAGAGAAGAGCACTTGTAGCGGATCTCACCTGACCGTCAGGCGGTCGCAGGTAAACATTGTAACGTGAGCCGACCACGTGCGAAACACGTGACCTGGCCTATCTGAACCGGTGAAAGCTCGTGAACTATCTCTGATAATAATAATGCTAGTATAGATAGCTCCGTTAAACATCGGCACGCAATTTTGATGATATTTTAGCGAGTTTTATTTTATCGAATTTCCAGCGAGGAAGCGCAGTTACCGAGTTGAACCGGTGGGCGGTACCAGACAGTATTGATTTTGTTTTCTCTTTTCATTCTGTTGTAGGATTTACGCGTTGGTGCGAGCGAGAGAGGGGCGAGTGGGGGGAGGCTGATGCCTAGTGTAGAGTTTCCGCGTAAAACCGTGCTCGGTGCCGAAAGGACGTATCTGAGGGATGAATGAAAGCGTGTTGCGATCCTGAAGCGACGGCCGCTGTCGACGGTGCTTCCGGTAAATCCGCTCTACTACTCCGTGCACTTAGTTTTGTTCAAATTTGTTTCTATTACTTTTAAACGTTGATAAATTTTGATTCTGATGGAACCGTATCCAGAGAATAAATAATACTGCGTACTGTAGAAAGACGAATGGTCGCAATGTGAATACATAATGCAAGTCTCGGGCGCAGTAGATTTCTGTCTGTTTTATCACCAACATCACAATATTAAAACTTTGTTACCGCTCCAACCTCGGGCACAGAATAAATAATAGTACAACATCGGGTTTCTGAAACGTTTGTTAACTTTGACAACAGATTAATTCTAATGCTACCTTTGCCTGGCTCTAAACAAATGACAAAGACAGCAATAGACTTATGTTGTCAAAGTTAACAAACGTTTCAGAAACCCGAGGTAATAGAAATAAGGCACACTTAATACTGCGGTACATCCATGGTACTAAAATAGTAATACCATAGGTACATCATATGTTTATGCCCATGGTACCTACTCTGTCAGCACAATAAACTATGGTTTTCATACCTGTACGCAACTCTTAACTTGAGATATAAATGGAGTGACAGAAATATAAAAAAATATCTCTAAAACTTGAAAGCGAAAAATAAATGCTACAAGTACATATTTTTCATAAAATCAGCCATTAATCAACATAAATACAGTTTACGGTAGAAGAATTTGGATTAGTCCTCGCCAAAAATGCTCACCTTGGGAGGAACCAAAGTACTTCACAAACATCGCTGAGCAAATCGCCCGGAGGTACCCAACTTCGCGATACCCGGCTGTTCTACTGCGAGGAATATTAATCATTGCTGTGTTTAAATTTCCTTTAGCAAAATGCTTTAGCAGTAGATTTTTCTATCTGTGGAGTTAAATAATGTATCATCGTGATCGTGATCGTCTCATGGGGATTTTATATTTCGATAATATATTCGTTTCTTATTGTTAAACAAATGTATGAAATGATCCATTCAATGGTTGTCTGGGAGAAATCGCTTAAACTGATAAGACCGCACATTATTACCCGATTTGTAATGTCTAACTCTTGTTTATTTAATATACTAACAGCGCCCCATGGTTTCACCAGCGTGGGTGATAATGTTTATCACTGTTGGATAGCTTATGGTTTGAATTAAAAACTAGTGTACTTGGTATCTCAATCCGATGAGTACGAGCCAAGCAATTTAATGAAAATCCTATAATTTTAAAAGTGTGGTACCACTTTTAAAATAAAACTTCTGGACCGATTGCAATGCGATTTTCACAGTTAGATAGCTTAGGTTTTGATCTAAAAACTGGTGAACTTGGTGTCTCAATCCGATGAGTACGAGACAGGCAATTAAATATAAAAACTGGTGAACTTGGTATCTCAACCCGATGAGTACGAGACAGGCAATTAAATAAAAAAACTGGTGAACTTGGTATCTCAACCCGATGAGTACGAGACAGGCAATTAAATAAAAAAACTGGTGAACTTGGTATCTCAACCCGATGAGTACGAGACAGGCAATGAAATAAAAAAACTGGTGAACTTGGTATCTCAACCCGATGAGTACGAGACAGGCAATTAAATAAAAAAACTGGTGAACTTGGTATCTCAATCCGATGAGTACGAGACAGGCAATTAAATAAAAAAACTGGTGAACTTGGTATCTCAATCCGATGAGTACGAGACAGGCAATTAAATAAAAAAACTATTATTTTTAAATGTGTAGTAGTAGTGTAGTGTACCTACTATGTTTTGAATAAAACTACTGGACCAATTGCGATGCGATTTGCATTGTTGGATGGCTTAGGTTTTGACATAAAATTGATGTACTTGGTATCTCAATCCGATGAGTAGGAGCCAAGCAATTTAATAAAAACTCAATATATTTTAAAAGGTTTTGAAGGCCAGTGTATATGAATTTACTAGCTGTTGCCCGTTACTATGTCCCCATGTTTAATCGGGTTTATAATTTACTAGCTGTTGCCCGTTACTATGTCCCCATGTTTAATCGGGTTTATAATTTACTAGCTGTTGCCCGTTACTATGTCCCCATGTTTAATCGGGTTTATAATTTACTAGCTAATGCCCGTTACTATGTCCCCATGTTTAATCGGGTTTATAATTTACTAGCTGTTGCCCGTTACTATGTCTCTTGTTTAATCGGGTTTATAATATACTAGCTGTTGCCCGTTACTATGTCCCCATGTTTAATCGGGCTTATAATTTTGGTTATGCATTTCTCTAGAAGTTGTAACATTAAGTAATTTATGTCAGACTTCCTCTTTACCCGCCCCTAGGACCGAATACTTGGCCTTTATGCATATCCGCCCCTGGATATATATTTGAATATTATTACCCGATTATTATTAATCAAAGAGATACATCTAATATTCTTTATCTTACCTGTCCTAAACTGGATTTGATATTTATGTGGATGCATCTAATAAACGTCAAACGATCCTAAACATATAGGGATCGATCAAAAAGGTAATTACTAAATGGCTCTCATTTCTATAACCTCTTCGTACCAAAGATAAGGCATTGTCCGCGAAGCCTCAAAGACCTCTCAGGTAGTTAGGCAGAATAATCGAAAGGTTTGTAATAGCTCATTTCATTACAAAGGGGTCATCCATGCGGAATAGAATCGGTAAATTGCTCTTACCTACTTAAGAGGGAACGATTCATATTGAACGCGTAAAATGGTAAAAAGAAATTAATGTCAGCGATGAATTTTATATGACCGCTCGAAGTTATGGTGTACTATTATTTATTCTGTGTTATGGTTTATTTCATGCCACATATTTGTAATCATCTTAAATATATATTGCTTGGAAAGTCGGATATTGTACATAGCAAAGTGACAGCAACTATAAGTTTAATATGTACAAGTATTTTAATCTGTGCTCTAAAGTTTTTCATGACTTAGCAGTAGCAGCAAGTTGGCAAATATGAGTCTAATACAAATAATAAATAAACAAGTAAAAATATTACAAAAAAAAAAAAACGACTGCGAGCAAAATTATAACACTTGTAAATATTGTAAGAAGCTTAAAATGATTAGTTACAAGAATTAGATATAATATTTTTGAAATGGTCTTTTAAAGATCTTTATTTTGATACTTCACTCTCTAGGTTTTGGTCATTTTTTGTTCCGTCAGAAAAACAATATGGCAGCTGTAAGCCACCATATTAGTTTTCTTGACACTTCAAATATCACTCTCGTGATCAAGACTAATCCAATGAATTTAATGTCTTTCAAAGTTTCAGTTGTTTATTTATGTTTCCCTTTAATGAAATATGTATTTATTTATTTTTATTTAAACAAACAAACATAAAAACAAACAAACATACATACATACAACCCAAACACATAACCCTACTCAGTCGGGTAAAAATAACAGGTCTGTTTTAGGCTGCGTAATCAAGTCAAATCAAATATCCTAACTAAGGATATTCACATGGGCCATGGAGGAATTCATGAAGTGTCTTGACGTTGTTTCGGAATACAGCTACGTAGTCGATGTAGTAGATAACGTACCAGCAACACGTAGTCTATGTATACTCTTTGGCGGCAACATTACATATCATCCAAGGCCTAGATGCGAAGGATGATTAGAAGGATGTATGGATCCATGCATAGTTTAAAGAGGTCGAAAAACTTTTTACCTCAACTTGCATATATAAATATATCATTGACAGATATGAGAAGCACCCCACGATTTTTTTGAAATAAAACATTGTTTTCTTATTTACACTATTAAAATTTATTTTCTATTTTATAGTTTGGTTTTCTATATAAAGCGTGTTTTTTTAGTTTTTTTAAACTATTATTTATTTTCGCGATAAACAGTAGTCCGCGCGGACGAAGTCGCGAGCGGGAAAACTAGTAGTTCTATATATCCCGGAGAACACCCGTATATTCGCCGAACACTTGAGAAACGCGCGTAAAACTTTTTATTTTGCGAATTGTTTATAGAATAAATTACATAATGTTATATACCATTTTCTATCTAAAACATTAAAGAACATCGAAAAAGATACTATTAAACTATCAAAAATATACTCACGTTAACATTTTCCCGCCAGCGAAAGGCACTTTGAAGCACTTTGTGGCTATCGCCATTTGCGGTACAGTAAACACAAAATTATTTTGCAAAAAAAACAAAAATTTCTAAATGAGACCATTAATTTTCTCTTTTGCATTGCTACCACTGTATACTTTCCTTATAATTATTTTCTTTTGGTTTTGTTAAATGATACAAACTTATCGTATAATTTTGCACTCTAGCCCCAAGATATATGCCTCTTGCTTAGTTTGGGGCTCACCGACAACCTTGTTTGATGTTTCACCGTTAGTTTTTTTCCTAATCGTTTTACTTTTATTAATCTCCTTTTGGCAATAAAAATTAATTTATCTTTATAATTTTATTATGTTCCTTACAGTATTATTTGTCACAAAATACAAACTATAAATCACTAAAAATAACACAAATAAAAAATCACAATCACTCACTACGCGGTCGATGAACTTGCTAGGACAACCTCAAATCACAAAAAAGAAATCACTTTATTATCCAAATAAATCGCAGACTGAGAATCATCAGCCGTTGGTAAGCCCCAACATCCCCTAGCATCATACGAACTAACAACGTTGCGTGCCATTATCGTGTTCTCTCTGTCGCTCTTACACGTAACCCGCTAATTGTCTCGTTCGTGTAGGCGGCGAAGCGGCAACATCGCTACAGTTGATTTAGGGTAATTATTTTTTTTTTCCATTTTCAGTACCTTAAACAGTAATTAAAAATGAAAAGACACATCCTTCCTGCCTTTAACAGTCGTCCCATTATATGGAGTGCGCTTTGTAAACACACAAGATGGCGTTTTTGATTAATTTTTCATGTTTCGGAAGTCGCGTGTATTTACGTGTTGCGTCGTTGCCACTCTTTTTGGGACTAAGTCGACACAAGCTGATTAGCTTGTGTTTGCATTAAAAACATGACAATACACCGAGGTTAACTGGAAGTTTTTTTTTTAGCATTATGTTCGCCCATCTTTTGTGTGCAATAAAGAATTTGCAACTTATCTATCTATCTAGATTCCTGCTTTTGTTCGCCATGTGAAGCTGTTATGTCACATAACCTGCTGCTTTGATGATTCTACTTCCAGAGCTTTTTTGTACCCCCCAAAAGGTAGGTAAAGCATAAACCTATTACATAAGCTCTGCTTCAAGACAATCAAGCGCTTGCTTGGCTTGTTCGCGTTAAGACAGATTCGTTTTACGACAAATACTGGTTAGGACAAATTCTTTTTACGACAGATTCATGTTAGGGCAAAAATTATACAGTCACATACTGATGTGTTTTCTAACTTTTGTGCTAGTTGCTTAGTGCATTAAAAAACTGCACTAAGGCCCAATATGCAGGAAATCATTAGGAAATCGTATTAACAGTATTATAACAAGTACAGAATCGTAAGAAATCACAGTATTGGAATGCCTGAACCATTTAGCAGCTTTGAAGTAATTGGCGTAGGCTGTACGGTTATTTATTCATTGTTCCTTTGATAATGAACAACTTTTAATCTACTACTTTCGTAAATTCACAAAAAAAAAACATACCTTGCACGTTCCTAATGTAAGAATAAATATTATGTGAATGCTAAACTGAGCGTATTTTAATTCTAAACTATGAATTGTTTTGTTTTTAATTTTCTTTTCATTAAACTTAGCTTGCACTTTGAGTTTGTGGTCTCTCTTTTTCAGTGTACTTCTTCTTTAACACGAATCTGTTGTAAAAATAATCTGTCCTAACCAGAATCTTTCATAAAACGAATCTGTCTTAACGCGAACAAGCGCTCAAAACGGTTTCGCAGAGACTTATCATATACATGGTTGGTCAATACCAATAGTTCTAAATTGCTTGCACCAAATAATCGACAAAAGATGAAAATAATGATTTATTTTTTGACTGAATCATATGACACTAACAGTGGGACTTGTCCACAAATTTAAAGTCGCTCAGCGAGCTATGGAGAGAGCTATGCTCGGGGTTAATAAAATCTGAAACGAGGTAATCCGAGAGAGAACCAAAGTCACCGACATAGCTCAAAGGATTAGCAAGCTGAAGTGGCAATGGGCTGGTCACATTTCTCGAAGTAGACGTGTCCTCGAGTGAACACCGCGTCTTGGCAAATTTAATGTAGGACGCCCACCGGCCAGGTGGAGTGACGACCTGCGAAAGGCGGCCGGCAGAAACTGGATGAGAGGAGCCGAAGATCGGGCTCTGTGGCGTTCATTAGGAGAGGCCTATATCCAGCAGTGGACGAGCACGGGCTGATGATGAATCATACTCTCTACTCTTCTCCTTAAAGAAGTCGACTGGAAATACATTGAAATTGAAGAATGAAAGAAACAACTTCTTCTACTATAATTATGAAAACACTCTTTCAAAGTAGATGAAAAACGTATTTGTACGTTTTCATACATTTATTCGAGCATTAAAATATCGACATATAGTTTGATACCTCCGTCAAAAAGCACGCCAAAGGTTCGAACCGATGCATTCAGATTATTTTGGCACGGCATCTGCTTGTATAGGCGGGGAAAACGATGCATGGAAAACTTATAGTGCCCATACATTGTGTCAGTATTGGTCCATGTATTAAACGTGTGTCTATCGCTGCAGTTATCAGATTTGCAATATGAAGCTTTTAAAACTTAATTTAATCTAAGCCACAGATTTTATAAATTGGCTTTTATTTATATATTTTTTTTAACCGGTAAAGTCTCACTAACATTCCCATACATAACATTAATTAGAAATAAACTGTAACAATGCTTTCAAACTTACTAAAGTAATTAGATTTTCTATCTCTTTATTATATTACTAGCTGTACCCGCGGCTTCGCACGCGTGGTCATTTCTCCAGTTTAAAACTATGACTGTGCCAAGTTGCATCAAAATCTATCCAGGTAGTTACAGCGTGATACGTGTTCGTTTAAACAACATTCAACCCGTATTGTGCGGGAACCCTTAGATTTTTCGGGATGAAAAGTATCCTATTTACCTCGTCGTATGAACTCAAAACAAGCCAAGTTTCATTAATAAATTCATTCAGTCATTTCGGCGTGTTGCGCGGCCAAGATACAGACGGACAGACAGAACGAAAAAAAACAGTTGTTGATCCAGTATCGAATTTAGAACAAACTCCAAAAAATATATCTAAATGTCCTCAATGTAAAGAATTGGACTTGTTACGGTTTTATTATATGTATAGATCTCTACAGACCTCTGGGCCTGCAGTCTCGACACATACGAGTACATACGAGTAGATTGTGATTGCTTTACAACCGAAATCGGTACATACCGATGACAAACATTAGCTTTGACAGATATTGTGAAAAACTATTGATTGCCATCTGTCAACGACAGTAAGAAATATCTATATGGTATTTGGGCCCCGATTCTGTAAGCTATTGAACCGCGATAACGCAAGTCGATCGCTTGAATTTTTTTGAGAATTTTTCTTATTTACCACTTAAAAGTGCCGGAAGCGAATATTTTGCTAAAATTTTCCATTTTTTTATTTTTTGAATATTTAAAAAAAAACACTTCTAGCACTTTTAAGTGGTAAATAAGAAAATTTCTCAAAAAGATTCAGGCGATCGACTTGCGTTATCGCGGTTCAATAGTTTTTTTTTTTTTTTTTTTATTACGGTCTAGGCAATCGTTTGACCACGATCTCACCTGATGGAAAGCGATGATGTGGTCGAAGGTGTAGCACGCTTGCCTAGTAGATACCTATTCACTCTTGACTTGAACACACCGGGGTTATAATTTACCGGAAACACTGACGAGGGCAGGGCATTCCACTCCTTTGTAGTTCTTATAATAAATGAAGAAGCGTAACGCTTCGTTCTTGTGCGAGGTATTTCAACCATGAAAGGGTGGCGCTTTGCTGATCGTCTAGTCGTACGGTGATGGAAAGGTGATGGGGCAATCAGGTTGTGCAGTTCTTGTGCACACTCCATAGTGCAATCTGTAGAATACCGCCAGGCTTGCTACCTCACGTCGATGCGCCAGACTTTGAAGCTTACTCTTTACCAGAGTGTCATCGCCAATGAGCCTGATAGCACGTCTCTCAATTGAATCCAAAGACTCGAGCTGATACTTGGCAGAACCGTCCCAGAGGTGGCAGCAGTACTCCATACAAGATCGGACCTGTGCTTGATAAAGATTCAATAGCTGTCCCGGTGTGAAGTACCGCCTAACCTTAGACAAAATACCAAGTTTTTTTGCAGCTACCTTGGCTTTGGATTCTATATAAGACCCAAAATTCAGGTTTGATGTGAGTTCGACACCCAAAAGCTCCAAATGGTCGCCTATTGGTATTGATACACTTTGGAAAGACGGAGATCGGTGTAGAGGACTCTTTTTAGCAGAAAACAAACACGCTTGCATTTTAGTAGCATTAAACTTAACCAGGTTAGCATCGCCCCAATCGGACACGGCTTCTAAGGCTAAATTTAAACGGTCTACCATAGCCCCTCTCTGAAACTGGACAGCCTCACAGCTGGCTTGAGCATTGGAAGTGTATCTCTCAGTACTGCTATGTACTGTATAGCTTACAGAATCGGGGCCCTGTATAGAATACAATCAAATATTTTAAAATGTTCTCTATTAAATAATGTTAAAAAGATTTACCTCGCTTTACAATTTCAAACATCTGAAACATCTTATTGGTAAAAAAAAGTCGAGACTTTCTTTTCATAGTAAATTGAGGCAGTTAGACACTGAATCATTTAAACGCCTTTATGGGAAAATTATCTTCCCTACTGTTGCATCCAAAAAAATGCTCAGTTCGAAAAAAATACAAAGATAAAGCACCTGAAGTATGACAATGAGCGGTTTTCCAAGTGTCATTTTAGCATTATTTATCTCTCGTTAGATGGCGTTGGCGACAGTTTTGGTAACAGTACTGTTGTTTGGTATGACCAAGGAAGTTCTATAAGTACATAGAATTTCCTTTGGTATGACCAAAGATTTTGAATTACGCTTACTGGCGGGTATGACATTCTGCGTTCCCTTGTTTATGGCAAGTTGTGCGTCAGTTTTGTAACAAATTCATTACTTGTAGTATTTTCTACCTTATTGATATTCTACCTACATTATAAATTACAGCTAATACGAAGAAAATGGGCCGTTTTATTTACATTTAATCTATCTGCTTTAATAAAGGGGTAAGTAAAATCTGAATATGACAAAACTGCCAATGTCATAATAAAAATAAACAAATAACAAATTTCACTACACAAACAACTTGTCGTTCGTTTGATTCGCTCGTGGTTAGTGTATTTTTAAGGTAAAACGCTATTTTTATTTACTTTCGATAACTATGTTCAGTAGAGTAAATACCAAAAGTTACGCGAGCGCCATCTATTGACAATGAAAGAACTAAACTGACAATGCCTAATGGGAAACTGCTCGGAAACTGCTCATTACTTATTGTAGGTTACCAAGAATAACTTACCTTATTTTATCCTTAGGGAATCTATACAACCTCATAACCTTGTCATGTTGACTCAAAGTGTGTACTTGACAAACAGCGTAAACAGCACAAGCATACCCCATTTTCAACCGTAACATAACGGTCAACGGGCTATTACAATTAAATGCGTATACAACATTTCGTGTCTATGCTGTTAACCGTTGAGGAGTTCCCTAGTCAGGAGCCAACCTGGAGTGCAGCAACCATGTCATGGTAAAAATTCAAACTGGCTAGCATAATAAAATAAGTAGGTTTTTTTTTGTGACTGTGCTGTTGACCGTTGAAGAGTTCCTTTATCTAGAGCTGATCAAGACATGCTTACCATAAAAATGCATTGTCAACGGAACTGTTGCAAGCGCCATGCAGCGTCGTCGTGACGTGCGCGAGTGGCGCGCGCGTCCCGTCTCAAGTCACCTTCTCGACAGCTCAGAATCGGTGGCAGGGTGAGGAAGCCCCGATTGGTTGGATTGGAGGGAACAGTGTCCGTTCTATACGTAGTATTATTGGTACGTAGTATTATTAGGTATTCTGTGGCTGTACCGTCATATATCTGTGACTGTTATGGATCATGATTGTCATCGATATTTGGCAGAGACTACCAACTGCCGTTATGATAGGACTTTGCGTCCGATTTCGGTTGTAAAGCAATCGCTGTTGATGTCGAGACCGCTGGCCCAGATACCAAAAATTCATTTACCTACTATGTTAACAATAGAGTGCACGTGTGGGTCATACGTACTGTTTGATTATACCCAATAACTGCGAGTTGCGTTGTTTTGCCTTGTTCACCTAGAATATTCGGTATTGTACTGTAATATACGGTACTGTTTTATATGTATAGAAGAATATATACAACAGTACGTGGACATACCTACTGACTGGTGGTGGACCGAGAGATTTGCAATTTGGAGGGAATATAAGTACCCGGGTGCATTAAGGATATTTTTTCAAAAAATGACTCCTGCCAGATGTGAAACATCGAATATTACCGAGCTGAGGCGGAAAGAGCCGACGACCCACGAGTGGCACGTCACCACGCCGCGTGCCGTGGCGATGGATCGCCATGCCAAGAGTTGGCCTTACTCCCGTACCTCGCCCTCAGATGTTTAACATCAAAATATGATTGTTTTTCTATGTTTTCAATTTAGACCAGATCTTCGTTACAGTTGTATTACTATCGATGTTCCTTGAGTTTGATTAAATCAAGCTTCAACAATGTTGCAAACAACTTTTCGCCGTATTTTCTCAGAACTGCATATTCATATTCCTTTTATTTTTCTATCTACCCGCATGTCTGCAACAAACTAATCTGACCAAAGCGGAACGTCTGGTCTACCTACGCATGGAGAACTGTGTAAACATTCGAGACGAGACGAATATATTACCTATGTTCGTAAAATACAGTCAACTACGGAATATTACAGTAGACGCTTCAGCACCTTGTCGCAGGGACAATGTTATTATTACCTACCTATATAACAAAAAACACCCCGTTTGTCGGTAGGTTGGTAACGGGTAATAATAATCATAGAACATATAACTATGCGAATCATCTAGGACCTCACTTGAAGACATCTTGAAAATAGTTATAGGGGTGAAAATAGTAATAGTTATGGGAGCACTACCGTTCATCTTCAGTTCCAACACCTCCATAGACTTTCGCATAATCAATGGTTTTCAGTTTAAACCAATCGCTGCTGTTTGGGAGAGCTGGCTTTTTAGAAAGACAGTTATAATTTTGTCTATGCTAAGATATTGAGAGTAAAGTGATGACAAAAATCTCACAGATTCATAGTGGCATGGTCCTAAATAATAATAAATTCTTGCAGAGGTATCGTACAAAGGTCGACAAAATTTTGTACCTTAGCTAAGGTACACATTTTCTAGCATTCCGTCTGTGTTTGCAGACTGTTGTGAATGTAGCACCGATTGTGTAAAAGCCAGAATTTTGTAGAGCTATGTCTATTTTCGAACAGATCTGTGTCTTTGGCGTGAAGTGGTTACTCTTCGGATGTGAGTAGGCACAGAATTGCAAAGTAGATGATTTTTTAGTTTCTAATAGTCAAGTTGAGTATGTGAACCCTTTAGCGATAACAAGATCTAGTTAAGAAAATGTTGTTAAGATAGTTGCTCTTATACATTTAACAAGTGGAATCAATAAAAAAACACTATTTTTGGGATTCGGTTGTAGGTCATTGCAAACCCCTGAACCGCGTGTGAGGACAAGTAGAAAATAAATATACTTAAATCAATTAAAACTTTAGAGATTTTACTACTGTTCAGTACTTGATACTTGGTATCTCCATCCGATGAGTAAAAGCAGAGCAATTGATAAAAATATTTTTGACGGTACAATTGTTGGAATATTGGTCCAACAATTGTACCTGGTCCTGGAATAGCACTTAGATTACATTTAACCTAGAGAAATGACCACGCGTGCGAAGCCGCGTGTACAGTATAATATATAGTAGTAGTAGTAGTAGTATAATAGTATAATATATAAATATCATAATTATAGAAAATCAAAGATAGGGGTAATTTTTAGGGACCCAGAGGATCAAAATGGAGCCCAATTATTAAGACTACGAAAGGATGATTCTGTTGACCCGTAATAGGCAGCCGGTTGAACTTTTCACAGAATAATGTGTCATTTTATTATGGTTTACCAAACTTTAGATATGTACATTATTTTATAAGAAAAAATGCACTGTTTTTTTTTTCTCAACAATACAAAATATGAGTTAGTAGCAGCGTGCCTATCGCTCGAACGTGACGAGCGACAGGCAAGTTTGATCTTTTTGCCTTTTTTTTAGGGTAATGCTGGCCTGTGTCAGATTTTGTCAGGCCACCCGAAGACCTCTGACATGGCTTAACGACTGCAAAAAGATGAAAAATCGCACATAACTTAGAAAAGTCATTGGCACGGAGCCTAGGATCGAACCCGGTATCGTTGGTTCCTAAGTTGCACTATTGAATCGCTAGGCTACCACCGCAACAGTCACCAGATTAAAAAAAAAATATAACTGTATCTTCATCTGTAGTATCTTCATCTCTCATTCACACCTAAAAAGCAATGTTTATTCAAATCATTTAACGAGAGGAATCTGGAGGACCCAATCTAATTTGCAAAGACAAAAGCACGTGGCCGCAATTAGTGGAATGGCCGACGAACAAACGCGTTCATCACAAAAGACTAGGCCAGACAAGGGTTTTTCATTTCTTCCAAATGAGCAAACTACAGGCGCAGTAGGTATGTTTCATGCACAGTAACACGACTCACTTAGTTTGACACATTTCAAACTTCGCATAGCTAGTAACGGACAAGTATGGTACCTTTTGAATTTAGACCTGAATGAAAGTTAAAACGAAGTTTATTATGATTGGTTTTGCATCCTCGGTCAGACTAAATATCTGTATATGAAAATTTTGATGTTACTCCTGCCTTATATTAGAATTAGGATGTACAAAGCTGCTGTATTAATATTGACGACTGCCATTGGCGGTGCTGAATCGCTAATGTCGCTTTTGAAAGAATGAACTACCTTGTCTTTGCTTAGCAAGATTGAATAGAGCCATGGACTGTGGAGGACATGTAAGTGCGCTTGAGTCGGACGGATTTGAATAGAACTGAATAGGTATAAACATCCATAATATTTATATAAACCATCATCATCATCATCATCATCATCATCATCATCAGCCTGTGTTCGTCCACTGCTGGACATAGGCCTCTCCCAATGAACGCCACAGAGCCAGATCTTCGGCTCGTCTCATCAATCCGCCGCCTTCCGCAGATCGTCATTCCATCTGGCCGGTGGGCGCCCTACACTAAAGTTAGCCAATACGCGGTATCCGATCGAGGACACGTCTACCCCAGCGGTTTACCATACTTCAAGAAGTGTAGCCAGTCCATTGCCACTTCAACTTGCTAATCCTTTCAGCTATATAACCCATACTGCTTATAAAATGTAGCGGTGTGCTTCAGTGGCATAGGGAAGATTTGTTGTTAAGAACGAAGGGCCTACGAGTGTGGCCATTGTTCTTTCCCAGTTTGGTGAGCACTTGTGTTCTGTTGTTCTAATCGTGATTACAGGGGAGACTTGTTTAACTTATGATTTTTATAGACAATAGAGTCGGTAAACACAACAATCATAATGGAAGGAGGAGAGTGGTTGTTTGAAGTAGTGTGGAGAGGCTTTTTATTGTTGGGTTTGAAATGGCACATTATTGTCTGTAGGTACCTGAGGAACATTGGTATTGGTCGATATTTCAAGAAATGAACAAAAACCGATCGAACAATAAGTTAAAAGTCAAATAAACGAAGTTAACTCAGAGGATGTATTACCTAATTTAAGGTATGTAATTATAGTACATTACTGCCGTGGTCTGTAATGACTGCGTTGCTGGCAGCGATGATGATGGTCGAGAGCGTAGCTAAGTTAAGTTCAAGGCCTTTATAGCGCGGACAGCAAGGGCTGCAATGATGGCCAAGCTTGAAGGCCGAGAACTTAACTAAGCAAAGCTCGAGGCCATCATAGCCCATAGCATCACTGCCTTGCTGGCCACGGCCAGCAGGGCAGTCATTGCGGACCAAGGCTTGTATAGTGCTTTACTCAAACAATGCGAGGAATTCAAATAAAACCAGCTTAGTATAATAAGAATTTACTCAAACAATGCAACAACAACGAAAACAACAACGACAACGACAAAGACAACAACAACGACCACAACAAAAGAAACAGAAACAGTAACAGAAACAGAAACAGAAGCAGAAGCAGAAGCAGAAGTAAAAGTAGAGGCAGAAGCAGAAACAGAAACAACAACAACAACAATCACGAAAACATCAAAATCTGTCCATTCGTCTGGGAGCTACAACGCCTCTCTTTTCGCGTTCGGGGTTAACGAACCCACGGAATAAATAATAGTGCTACGACAAAAGACGACAATAATGGATTTTCAAAGGAAACTGCTGGCCGCAAAACACGACAATAATGAAATTCCATACAACTTTGCTGGCGCCTATTCAAGCAGCGCGGCAAGGTCGACTTTGCCCAAAGAAGGTTGTCGAAATAATCACCACATTACTAGTATTGTTTGAGTAAAAGTAATTAATGTAATTTAAGGTAGGTCCTGGTGCAACACGTCAGCCGGTGTACCGCAAGGCGGCGTCCTATATCCACTTTTATTTGCTATTTTCATTAAGTCCATATCTCAACATCTTACTTCCTCTTACCACCTATGTGCAGACGATCTCCAGATTTATTCCCAGGCCCCTGTTAGTGAGCTAGATAAAGCTGTTACAAGCACGAATTGTGATCTGCGTCGTATAAACGATTGAACGTCGTATGAATGATTGGAGTAAATCTTAGTAAAACGCAGGTCATTATTTTAGGGAGCTCCCGTATGATCTCTAAGGTGAACTGGCTAACGCTTCCGCATATTCTATTTGATTGAATTACTATACCATTCAGCGATTCAGTCAAGAACCATGGATTTATAATCTCAGTTGGAGCCCTCAAGTAGCGGCCACTAGGCAATTTGTTTGCTGCGGCAGCCTCTTTAAGGCGCTTTCAAAATTTCCTACCCACTGCCAGGAAGGTTGTTCTCGCACAATCTCTTTTGCTTCCCATTCTCGATTACGCTGACGAATCGCTGAATAATCTTGAGCGTTTACAAAATGTTGCTATCAGGTTCATATTTAGCTTGCGCAAATTTGACCATGTTTCTCACTTTCGTGTAAAGCTTAAGTGGCTACCCATTCGCCTTCGCCGGAATGCCCATATCCTAAACCTTCTATATAACATCTTGTTTAATCCTACCCCGAGCTATCTTAAAGAATGCTTTGATTTCCTGTACACATCCAACACCTTCCATCTTAGATCATCGGAAAATCTCACCCTCAAGCTACCTTTGCATTGCAGCACTTTTTACGGACGTTCTTTCACGGTAGAAGCTGTCGTCTGTGGAATAAATTGCCAGTTTCTCTACGGCGTGCGCCGTCTTTGGAAGTTTTTAAGTGTCAAGTGAAGAGGTTTTACTTGGAAGTCCAGCTAATATTATGTTTATTATCACGTTTGTCATGTTGCTTATATTACAATTTTGTTTTTCTTTTTTTATCATCTCGTAATTATATTTAGACTAGCTGTACCCGCGGCTTCGCACGCGTGGTCTTTTCTTTAGGTTCAAAGTACCATAATGTGCTATTCCAGGACCAATATACCAACATTTGATCAAAATTGCTCGGCTTCTAACTCACCATATTGAGATACCAATTACACCAGTTTTTAAATCAAACCGCATTGCAATCGGTCCAATAGCTTCTACGTGATGCGTGAACAAACAAACATACAGGCAAAAAGACAGAGCGACACGATTAAAAAAAACGTGTTCTGTATCCTTTTTTTAGCACCCAAGAGCATTTTTTTATCTTCTTTTTACAGCCTTTTTTTTACCTATTGCTTTATTATAAGTATAGATATATGACTGTGTCAATTTGCATCAAAAAATTTGTCTAGTAGTTTCAGCGTGATACGTGTTCTTTTTAATAACTTTCAATCCCTGTACTGCAGGATCTCTTTTATTTTTCAGGATGAAATGTATCCAGTGCCTCGAAGTATGAACTCAAATCATACCAAATTTCATTTGAATTCAGTGAGTGTTTTTGGCATGATGCGCTGCCAAGGTACAGACAGACAGACGGACAGACAGACACACAGTTTTTTTTTCAAAAATACAGTTTTAGCTTTATATCGAATATAGAAAAGCCTCCAAAAAAAAATTACAAAATATTTTCAATTTACAGAATTTGGAACATTATCCCACAAGAACTCTTTATTTTTCGGGACAAAAATTATCCTTAATTTTTACCCACTATATAAACTATGACTGTGCCAATTTGTAACAAAGTCCGTCCAGTAGTTTCAGCGTGATACGTGTTCTTGTAAATAACTTTCAACGCCTGCGGGAACCTTTTAATTTTTCGGGATTTAAAGTATCCTATGTCCTACCTCGTAGTATGAACTCAAATCATACCAAGTTTAATTTAAATTCATTCAGTAGTTTCGGCGGCGTGATGCCTAGCCAAGATACAAAGAGACAGACAGACAGACAGACAAAAAAGAAAAAAAAACAGAATATAAAGTACCCTCCAAAAGGAAATTTCAAAATATCTTCAATGAACAGAATTGGACCCGTTACAGTTTTATTATAAGTATATAGATATTTATTTATTCATATAGTATATATTATATATATTTGAAATATATATTTATGTGTATATTTTAATATATTATAGTGTTAGTATAATTACAAATTAGATTTACTGCTTCCCTCTAGTAATTTAATATCATAGTGCACCCCGTCCCTCACGATTATAACAAATCCTCTCCATCCAAAGGTTGTCTGGAAGAGATCGCTTTTAGCGATAAGGCCGCCCACTGTGACACTTCTTCTACTATTGTTCCTTTATTTCGTTAATTTTCTTTGTGGTGTTTACAATAAATAATGTATCTATCTATCTATGTAGATTAGACCTAGTCTTTCTAGCGTTTAGAAAGACAAATACTAAACTTATGAAGGTACTAGTTATGTTCAGTCTTCGAAATAACAACCAACCCTGTTCAAACGGAGTTGGTTGATTGCACAATAAATGTTGTAGATATGTTAGATAAATGACATGTTATGATAGAATTGATAAAACAACATGCACTGCTACTTTCATGTTCTATCTTAATATTTAAAGATAAGAGCGATGGTAGCCTAACGGTTCTATAGTGCAACTTAGAATCCAACGATACTGGGTTCGATCCACTCCAGTAGTTTTTCCGTAAACGCCCAACAAGCAAAATAATCCTAAAAAGCAAATATTATAGGAGTATTGCGCTTATGAAACCCTTATAATGATTGTGTTATTTGCTACAGGACTTGTAATAGCATACAGAGAGGCTGTTTAACGGAAAGGACGTTTAATCTTATATTTAAACTTCTAAGCGTTTATTAGTTTTGGCTATTATGAGCTCAATACTGTAATAAAAACCAAGAACAAGAGTAACCATACTGAGGAATAATTACTCTGGTTACTTACACTTGTAAGCGCTTAGAAGGTAATAATTTACAGCCAGTATAAGTAAAAGTGTCCTGAGCTTATGATCATTTCATAAAGACAAAAACATGGCGAGTGATGATCCTGTTTTTGAGTTTGATCGGTGCCGTTTCAAATTTAAATGATCTTATAATGGCATTTCAAAGTGCTTGCTTTGAAAAATAGCGGCCGTCTTAAACAACGGCTAACTAAATTATCTAACACAAATATGTAAATATGCAGATTTCAAGAGGGCCGTTCTAATTTATACTAAAACAATGTACACCTTACGGAAAATACACGTTCCCCATAAGAATGTATGTATGTCGTTAAGTTAAAGAAAACCAACATAATACAACACCACACTAGCAGATCATCATCATCAACATCAGCCTGTGTTCGGAATGGTGGTCTTAGGGTAATTAAAAATCTGCCTTTTGCCCCCTGGGCGTCAACACAGTTGTCTTTACGCTTGGAACACTATGGAATTTGTTCAGAGTTGATGCGGGCATAAAATGCGTTATCTTGGTCGGCTATATCGCGTAAACTAGTAAATCCTAGATCGCCGTGATTATTTTGTTAGTGTATTCGTATTATGCGCTAGTACTCTCGATCTTTTCATTTTTTTAGCTCTGTACTTTATGACTATACACTTTAGAGGGGGTAGACATGCTACTCAAGCAAAAAGGTCAGTTTAGAGCCAAATACTTCGTTAACGGAACCAGATAGAAAAAAACGTGCAAAAAACAACGAGACCCTACTCGATGGGGTACATAAAAAGATTTTCTTCTGAGCAGGGAAGAAAGTAAAAAAAAAAGTTTTGATGTGTTTTATACACCTATGTACAGTAGTCGCAGCGAAAGTATGTGTCTCGGAAGTTGTCTGCTAGTCGCTGCGCAAACTGCTATTTTTCAGGTGCAATCCCAATGCTGAAGGTGAACACAGCATTGTATAACTGCCTCGCTTACGTTTTTCACATACTTCCATCTCGCTATTAATTTATGCTGTTTTATCCCCACTGCAGCACCTGCGCAATTGTTCACAGAGCCTAACTTAACAAATATATAGATTAGCTGCGACTACTGTATGTATTTAGCGGTTGTAGATGACGTTTGATATATGAGTTTGACATTTGACTTTGATGTTTGACATTTGACTTTAAACATTTGACATTTGACAATTGACATATGCCTTTTGAAATTTGACTTTTGAAGTTTGACATTTGACGTTTGACATTTGAAGTTTGGCGTTTGTAATATGTCTTTGACATTTGACTTTGACATACAGACAGACAGACGGACAGACAGACGGACGGGAGAAACTATATGGGTTCCTTGTTTGACTACGGAGCCCTGAAAAAGCACTTTTTCCGAATTGTTCGTTTTGTACAAAAGATACAATTATACCTACTTTTGAATATATTTATACAATAAAAATACCGAGGTTTCTGTTCCTTCTGTATTCAGTGCCAATAAAGCTCATTGTCAAGCATATCACAATCGGCCGCCGAATGAACGCCAGTGTGGTCGCACCCTAATAGTTAACGCGTGACTTGTATTTCACTTGTATTTTATACCACTATCACAAAAACACATCACAGTAATATATCTAAGCAGTACATATGAACAGAAGTAAACGCATGTCGAGAACTTGACTGTATTTGTAACCGTTACAAAGGTACGTTAATAATAACAAAAAAATATTAAAAATATGGCCATTTTTCAAACTTTTGTGGCTCTAAAGCTCGGATGAAGAAAAAACCCTCTGAGTTCTACGGACCCACCAGACCACTGGCCATGGCCATGGTTGTGGTATGATGGGTTCCATGGCCATACCACTGGTGGTATGGTGGGTTCCAATCCAATATCTTAGGCGATATCTTGCACATTCGTGCGGGCTATAGCAGTACACGAGAGTAGCAAAATATCAGACTAGCCAGTGTCAAAGTAACAGGTGGAGTATTGGTGATTTGTTGGGTAGATCAGAAGTGACAGGAGGAAAAGTGACGGGAGAAGTTACAGGTGTCAAAGTGATAGGTGATGACTTGGTGCAGGTGATCTGACAATGACTGATACCAGAGCCTACATTACCTCGCACGACAAGCAATCAAAGCTTTGAGTATCGATTTGCCACAAGACCTAGATTTGTGCACATCTTGGTCATTATCTGACCCCTATTCATCAGTGCGGTAATGACGAAGGTTGAATTTATCTAAACGATAGCCTGACTCCCATAGTAGGAATGTTTAGGCTGTGATGATGATGTGATATAATGTACTTTCATTTAATGTGAAGAGGTTGTGCACGTGGTCACATGTTCAATAGTGCAGGAATGACGAAGATTGAATTTATCTAAAAGATAGCCTGACTCCCATAGTGGGAACGTTTAGGCTGTGATTATGATGTGATATAATGTACTTTCATTTAATGTGAAGAGGTTGTGCACGTGGTCACATGTTCATTAGTGCAGTAATGACGAAGATTGAATTTATCTAAAAGATAGCCTGACTCCCATAGTGAGAACGTTTAGGCTGTGATGATGATGTGATATAATGTACTTTCATTTAATGTGGAGAGGTTGTGCACTTGGTCACATGTTCATCAGTGCAGTAATGACGAAGATTGAATTTATCTAAAAGATAGCCTGACTCCCATAGTGGGAACGTTTAGGCTGTGATGATGATGTGATATAATGTACTTTCTTTTAATGTGGAGAGGTTGTGCACGTGGTCACATGTTCATCAGTGCAGTAATGACGAAGATTGAATTAATCTTAAAGATAGCCTGACTCCCATAGTGGGAACGTTTAGGCTGTGATGATGATGTGATATAATGTACTTTAATTTACTAAATAAAACTTAAACCCATTACCAGTCCTAGCCTAATTAGCCTACCAGTTCTACCTAGCAATTCTAGCTCATTATCAGAAGGTAGCATAGTACCTTAAATGCCGGCGGCATTGCCCGTTGTATTTTAATGCAAATTCTATGAGCCAAATAATTACCACCATTATGATAGCCGGCATATGCTGTACTGTATAGTAGATTGCTTGTGTATCTTAGCTAAAATAAGTTCGTCCATTCAGCAATATAACAAGCTTTAGCACTACGGTGACTTTCGTGTGAGCTTATTCGCTGTTAAAAACTTAAATAACAGCATTCCCTCTATTTTATTATTGTTCTTTGGATTTAGTAAATCATTTTAACCGTAAGTAAAAGCAATTCCAAAGAATATAAATCTAGTAAGTTGGACGTGCATACAATTGACAAGTCTTAAGTTACCAGCGGTTTATAGTTCCAGCTGCCAACTGAGTGCAATGAGCAATAGGTTCATAGAATTGAGAAATGTTTCTCAATAATTATAGGAATTATTTCCCTTTCATTAGGGTAAAATTATATCGTTACTAGAGTTATCATTCTTTTATTCAAGACTATCTGTGCCCGCGTTGTCATTTCTGTGGGTTTAACTAACCTATGTGTTATTCCAGGACCAAAAGTATCATCAAACTTCGTTCAGACGTCATATGGTTATCGATTGCTCAACTTCTACTCTTTGGATTAAGATACAAAGTACACCAGTTTTTACACGACTGCCCAAAAAAAGGAGTGTATTGTTTATAGCATTCATGTATGTTTGTATATGTGTATTTATGTGAGTTTCTTTATTCCACCATAACTTATGAATGCCTGAACAGATTTAGACGTATGAGGTATCGTTAGAATCCTTAGTTACGTGTCTGCATGGTCATAGCGAAAAAAATACTCCCAACCATGGATCTATACAAAATGTTTTACAAAGTTTAATCTGGGTGTTAGGTTCTTTTTAACACGCCTTTTATTAGCTTCACCTGTGTGTATGTATGTAAAGGAAACTTTAAACTCGATTTTAACCCACTTTAAATGGTCAGATTAATTCAAAATTTTGTACACTTATCAGGGCCCGATGACAAAACCAAAACTAAAAAAAAAGAAAAAAAAAATAACACGCTTTAAAACCATTAAACCGAACTAAGAAGTAAAAAAAAAACAATATAAGAATAAAGTGATTAACGAGAAAATAAATATCATTGTAAAAAAAAGCGTGGGGTGCTTTGTACGACATTCTTACACTAACTCTGTAATTCGAAATAGAAATAGTAACATATCTTGGTAAAAAATAAATAACAATTAATATCAAGCACCCCACGCTTCATTTTACAATGACATTAATCTATAATTTATTAATATTGTTCTTCAATTTATATTGTACAATACGATTTGTTCAAAAAACACAACTCTAAATAAACTGAGTGTATAAGGTGCATAGCGTAGGCCATTGGAGCGTGTATCTTTATAGAAGCGCGTTTTACGGTCGGCTGGGCACAGTCGCTAAAGTAGTTTAACTGAGTATTTTGAACGGTGAATCTTTATCATGAGGCTGTGCAGTTTTATATGGATTTCATGTTTTATTCAATTTCTTTCAAGGATTGATTCAAGAGGAACGTGAGCATTTCTAGCAAGACGGTGGTCATAAAATATTATGCGAATGTTGTTTCGGGTACATATTCGTCAACGTGAGATTTATGTGTATCCAAGACACAGGCACATATTGTCCTTAGATATATATGTGTACTGTGTCCATGATAACCAAAAAGCATTTAAGACCAGGATCTGCTTTTTTTAAGGGTTTATTCCGTAAATATGCTGGGTCAACCACAAACCTGATAAATGTGAAACTTAAAATACATGTTTTTGAGATCTTTATCTCTCTAAGACAAAAACATGATTAACATGTATTTCATTCGATACATTTTCTTATCAAAAATTACATTATTTTCAGTAATATTTTCAGTTTTTCTACTTAACGGCTTAAGTTTTATCTCTAAAATAAATCACACAGCAAGAAAATATAGTTTATCATGTAATGTTTAGACAATATTTACCTAACTAAATTATTAGCGTGCCAATAAAATAAATAACTTTTGAGACATAAGTCATTTAGTTCCGAGCTAACTTGTGTGTTCAAACAGCGCTCGCGATATTCAACCTTGTTACGCAGGTACTTCAGTGCTTATTGCGGGTAGCGGGTGGTAGAGTGCAGGGGAGTGGGGTGTGGGAAAATGTTGGGAAAACCTTGGAGCACAGTACATATTAAGGACTATATATGTACTGTGCTTGGAGCCTGGCCTGAATCTTCAAGTTGACCGTGTCTTGTGGTCTTAATTTTAAAAGTAAATGCATTTGGATATGTGCAAGGCACGATGGGATATTCAAAAGTGGACTAAGTGTAATCATCAGCTTTCCATTGATGCATTGAATTGCATTGTAAACTCAAAATGAAAGAGCAAAGGTAACGGAATAGCACAAGCCACACATGTTGGATACTGTGGTTCGCCCCGTCTGGCAGACCGTTTCTATAATAGCATGACCGCGGACCGCGGCGCAGGTGTTCTGATTTACCAGATTATACTAAACGTGTATAGTACCTATTTACAGCATTAGCTGGAATTTAGGTTCTCATTGTGAATTCCTTTGTAATTGTATACAAGCATGGCACTCTGTATAGTCTGTATTTAATGCGGCTTACTACAATGGTGCAATTTTGTTTTGGTTACGCACGACTTTGACGCACCTTTAAGGCGAAATGGTAAAACTAGACCTTTGAAAACGGTTAATTGACTTTTTTTTATGTGTAATATATGTTCACAAAATACTTTATCCGGCTGTGGTCACCGAAACACGATTAAATAAATTTGGCCTTATAGAAAAAAAAACTAAAGTTGCCTAAAAATCACCCGTTTTGACGGTCCCGTCGTTGGAATGAATCACTCAGTTTCTATCGAATATATTTTTATAAAAACCAAGTGTGTGTAATCCCAACAAACATTCAAATACTTCTGTAGGACTAGTTTTTTGAAAAATCGTAAGAGTATTAAAAAAAAGTTATATGAATTTGAAAATATGAACTAAAATCGGCTCCCGAGAAGCATCACCTTTCCTGCTTACTCTGCACCATAACGAGCTGGACAAAAATGTGGAGCCCATAGCGCCTTAAAGCAACTGATGCAAGTTTAATATACTAGTTGTGCCCGCGGCTTTGCCCACGTGATAATTTATCTGGGTTAGAATTGTCCTAATCCATCTATCTATACTCTATACTTATATTAATGCGGATTTCACTGATGAATTTGATAAAAACTATTTGACTGCTGAACGAGTATGATGAAATTTTGTGTATTTTTTTTTGTATATTGGTCCTTTTGGTTCTGAAATAACTAAAGATCCTTATAACCCAAAAAAAAAACACGTGGGCAAAGCCGCGTGCACAGCTAGTATATGATATGCCGTAATATGACTTTGCAATAAATATAAGCTATCATAGAATAATAATTTCTCATAGTCTTCTGAGCAATTAACGGCTTTCTGATGTTTGTTATGATTTCCTCAATTCTTTCAAGTTCCAGAACAGACTCTACCTTCATATATGGAACTAGAGTTACCAGCTAGTTGTGACACTTATCATTTCCACAAGTCTGCTTGAAGCGCTCCGAAGAGTTTCCGTTTGCATTCACACACACATTGACATAGTTATGTCGACACACAGACATGTACGTTCCGATGGATTGGTAGAGTCAGTCTGCTAGCGGTATTTTATACAAAAAATAAGTAAATATCTCAAATATTCATAACAACAACAAAAATGAACATTGTGGCGTATACATCGTATGAACACCGCAGTCGCGCGGATACTTTATTATTGAACTATCTGTACCCACGGCTTCGCGCGCGTGGTCATTTCTCTAGGTAAAATGTAATCTATGTGCTATTCCAATACCTAAAATACCAATATACCAACAATTGATAAAAATTCCTTCAGGCGTCAAAAAGTTTTCATCAATTGCTCGACTTCTACTCATCGGATTGAGATACCAAGTACCCCAAGTAGTTTTTAATTCAAACCCTAAGCTATCCATCATTGAAAACCGCATCGCGATCGGTCCGATAGTATTGACGTGATGCGCGAACAAACATAGACAAACAGGCAAACAAACAGACAGACACGAATTCTAAAAATGTTATATTCTTGTTCAGTAGCTTATTTTAAGTACCCTAGACCGTATTTTTTTATCTTCTTTGTACAGACTTTTTCGTTCTTATTGCTTTATTATAAGTATAGATAGATGTGAACAAAAAAATGTTTACCGTATTGTAGTTGTTCGTCTTTTGAGATTAAAAAACTGCCAGGATTACAAATAACAGGTGAGACTAAGAAAACTATAGAGAACCTAGGATTACGAGAGAGACTCCGCTAGAATAAGGAGTAATTATTATCGGGATCAGCGGAGTACCTGCTGCAATCAGAAGTAGCTCAAATAAGTTAATAATTTTTGTAATTATCTACTCATCTCCGCCTCTAAACAGTATCTATACTTATAATAAAGCAATATGAACGAAAAAGTCTGTACAATGAAGATATTTAAGAAAAAAATGGTCTAGGGTACTTAAAATAAGCTACTGAACAAGAAAATAACATTTTTATAATTTGTGTCTGTCTGTTTGTTTGTTAGTTTGTCTTTATGTTTATTCGCGCATCACGTAAAAACTACTGGTCCGATAGTGGTGGGGCTTTTATTGTTGGATAGCTTAGGGTTTAACTTAAAAACTCAGATATTTGGTATCTCAATCCAATGAGTAGAAGCCGAGCAATCGATATAAATATTTTTGACGGCTGAAGAAATTTTGATCTACTGTTGATATATTGGTATTTCAGATCCTGGTATAGCACATAGAGTACTTTTAACCTAGAGAAATGACCACGCATGCGAAGCCGCGGGCTTCAGCTAGTGCTACATATAAAAACCACTGGGTAGCTTCTGGCGAGCACTGCAGTTGCTACGGGCAAGCGTTGCGAATGAACTGCTCATCTCGTTCATTTTCTTTAGTTTAGGGTTCCTTAACTCAAAAGCACAAAAAGGAACCGTTTTCTCTTACTGTCCGTAGGCTTTTGACATAAACGCCATACAAAAACTTCAAAAAGTAACGAGACATTGGAAAAACGATTCATTGAATTTTTTATAGGAATGGGGGTTAGTCAAAGCAATCATAAGATACGGCCCCGTTCTTGCCACATATTTTGACACTCGCAAGGGAATCAAAAGCTATAGGGTACTTTCCGTTGATCTAGAATCAAAAATTTGGCAAAAAGCAATGTGTTATAGAACAAGTAAAGGGAAAATCCGAAAAAAGTAAATGTGTACAGATACATCACAAACATATATATTTTTACTAGTTTATACGGAGCCCTCGGTGCGCAAGTACGACTTGCACTTGGCCGGATTTTAATTTATAGCTTCGTATCTGATTTTTCAGTTGGGTTTGTTTTCACATTAGTTTCATTATCCACACCAGTAACGGTATAAGTGTGTCATTTGGCAAAGGCCTCCAACAACCTAATTTTTTTCTCACTTGTGCAAGTCTTTTTTTTTTTTTTTTTTTTTACGTGGGGAAATCCTCATGGATACCACCAAGCTGCGGGGGCAGCAAGGTGGTTATGTCGGACTCTTACCGACTAAAACCCCACGGTGTTCCACAGTACGCCTTGTGCCGGGGCTACGGGTACGCTTTCGCACTCGTCCGCGGCCCCGACGGCGCTGGTCCTGTTGAGGACCCCCTCCTGGCTCGGATGGAGCTGAGCCATTCCCCATCCCATGAACGCCATTAAGGGGCGCACAGAACACCGTGCGCGCCACCTCGAGGCCTTAGGCTGGGGCAGACACCCCCGTGTCCACCACCTAGGCCTCAGGGGGGTCAGAAGGGAATGAATTCCTCCTCCGACTCCCGACGTTGAGCTCCACATGGCCTCACACATCTGCCCACCGTCCAGTACAGCCACAGCTATAGCTGGCGGACTATCCGGCGCTGCACCAACAGTGACGCCAGATTTATGAGTCCATGGAGCACGTCACACTCCAGGCACTACTGCCCATACAGTAGTGCCAAGAGCGGACCACCTCCTGGGGCCTGCACCAAAGCGCCTGCCCCACCCCTCCCCTGCACATCACATTCCCCGCACCACTACCGACCAACCCGTGTGGAAACAGACTGCTTGGCAGCAGCGCAGAGAACGGACGCAACATCCCCCGCTCCATGGCCTCCCAAATCCAATGCCACCTCCCAGTACAGCCACAGCTACACGACTGCCGCCAGGAAGCCTGTCCGGTCCGCTGCACCTTATACAGTGACGCCAGATTCGGAAAGCCATGGAGCACGTCCACTTCGAGCACTTCTGATATTCAGTAGTACTAAAAGCGGACCACCTCCTCGAGCCGGTGCCGAGCACCCGGGCCCCACCTCCTCGAGCCTGCGCCAAGCGCACTGGGCCCCACCTCCTCGAGCCTGCGCCGAGCGCCCGGGCCCCCCCTCCTCGAGCCTGCACCAAAGTGCCCGGGCCCCCCCTCCTCGAGCCGGTGCCGAGCACCCGGGCCCCACCTCAGTTGCGATGCCGCAAACACCATACAGCACCGCAACCTACTGTGGCCACTTCAGCGTGGGCTTGTGGAGGAAAGCCCAGTGAAGCGGCCCCTCCTTGGGCCGGCCAGCAGCACCCTGCCAGCGCGGCCCCGGGTTCCTCTTAGCTTCACCGTGGTCCGAGGATAACCACGGCTACTAGAGCCCCCCCGCCACGTCAAGGCGGGAACCCGCGGGGGGGACTTGTGCAAGTCTAACCCAAGTTGTACCAGCTATTGCAACCTTGACCTAAGAAGACACAACGCAATTGAAGGTTTGAGCTGAAAGTCAGCTTTGAGCTCCTATCGCAAGTCAAATTTAAGTCACTGTGCGCGGCAGATCTTTTATGTGCTCAGACGCAGACATTGTGTATCATTTTATTGTTTACCTGTTTGATGTGTTCCTGTATGTATTGTTGTTGAGCGGTGTATAGTTTACTTACTTAATAGTTGTTAAAAACGAACTCGCTTATACTCTACCAACTCCCAACTCCCAACTAGTAAATGACATACTCGAAGCCGCGATTGAATTGTTTACCTACCGTTTGTATACCTAACGTGATTCGAACTCATTAATGTTTCACGTGGGTAAGGCTGGTGCAGTTTCAGCGATGCGATGGGTTATTCACACGAAGTTGTCGTTAGTTTGCTAATGCAATGAGCTGCATGGGTTGTCTCATATGAGCTCTTCTGCAGCTTTATCATGTGGAGTTAGTCTGGGCTGTGAGTGCATTTTTTTATAACGTTTTTAAAAACTTGGAACTTTAATTATACCTAGTTTAACTTTTGAAGACCGGTTGGCTATTGATCCTGACTGTGAAATCAACCAACGTTCGCGGGTTCGAATCCCGCTAAGTGCAATCTTTTTTTGTGTGTTTTAGCTACAGAAAAACGAGACTGTTTTTAACCTTTGAAGATGTTTTGACCTGCAATCAGAGATAATGGAAAAAAAGACCACTAGAAAATGGGCAATATACACACAATTTTTTTTTGATGCCAATCCTGTTTCTTATAAGGATCAGAAGTCTCTACCGGACGAACTCAGGTTATAGTACTCGGGACAAAAAAGGTGCATGATAATTATGACACATTTCGGTAGTGTATTATCATAATTATCTCTAATGCATTGGCCAGTTGCGTTCTTTTTCAAAATTAAATGTTTTGTCCTAGATTAACATAAAGGATACCTTGACACACTTTTCAGCCCGGAAAAACAGGTACAATGTTTGCTGACAAAACGGGTAAAATTTCGAGCCAACTACACCAAGTATTGTCACTCCAGTGTACATGAGCGTGATCCACGAGAATGCCAACAAAGGAACGGGCAATATATTTTGATTAGCGCTCTGTATATTACAGCGTCAGACATCAAAAAGGAATTACCGAGCGAGTCGTGGGTAGTAGGTACTGGGAGTTGCTCCAGTAAAGAAGATAGATAGAAACTACAGCTAAGTATTTTAGAGTACACTTCCTTGTAACACTCCATTATCCGCAACAATGTATAAAAGTTAAACGTTGTCTGTTTGTTTACTTGTTTGTTTGTTTGGGGAGCTTTCACGCCAAAACGGCTCATCCGATTCTGATGAAACTTTGTAAATAGGTACTGTACAATATAGAGACCAACATAGGATACTTTTTTCCTGAAAAATAGTGTATTGCCACGGGAAAACTTTTAATATCCTTAATGAACATACGATACTTTTTTCGCGATAAAGTGTAGTACGCGCGCACGAAGCCGCGGGCTAATGTTAGTAAGCTTATAAAATAACGAAACCGACAAGTGCGTATCGGGCACACTCAAACTTAGGGTTCCGCAGCCAGGACCCTAAACTACCCTGCTATGAAAACCTCATTGCATTAGGTCCAGTCGTTTTTACGTGAAACGCCAACAATAGTAGATTGTATTAGGAGTAAAATTATATTTTGCAGGCGAGGGCGCTATTCTAAATCCAGACCAGAGTGAAGTATTCTTTAGTAGAATCCTGAACGTAGTGAGGGGTTCAAAGTACGTCGCCCGAGCCAAAAATATATTTTGCGCCCGAGTGATACACTCTACTTTTCATCACCCACTATGAGAAAATAAAAGGTACCCCATATTTTATTGTAATATTATTATTTAATAAAACAGAGAGTTACAACTATTAACATGGTATCAACAAATTAAATAGTATCTAATAATAAAACAACTAAAAACTTATATTTACATTTGACACATTTTCGCAATTATGAAAATTTATTGTTATAGTTTTATTAGGATTAGAGATTGTTGTAGATTTTATATTCTGCGTGTTTGAAATAATTTCCGAATCTGGCTCATTTTGAAGAAGAAGAAATGTGATGGATCATCTATTATCTGCAAATTCCGGGAGAAATATATGAAAGCCTATGGTAATTTATTGTTATAGTTTTATTAGGATTAGAGATTGTTGTAGATTTTATATTCTGCGTGTTTGAAATAATTTCCAAATCTGGCTCATTTTGAAGAAGAAGAAATGTGATGGATAATCTATTACCTGCAAATCCCGGGAGAAATATATGAAAGCCTATGGTAATTTATTGTTATAGTTTTATTAGGATTAGAGATTGTTGTAGATTTTATATTCTGCGTGTTTGAAATAATTTCCGAATCTGGCTCATTTTGAAGAAGAAGAAGAAATGTGATGGATAATCTATTACCTGCAAATCCCGGGAGAAATATATGAAAGCCTATGGTAATTTATTGTTATAGTTTTATTAGGATTAGAGATTGTTGTAGATTTTATATTCTGCGTGTTTGAAATAATTTCCGAATCTGGCTCATTTTGAAGAAGAAGAAATGTGATGGATAATCTATTACCTGCAAATCCCGGGAGAAATATATGAAAGCCTATGGTAATTTATTGTTGTAGTTTTATTAGGATTAGAGATTGTTGTAAATTTTATATTCTGCGTGTATGAAATAATTTCCGAATCTGGCTCATTTTGAAGAAGAAGAAATGTGATGGATAATCTATTACCTGCAAATCCCGGGAGAAATATATGAAAGCCTATGGTAATTTATTGTTATAGTTTTATTAGGATTAGAGATTGTTGTAGATTTTATATTCTGCGTGTTTGAAATAATGTCCGAATCTGGCTCATTTTGAGGAAAATGTGACGGTGAATCTCGTTGTTTGGAAGTAGATGGGCGCGGCGACAGTGGCATGGATGGATTAACTGAAGGTTGCAATTTAATGTTTTCCACGATGCTTTCACATGTTTTCGCCTTGTTTTCAATGGAATCTTCTATATACCCCTCTGCTACAGCACTCGACTTCCATCCTCCATGTCGCTTAAGAACAGTTAACTCCGCTCCAGAGTCTGCCAAAAGGGTAGCAGAAGTACGACGAAAATAATGTCCTGTATACAGCTTGATATCTGGTAACTTCAAATAAGTAGCGATTTCTTGTGGCACGTTAGTTTGTTTTTTTTTTATTCCGCCGGCGGCGCCACTGTTGGCTGTCGTACCAGCCAGTTTGTATTCAAACAACATTTGCTTTCAATTTCTTTGGCGCTGAACTCTAAGATATTCCAAATTTAAAAAGTTATAAAGAGGATTAAAAACTCATTACTGCCCGCTCAAAGTTTCTTATAGAAAACACCACCTTTGGGTGCACTTAAAGGCGAACCAAGTCGTCCTATTCGAATAGATGGGATGAAAAGTTGTTTTTACGGTTGGATTATGTCTCTCACTATGTCTTTTTTTATAGTTGACGTGCGTTATTTGGTCAGCTATATCTCGTAAACAGTAAACACTAGACAGCCGCATTATGCGCTAGTGTACTAAATTTTGACAAATTGTACAAGTTGTACTTTTTAATTATACTGTTTGACTTTACGAGTTAACGCGTTAGAGGGACAGGCAGGTTTAGCAAAACGGGTCACTTTAGAGGCAAATATTTCGTAAACGGAAACAAATATTGTTTATACAACTATGTAGCGGTTATATATATAGTAGAACTAATAAAAAGTCGACAAGAAAACAAGGTACTTACTAAGCTGATTCCAAATAAACTTTAACTATTAGAAAGTTGCATTATTCCAGAGTGCTATGGGTTATATTATATAGTGATCAAAATAAGATAACATTAAGAAATCAGAATATTTCTGATCCAAGTAAGAAAAAAACTGGCGTTTGGCTGCGTTATCAGGGTGCGCTGACCAAACGGTTTGTTATAAGTGAAATAAATTTACTAAAAATATTTAATGTCTGCATTAGTTCAACACAAAAGTCTCCAACACCATATAGGTAGGTTATCCAAAAAAAAACATTAAACAGAAATCCCAAAATAAACATTATTTTATAATAAAAAAACATAATTTTTAAATTCAATATTCTAGAGCTGTTAAACGATAATAATCCTTAACAAATTATACATCACAATCGTCTTTCTCATAACTTAACTGATGTAATATGGGATAGATACGAGTAGTTTTTCATTAACATGGTAATAATACCCATAGTTTTTTTTTTGTAATACCGCACTAAACTTGTTACATTCTCAAGTCAAAATAATAATTTACCGTATTTTTCCTTTAATTTAGAAGGAAAAAAGCGTCATGTGACTTCAACTTAACTTTTACAACTTCTTTACAAAGATTTATGAAAGATTAAGACTTTATTTGTAAACAAAACGCTGCTGTTAAAAGCTAATTAGGTAAACTTTTAATAACTAAAGAAGCAACGCCTTAAAAAAGTCCAACTCAGTTCTTCCACGCAAAATGCGTCCAATATTGAAATAAACCAAGCAATATGTCACGTAACTGTAACTTTTAACTCAATTACAAGTTAGACTATAAATCAATTGGTGGTGTCTCGTAACCTGTGGCAATCCGGTGGCAATGCTACCTACCCTCCACCCCGCACCACAGAATAGTAAGCAGTCAATACTAGAAACCTTCGAGTTGCGCAGCCGTGCTACATCGACGGTGGCGCTGCGCGGCGGAAACCCGTAAGTTTTGACAGGCGGCTAAAATGGCCGCGTGAACACGCGATCCGCCACGCTGAACTACGTACGTCACGCGCGAACCTGTTACTCGAAGCCGGTTGACCGAACTATTAGTGTCTACACGAACATTGCATAAATATTGAGTCATTACTTCGTGAAACTGACATGGCCCTGCATCTGGAGACCGCGTTGCAGCGAAAGCTGAGCTACAAGCTGACCACGGTGAGTGCATGCCGCCGATGCCGCCCGCCTTGTGTATCGATCGCCGCCCTCGTGGCCGGAACATATGGTGGCCGCTACGATCGCGTAGCACCCTAACTACTCGGTTATGTTTGGAAACCTTTCATTTCCGCGTTAAATGTACTCTCCGCTTGTAATCGTATTATGAAACAAACTTGTACAATTTTAGATGTTGTAATCGGGAGGCTGTAGCCGCGTAACTATGTAAATAAACACTTGTAGGGACGCTACGCCGACGCGCGGCGTGTTTTATTGCGGGGTTTCAGATGTAATACACGTTGTAAGCGTTTTATGTAAACGGTAAAATGTAACCTTTGATGGATAAACTGTCTGAATTTTCGGGTTGATAACATATAGCAACCTGCGTGCATAAGGTATAGGTAGGTATACATTTGCAGTTCTGTCTGGACCGACACGCGCTTTTACGATTGCATTTAGACTATAGGTATTTCATATACGTAATTATTACAATTTCCATATTTTTTTATTCCTTATTTTTTTTAGGGACTTTATATTATGAGATAAAAGTCTTGTTGATAATCGACTTCATAAAAGAGGAGATCTTAACTCTTCCATTTTTCATGTGTATGTTCATATACACACAAAAAGCAATTTGGGTGTTTTTTTTATTTCACAGTGTAAATCTTTGTGTACCATATACAAACGTACCATGTCTTAAATAGTTCAGTAGTTTTGAAATATATTTGTTTATGATTTGTTGGTTTAAATAAGTATTATAGCACATTATCTAATTAATGTTGACTCAAACGACATCAAAGGTTCCAAGTTCGCGTAGTAGGTGTTTGGAAAGTAGCTACGCCTACGAACTTTGGAAAGGTCAGGGTATTTACTATCGCGGTTAAAATGCCAAGTAGAAGGTTGGGTACAATTACAGGAATCACTGTAAGGACGCGTTCATAAATCAAATAAACACTTTCTTCTTTTACTACTAAATATGTTCTAAAACACCAAAGCATAAGAGCGTCTTTGCAATAGAAACAAATCACAAATACTTTTCCAGCACCTGCAGACGCCATTGTAACGTCAGACAGAATTTCTGGTTTTTAACTTTTTAAGTCATAGCTTTGATTTTGACTTTAATGCGATAATACGCAAGAGATGTGCCTCTTTACTAAATCGCGTACGTACCAGCTCTAACAGCATCCTGAGGCACATTCGCTGATAGGTGGGACTGTCCCGTGCTGAGCCGCTGGATATGTGTACACACAGCACCAGTATTTCTTATTTCTTTTTATAATTTTGTTATAATTTCGGTCTATATTAAAATATTGAATTTGAATAGCTGCAATAAATCGACTCGAGTAATGTACCTTAACCGCTCAATGCCCCCGCTATAAAACAATCTATAATGTAAATACACTCCGATCACGTGACCATGACATCATCGCGGCAAGACGGCAAAATGGCGCGAAAATATTGTTGCCGCGTAAAACTTATTTTCCGTTCCTTCCGACAGTGTTAGTTTTTTTTAAATTTTACATTATGTATTTAACGAGATACGAAACGAACGAACGAAGTCTCGTTATATACAGTAGGTTTCGAACAAGCTTTCGTTAAGGGCAAGTTATACATATAATTAGTTTGAAAAAAACCTCGATACGTAGTAACTACTATTACTTATTATGTGCTTCTAATGAGGCACAGTAATTAGGAACAGTAGTAGAATAGTTATTTTTTAGCCAATTTATTACCAAAACTTTGCTTCGGAGCGTGCTTCGGAGGGCACTTTGCTTCGGAAAGTGCTTCGGAGGGCACGTTAAGCTGTCGGTCCCGGCTGTTATTGATTAATAGCAGTCGTTAAGCCAGGTCAGAGGCCCTCGGGCGGCTTGACTAACTCTGACATCAGAGGCCAGCACTACCTCATACGACAAACAAACAAACAACCAAAACTTTTATTATAAAAAGTGTTTATATTGAAGACTAGCTGTGCCAGTAACTATAAAGACAGCATAGCTATATATACAGTATTTCATCAAAATTTGTTCATCCTTCAAATAGTTTTCTATCGATTGATCGGCTTCTATTCATCGGATTGAGATATTGGTATCTCAATCCGATGAATAGAACACCAGTTTTTAAGTCAAACCCTAGTTTTAAAGCGATGCACGAACAAACACTCGATTTAATAAAAAACAGTAGCTTATTTTAAGTATGTATTCAAGACCATTTTTATCAATTACTAGTTTACCCGCCCGCAACTTCGTCCGCGCGGACTACTGTTTATCGTGAAAAAAAGCATCCTATGTTCTTCTAGGATATTAAAAACCAATGCAAAAGTAGGTATGGCACCAATGCTCTTGATGTTTTTGACAGACTTGTTATTTTGTTTCTATGGCAACCGTTACTTACAGCGAATAATCAATATTTACCAGTTTTCCCGTGGAAACTTTCAATTTTCCGGGATTATTTATTCCAGGATAAAAGCTATCTTAATTCCAAATTTCATCATTATCCACCCAGCCGTTATCGCGTGAAAGCTCCCCACACAAACAAACAAACAGACAACGTTTCACTTTTTTGTATTTGTATGGATCTGCTTAGTACAGACATCCTGTTACTTACCGCTTTATTATAAGTATTACCGGGTTCGATTTTAGGCTCCGCACCAATGACTTTTCTAAGATATGTACGGTTTTCCATCGCTCCGTGCTTCGTAGGGCACGTTAACCCTAGATATATAACCATATTTCATTGTACATTGAAGACACGAACGTTAAAGATACGTCGATTCGACGTGCGCATGTTTGAATATAATATTTATATATTTTGGATTATGTTTAAACTAGGATTATGAAAGTGGTAGTATTTCTTCTCTCATATATATATAATTCTTCTAATATATATATATAATTTCGATGTGCGTAAATGAAAACATTACGGTATATTTATATTTTTATTAGAAAAAACATTAAATGAACAAAACATGGTACTTTTCACTCAGCAAAACTTAAACCTTTCTAAATATCTCTGTTGGGTTTATAATTAACTGTATAAACTTTTTTAAACGAACTTTTTGTAATCACTATAATATGAACAACCTTAGAAAATATCACTTTTTATCAATTGTGGCCTGAAAGGCACTTATAACAGTTGCTGGACTTGTGCTCTCTACAAAGGGTACAAGGGTTTCAGGATAAAAATCAGTCAAATTTTCAGTACCAATGAGTTTTTCACTGGTATGGTACTCACCTCATAGTCTTCAGAATCTCATTTGAAAACAGTTTATTAGAAGATGAAATAGACATCTTCTAATAAATTGTATTCAATTTCACTATCCGACCCCAGTATCTCTTCAATGCTTGCTTCAAGCTTTGTGAAGTCATTAAATTGTTTAATCGTAGCTTATAACAAATAAAAACACTAATTAAAATATATACATTTATTTTCAGAAAAATGCATTTTCTCTAAGGTTGAAAAACTGACAATAAAGTAACCACTTCGACGTACGGTAGTTAAATATTTACATTAGTATTGCACTTACCTGAGCAATACGGGTATGTCCTGCAAGCTTCGTAGGCCGATTGAGTTGCCTGGAAAAGCCAGCTCAGTAATGCGAAAAACAAAAGAGATATATCGATTTTGCAAAATAGAATAGGTCGATTCGACGTAGGTTATCTATCTAGGGTTAAGCTGTAGGTCCCGGCTGTAATTGATTAATAGCAGTCGCTTAGCCATGTCAGAGGCCCTCAAGTGGCCTTACAAACTCTGACACCAGAGGCCAGCACTACCTCGTACGACAAACAAACAAACATTATAGATATTTAAATAGGTAGATGCCCGGACAATTTGAAAAATGACCAATATGAAAGGACAAATGATAATCACTACTGAAAAATAAGTGAAGGGCTTTATGCATAATGCCCTTCACCTATTGGGCAGAATAATAAAAATATATATTTTATTAAATTCTCTTAATCATGCCTATAAAACAGTACCGTGACATACCTACTGACTGACTGACTGACAGACAATGCACACCCTAAACCGGTGGACCTAGGGATTTGAAAAGAGGAATGTTCCTTGAGCATCCTAGAGTTGCACTACGGAAGTAACTATAAACCGGAAATCTATAATACCAAATCCAAATAAATACCTTACAAACGTAACTAATCCATATACAAAATTCTAAACTAAGATCCATATTACTTTTGCTAAGTAAGTACGAAACCAACCTACTTATTTTTATCTCGACCAGGAAACTCTAATAACACCTACCTACGAACTTCAAATAAAACAAACAAACAAATCTTAACCAAATCATCGACGAAACTAATTAAAAACCTAAAATAATTTTGATAATTTACCCTCTCCCTGGACTGGACTCTGTGCCTTGCCTGCTTGTCTATCGGCCGGCCACGGTTCCAATTAGTATACATTCTGTGCCAACACGCAGTCTGCTGCGTGCTGCTGCGCGCGCGTCGAGTGGCCCCAGTTAATAATATTATGACCGGAAATTCATTTAATTTTATTATATTATATTTTATTACATCAAAATTAACATAACTTTGGAACTCTATCCCGCAAGGATCCCTTATTATGTTGGGATGAAAAGTATTCTGAATTTTCACCCATCATATAAACTATGACTGTGCCTAGGTACATCAAAATCCGTCCAGTAGTTTCAGCGAGATACGTGTTCTTTTAAATAAATTTCAACCCCTATCCTGCCCTTAATTTATCGGGATGAACTCAAATCATGCCATGTTTAATTTGAATTCATTCAGCCAAGATACAGACAGACAAAAATTAAAAAAAAGAGGTTTGGTTTTAGTATCGAAAATAGAATAAACTCCAATTTTTTTTTACATAAGATCTTCAATGGACAGAATTGGACCTGTTACAATTTATTATATTTGTAGATATAGAATAGATTATAAGTATAAATATAGATAGATAGATCAGTGACCGTTTTAGTTTTCAATAGAGGTGAGTCAATATATTTTTTTCATTTATATCACGTTTTATTTGCAAAACCTAATTTTAATTCAAGATAAGGCAGCTTCAAAAGCTAACTTATCTCTCGCGTAAAGTTGGATTAACTAAATAATTAAAGAAGCACCGAGATAAGTATGTACTTAGTTAATTAATTTTGTATCTACTTAGCCTCTAATACTCGATTGAAGCTAAAGCTATTCACTCTCGTCTGTGATCCCTTTTGTGTTTCGACTTAACTACTTCATTATCGGCCTATACTTGTCCACTGCTGGACGTAGGCCTCTCCTTATGCACGCCACTGAGCTTGGTCTTTAGCTCTCCACATCCAGTTTCTGCAAACCACTTTTCGCATGAATTCAGTTGTTTTTGTTTTGGATGCCATACAGGAGCTCGGTGATTCCTCGCACCCCTTGTCCTGCCACTGCCGTGACTGCCACCGTGGTAGTAGTCACCAGGAACTGGAACCCATTTTTTGTTGTGCCGTTCTTAGTAGGGTTTTTCCAATAATCACCACTGTGGGGTTGGCGATCGCAGGGCGTAGCTTCTCGCACCGCTAACGCTGCTGCCCGTCAACGGCCTGTGTCATTTGGCTACGCTTGTTTTAAGATGTTTATGTTTATACTTCCATATGTCGGTCGCCAATGACACGTTTGTTATCCAGCTGGGTGACCACGTGTAGGTGAGGTTGGTTTGGAGCAGTATAATCGTGTTTTGCTCCTTTACATCTTTACCGTACCTACTTACGATTTACCAGACTGCACAATGCAAAGGCATATGTATGTTTCTTTTTTGATTTTAATGATTCTTACATGAAGCGTTTCGTCTTAATCTTGTGAGTGCTATTATGGACATGACATAATCAAAATTAAATGTGGTGACAACCAGACGCCATGCTGTGAAAAAGAAAAAATTAAAGTCGACAAACTATGTCACTTGGGATATCATTGAATAGGTATTTGAAAATCATATCCAGGTTTCTCATATTAGTTTTCATTTCGAATGACCATTTAGAATCTATAAAGATATATGTTGGTTAGCAACCATTCTCACCAATTCTTATTATTTCTTTAAAATTTTTTTTTATTCAAAAACAAAAAACCCGACTGCGAACAAAACTAAAAAGAGAAAAACAAATTATTTTTTTTAAATATAAGATGCAGTTGGAGGCATGTAGCTCGTCAGGTTATAGCTGATCCCATCAAAGGAGAAATGAAATGCATAATGCCTCCTGTATCAAATTTTTCAAAATCAAAAATCTAAAGCTTGTGTTCCTCATTTTAGTTTTGTTCGCAGTCGGGTATTATGTTTTTTATTATAATTTATTTTTATTTTTATTTGAAATGTTCGGTTGGTTTAACATATATTTTCTCAATTTTCTTCTACATATTTTATTTTACTAAAAAACTTTTTTGTTTATCCTGATATTTATGAGTCCTTTTAGTCATGCTTCCGTGTCTGAGGGTCTTGACTTTCACTTTCCATCATCCTACTCCTCATGATGTTACGCCATCCTCCTCTGTTCTCGGCTATAATTATTTAGTGCATCGTAGACAGAGCTATCGAGAGTGCTACGGATCTGATCAGACCAACGCGTCCACGTCGGGCTGCGGCCTCGAGATCTTTAGCCGTCTACTTTTCCAGTAACTATAAGTTTTTCAAGTTTGTCTCCGTTCTTCCTCGCAATATTTCCGAAATACTCGAGTATTCTTTTGAGGCATTCTCGAGATTTTAATTGTTTAGGTATTGATGTATTGTAAGGAAATTCGTAGAAGAACTAAGGTAGCTCTCAGAGTTTGCAATGGGCAGGCCATATAGGTCGCAGAACCAACAACCACTGGGGAATAAAGGTTCTCACACGATGGACCGACGACATTGTAGCCATCGCAGGAAGTCGGTGGATGGAGGTGGCACAGGATCGCTCGTCATGGCGCTCTTTGGGGGAGGCCTATGTTCAGCAGTGGACTTCTAAAGGCTGACATTTATGATGATGATGAAAATGTATTGATGCGTTGGTCTGATCTTTTGTGCAGTCCAAGGAATTCACAGCGTTCTCCTCCAGCACCACATCTCAAAGGCATCAATTCGGTTGCGGTCTGCTGCTCTCAGAGTCCATGTCTCAGAACCACAGAGAAAGATGGAAAAGACTAGAGCCCGAACTAGTATTCTTTTCATTTTATCGAGATCTTCCTGTCCGTCCATGTCTTACGGAGCTGAGACATGGCATTCTTAGCCATTCCTATGCGCCTTCTCACTTCTGTTTCACATGAGGAGTCGCGTTGCTTGATTTCGGAGCCGAGGTTCTACGGTTTATTGGTTGAGTGCGCCAATAAAATGCCGAGTTTTTGCGCGATCTATCACCATGATTATGGTGTTTGATTTATGAATTTAGAGGCATATATTATTGCTCATTTCCTCCATCCTACTCAATAATAATTACATCTCAGCTTCACTTGCGTCCAACTGAGTCGTGTCATCGGCACGAGGTCTCTGAGGTTATCTGAAATATCTGAGGTTCGTAAGTTTTGATCCACCGATACGCACACCAAGATTCTCGTTGTTGCAAGTTTGCCCATAATATTCTCCATGAGCATTGAACAAAATTGGCGGCAAAATGAAAATCTAAAACAGAAAAACTGTGATTGAACTTCATCAATTCTGACAACTCCTTGACTCCGGTAGTACAAAGTCTGGAGCAGCAAATCATTCGGAACTCGCAGTTCATTTACGAGTATTTAAGTATAAGTCTGGTTTCGACTATAAATCAAATGAATAAGAGGGTCATTTGTATAGAATTTGAAATGTTGTACCGTTTTGTTACAACAATAAAATTTTGAAATGTTCCTACAATAAGATTTTTCAATGGTCCGTTGGGAAAAATTATGGGAATGAGGTCTTACCTTCGAGAAAACGACCAAATAAGTGAGTTGGTTGACTAAGGGCCTTCTTCAAGAAAATTGAACATTTTTAAAAGCTTTTAAATAAATTGCAATGTATGTTAGTTTGTATATGTGGAATCTTGCGAGCTGAATCAGAACCGCTTCCTTTCCTACTGAGTTGGATTTTTACATGTTTCTTCAGTTCCTATGACAATGCATTTTTATGATAAGCATGACCTGTATCAACATCCAGGATTAGTTTCAGATAAAAGAAATCTTCAACAGTCAACAGAACAGACACGAAATGTTGTGTACGCATTTTATTATGACAGCCGGTTTTAAATTTAATATGGCATGGTCTCCAGATAAAGGAACTCTTCAGCGGTCAACAGCACAGACACAGAATTTTGTGTACGCATTTTATTATCATAGTCAGTTTTAAGTTTTACCATGACATGGTTGCTGCACTCAGTCTTGGGTCCCTGACTAGGGAACTCCTCAACGGTTAACAGCACAGACACGCAATGTTGTATACGCATTTATTTGTGATTGCCCGTTCTAAGTTACCTAATATGGCTACTGCACAAAAGCTTTTTTAAATCGTTTTTATAATTAAATTTTCCGATAAGCATTACATATGAAGTCGATGAAACCAAATACTTATCAAAAAAACAACAAAATATCTTCAATGTACAGAATTGGACCCGTTACAGTTTTATTATAAGTATATATATATATATATAAAACTGTATGTATATATATATATATATATATATATATATATATATACTTATAATAAAACTGTAACGGGTCCAATTCTGTACATTGAAGATATTTTTTTATTTTAATAAAACTGTATATATATATATATCATACTCTTACTCTTACTCTTACTCGATACTGAAGCCAAAACTGTTTTTTTTTCATTTTTGTCTGTCTGTCTGTCTGTCTGTCTGTATCTTGGCTAGGCATCACGCCGAAACTACTGAATTAATTTATATGAAACTTGGTATGATTTGAGTTCATACTACGAGGCAGGACATAGGCTACTTTTCATCCCGAAAAATGAAAGGGTTCCCGCAGGATTTAGGTTTAAAGTTATTTCAAAAAACACTTACCACTCTGAAACTACTGGACGGATTTTGATGCAATTTGGCACAGTTATAGTTTATATGATGGGTTAAAATTCAGGATACCTTTTATCCCAAAAAAAAAACCTGTGGGATAATGTCCCAAATTTTGTTTTTTTTAATTCTTTTTGTTGCCGTTCTATTTTCAATACTAAAGCCAAAACTGTATTTTTTAAGTTTTGTAGGTTTGTCCGTCTCTGTCTGTCTGTACCTTGGAAGTGCATCACGCCGAAAATACTCAATGAATTCGAATTACTTTTCATCCCGATAAATTAAAGGGTTCCTGCAGGATAGGCGTTGAAAGTTATTTAAAAGAACACGTATCACGCAATAAAGTGTTCCTGCGGGATAATGTCCAAAATTCTGTAAATCGAAATATTATGTAAATTTTTTTGGAGGCCGTTCTATATTCAGTACTAAAGCCAACACTGTATTTATTTATTTTTGTCTGTCTGTCTGTCTGTCTGTCCGTCTGTCTGTCTGTCTGTCTGTCTGTCTGTCTGTCTGTCTGTCTGTCTGTCTGTCTGTCTGTCCGTCTGTCTGTCTATCCGTCTGTCTATACCTAGGCAGCGCACCACGCGGAAAATACCCAATGAATTCAAATGAAATTTGGTATGATTTGAGTTCATACTTCGAGGTAGGACATTGGATATTTTTCATCCCAAAAAAATTAAGTGTTCCTGCAGGATAGGGGTGGAAAATTATTTAAAAGAACACGTAGTACGCTGAAACTATTGGACGGATGTTAATGTAACTTGGCACAGACATAGTTTACAAGATGGGTGAAAATTATGGATACATTTTGTCCCGAAAAAATAAAGGGTTCCTGTAGGATATGGGTCCAATTTCTGTACTGTTTTTTTTTGGAAGTTACTTATTTTCGATAAGATAATAAGCCTAAACTGTATGTTTTTTATTTTTGTCTGTATTTCTGTCAGTCTGTATCTTAGCCGCGCATCACGCCGCCGGAACTACTGGATGAATTCAAATGAAACTTGGTATGATTTGAGTTCATACTACGAGGTAGGAGATAGGATATCTTCTCTAACGGGCGTATTTCCGAAGCACCGGTAGAGTCAGTAGGGTATTTCCTTTTCCAGTGTGAGATTTAACTCTGTTGGCACATGAAAGGGAAATTTCTTTTTCAAACTCAAAGAATACTTAGTTTATCTAAATTTGGATTGATTTGATCTTTTTATAATATTTTATGTATATCTCTTTGTTCGGGAGATGTTAATTTTGACTTGTAAAAGTGCTATTATTTTTGCCTATTTACAATAAAATACTTTGACTTTGACTTTGATACTTTACATCTCGAAAAATGTATGGGTTCTCGCAGGATGGGTTCTCGATGTATGGGTTATTTAAAAGAACACATACCACGCTGAAACTCATGGACGGGTTTTGATGCAACTTGGCACTGTCTTAAGTTATATGATGGGTTAAAATTGAGGACACGTTTTATCCTGAAAAAGTAAAGGGTTTCTAAGGGATATGGGTCCAAAGTTATGTTAATATTGAAGTAATAAAAAATATTTTTCGAATGGTTCTCTATATTCGATACTGAAGCTAAACTATTTTACTTTTTAATTTTGTCTGTCTGTTTGTCCGTATTTGACGCGCATTGCACACAAAGTACTAAATGAATTCAAATGAAAAAAATGCTCTTGGGTGCTTAAAAAAAATATTGAACAATTTTTTTTTATAATCGTGTCTTTCTTTCTGTTTGTCTATATGTTCGTTTGTTCACACATCACGTAAAAACTACTGGACTAATTGCAATGCGGTTTTCATTGTTAGATAGTTTGGAGTTTGATTTAAATCTGGTGTAATTGGTATCTCAATCCGGTGAGTTAGAAGCCGAGCAATTGATAAAAGTATCTTTGACGGCTGAATAAATTTTGTTCAAATGTTGGTATATTGGCCCTGGAATAGCACATTATGGTACTTTGAACCTAAAGAAAAGACCACGCGTGCTAAGCCGCGGGTACAGCTAGTCACTGAATAAATCTGTCAAACACCTATTTTACGTGAACATACATACCACACTATGCGACATACATGCCACCTTTGGAAGTAAAAGGAATAACAGCCACCCTACCCGTTCTTCCAGCACTTATCACAAAGACAATTTTGATCTTCACATGACGCTACCTACACGCATTCCACGAGCCTTGATATGGCTTTAATAAAACATTAATCTTATTTAATAGGGTACGTTTTAGGCACAATGGTGTAATTGTAAGCAGTAACTCTGCTTAAGTCAACAGCGGTAAAGTCAGCAGCAATCGACTGTATGCACTCTATGAACTATTTAAATATTAATATACAATAACAGTTTATTGACACAGTTAAAACAAATTACAAAAATATAAATTTCATAAACAATAGGTCCAATCTTATCGCTCATAGTGATCTTTTCCATACAACCTTAGGATTGAAAGAATAAACTAGCAGTTTACTTCTTTCAATCCTAAGGTTGTATGAAACAAGGAAAATTATTATAAATTCATAAAACTTGACTGCGCACAAAACTATTGAATACTAGCTGACCGCCCGCAAAAATAATCACACTAACATAGGCATTTCTTTTACGATCGAACGAATGTGGATTAAATTTGGCATGGAGGTAGCTTATACCCTGGATTAACACATAGGCTACTTTTTATCGAACTCGGGTACTCTACCCTCCAAAAAATATATTTTGTACTTCAAAATTAACATAAATTTGGACCTCTATCCCGCTGGAGTCCTTCATTTTTCGGGATAAAAAGTGTTCTCAATATTTACCCATTATATAAACTATGACTGTGCCAAGTTGCATCAAAATCCATGCAGTGGTACAAAATAACTTTCAAACCCTATCCTGCGATTATTCTATCCCTATCCTTTGATTTTTTGGGATGAAAAGTATCCTATGTCCTACCTCGTAGTATGAACTCAAATTATACTAAGTTTCATAGAATTCATTCAGTAGTTTCGGCGTCATGAGCGGCCTAGATACAGACAGACAAAGATGAAAAAAAAATACAGTTTTAGCTTTAGTATCGAATATAGAACAACCTCTAAAAAAATATTCAAAATATCTTCAATGTACAGAATTGGACATGTTAAAAAAACGCAACTACGGAGAAGCAAAGGAAGTGCTATGTGTTCAAACTAATAAGTTGGTCTGAGTTGATCTGATTTTGACAAGCGAGGTATCAATCCATTCGTCTTCATCGCAAGAGTGTCATAGTTTATTTTTTATCCGATAGTAGTTGAGGTTTAGTTATTGTCTTGTTATATATTGTCACAAATACATTGATAGATATGTTACTTTTTAAGCTAAGTGTCATATTATCGCAGTACATCTATTACCCCCAATTCCAATAAAAATTAAACAAGTCGTTTTTTCAACGTCTCGTTACTTTTGTTTGGGGTTTTTGTCAAAAGCTGACAGCTGACAGTAAGCGAAACGATTCGTTTTAAGTTACTGGAACTGACCCTTACAGTGCCACCAAATTATCTGTGAACTGAATGGTGGCGTGAGTGTTCCAGTCAATCGATAAGTAGACCAATAAAAAAACAGGGTAAAATAAGTTTTTTTTAAGTAAACGGATTTATATGTATTAAAAACTAAAAAAAAAAACGTGAGCAGTTACTCATTTTATTTTAGTATTTTATTTAGTTATTTTTAAAAGTGTACTGAGTTCTACTTGTTAAGCCCTTGATCAAGCCATCTGATATATTAATATGAATGTGGGTATAATGAAGGGATTGAAAATTAAAAAAGTAATCCGGCATTTTATGGTAGTGGAATTTCCATAGTGTGCTGTATTCTAATAGTTAAGCCCTTTGATACCCATAAAGAAGTGATGAAAAAAAAGTAATCCGCCATTTTGTGGTGGCGGCCATCTTGGATTTGGAATTTTCATGGTGTACCGTATTTTACTAGTTAAGCGCTTTCATTTGATACCCATATAGAGGTTTTGAAAAAAAAAAACGCCATTTTGTGGCGGCGGCCATTTTGGATACAAATACTAAATATACATACTTAATTGTATTGTTAGCAGAATAATAGGCGTGAACCAAATTTTAAATCAATCAGTCAACAGGATGGGGGCAAAATTTCAATTACTATATTTGACCCAAACAAACAACAAACAGGTCAAGATAAATAAAATCGTTTAAATATACAGAAAATGTGAACCTCATTCGTGACAGCTGTAGTTCCTTTTTGACAATTCACAGATAAGTTGGTTGCACTGTACTCAACATAATTAATTTAATTTTATAAGAATTATGTTTTTACACGATGATCTGTTGAGTGCATGTCTGTCCTAGCCAGGCGTTCTCATTTATTAAACACTATCTGTGCCCGCAGCTTTGCCCATGTGGTATTTTTTCTGGGATATAATAATTATTCTGTGTGTTATTTAAACAACTGAGATCCTGCAGCGACTCCGCCATAAGGCCAATATCATCGGCGAAACGGAGGTGCGAGATGTACTCGCCATTTATATTAATGCCCGTTCCTCTCCGTACCAGAGTCTTAAACAAATCTTCCAGTGCTTTATTGAACAGTTTCGAGGATATGCCATCTACCTGTCTCACTCCCCTGTCTGTCTCACTGTCCAGAACAGGCAGACTAAACCTACCCAGCTGCGAGCTGGGTAGGTTTAGTCTGCCTGTTCTGGACATGAACGGACATTATCGCGGCATCATACAAGCATCTCATACGAGTAACCTCGATATATCGCCAGTCCACTCGGGATCGCTGCGCGCTGCAAGTATCGAGAACAGCCCGGTTTCGACAAAGTCAAAGGCTTTCTCATAGTCCACAAAAGTCATACTCTTCAGTTTTCTGTATAACCTGCCGAACTATGTGGACGTGGTCCATGGTCCTGTAACCCCCTCAAAACCCAGCCTGCTCTGAAGGCTGAAACTCATCAAGTCTTCTTGCTAGACAATTCGAGACTACCCTCGAAAACAGATTATAGACGTGGCTCAGAAGCGAGATGGGCCTGTATTTTTTAAGGAGCAATTTATCTCCTTTTATGAAATAACAAACTACCATACTTTTGTTCCACGCCTTTGGGGTTCTCCCATCGTTCAGAGCAAAGTTAAACAACATGTTAAGGGAAACTGAAAAATAAACATAGAAATGAGCAAGCTAGGAACTTATTTTAGTGTCTTATACTCATACAATCACATTTGGTCACATAAAATCACATTCTTGTAAGTATTACTATAATTATTATTATTTATATAATAATATATATTTTTTAAATATTTAATGTATATATATATATATATAGTTATTATTTATATAATTATATATATATATATATATATATATATATGATGCAGGCTTCGTGTGCCCACTAGTGACACTGACAACACTGCATCCAATCTTCTGTAGTTGGGTTTGTGTATTTCTCAGTGCATACTAAGCGTAAATGGGTCAGTCGGTTCCTTTTTCCTTTCAATTTCGGTGTCACCTTCCCTAGTACTATTACTTTACTTGATTTAGATGTCTTAGGACCAGATAACTCGGAATCTTCGTTTCCTTACTTTTTATCTTCTCGTATTTACGAGCTTGTTCGACTTTTTAACGTATTCGATTTGCCCAAGGTACCCTTTTGACAAAAACCTAACCATACACAGTTTTAAAATATCGGCTCGGTGTAATAACAAACTCTCAATGAATACTTCAAAACATGCTTACTCCGTTCAACTAACAGTTTTTTATATACTTATACAAAATAATGCAGCATGAACCTCATCGAAAATCAAAAGAAAACAAGTGTTTTTTATTTATTGCAGTACAACAAACGAAGCAATGCACTGTTATCAACTGTTACTGTTACAGACTTTAGTTGTTGTTATTAACTGTTAACTGTAACTGTTATCGACTTGACCACGTCTTGTAGCACCATCTGTTATATAGTCCTGGAAAAACAGCCCATCCGCTATACCTGGGCTAGTCACTTTACCCGGGCCTCCCCTATTAGATTTTACGTGATCCGCGAACAGATAGACACCATTTATTTAAATTTTATATTCTTGTTCAGTACCTAGATCATTTTTTTTATTATTTACATTGTATAGACTTTTAGTTACTCATTGCTTTATTATAAGTATAGATAGATTGATATATATGTATACAAACATAAATTAAGTGATTATGGACTTCAGTAATAAACATAGGTTACAGGTTATATAGTATAATTCTCATATACGTTACACATAATTTAAACCCTTCGTATGTAAAATATTTTATTACTTATCTGAAAATCTTGGCAGTATAAAGATGAATCCATGTGAATCCGTATGAAAGGGTCGCTATACGCTATACACTACAGACCCTTTTATTAAATGATGCTTGTATCAGCTTCTTTCCTTTATCGGATGTAGGTATACTTGGGATTACCGAAGTGGGAAAGGTTCGAGGCTGTGAACCAAATTTTATATGAAACCTAGTGTCGCCTGTTGCATATTCGCACGATATATTGTTTTAGTTCACGCACAAATTGCATAAAGATACAATTCACGTCACGTTGATTACTATTTTTAAAAGTTTTTATTTAACTTCACTTGTATCCATCCATGTATGTATTTTGTCTGTCCTGGAATTTTGAAATTCAAATTTCGAGCACTTCCCGATTAGCAGCTATCTGGCTGAATCTTTCAGGGTAGCTCACATTCCGACGAAAATGCAATAAAAAAAACATATATTTGAAAAGCCAAAAAGAGAAAAAGAAGAAACCAGTGGTAGTATTTTTTATTTTTTTTATGACATATGATAACAACACCCTAAGTCATGATTTTTTCTTGAAAGCAGAAACGGACAAATTCTGAATTTCACTGAAAACTGAAATGAAAATGCGAAAGAAAATTGAATTGAATGAATTTGTAAGGTGAAACTCTACCAAAATAATCAAATCTACCAACATATCAGCTGAACATGCTATAGTTATTCTCAACTCTTCAAAATATTTTTCACTGTTAAATGATCCGAATATAATGCAGCTTCAATCGTGTTTTCGCAAATAACTAAAATTATTAATAACAAAGATGAAGTACCAATTACTTTTTACCATTGTTACCGGTAACCGATAATCCTGATTTATGTTTAACCCCAACAATAATTGGCCCGCGGTTCCCTGAATTGATTGTAAGGATAATTCGACGGTGAAATTGAATTTTAAATCGTTTTCGGAACTGACGCCAAAATCCTTGGAATTTCGGATCACAACGTTCAGACAAATCGGGTTCCAGTAATGGATTATAGTGCCCTATAAAGGCTAGTCGCAAACGCAATACTTCTAGTGTTGCAGGTTCTGAAATCTTATCAGCCTCTCTTTTAGTGGGCGCTTTTTCGCTATGCCATACGAAAACCCTAGTAGAAAATGTGTGACGTCATTACGAGGACAAAAACCTTGGGTCTACCTTTAGTAGGAACCAAGACCCGTAGACCTGAATCTTCCTTCTAGCCTAGAAAATGTTAGTAAAAACAAGACAAGTTCAAAAAATAAATCCCGGCTACGGTCGGGCAAAAAACAGCCTATGACATTCTTGCGGTGAAGACGAATCGATTGATAAAATGTGACCATGATTTAATTTGGTTTAAACACATAACCATTCTCTTGCCTTGTCATAGTCGGATCAAATATAGCCTATGACAAGCAAATGCAAATGAGCCGCGAGTTATATTGTTTTCGAAAAGGCTGCAGCAAAAGTGGAATAAATTCCAATTTTTTTAAGATATTTGAATAATTATTATTACATTATTACACCACTATTATTGTAATTGTATTATCTATCGATGTATATAAAAATATATTGTTTTTATCAAAAGCTTTTATTTAACTTCACTTGTATCTATCTATGTATGTATTTTGTCTGTCCTGGAATCTTGCAATTCAAATTTCGAGCACTTTCCGATTAGCTATCTGGCTGAAACTTTCAGGGTAGCTCAAAACCTGATGAAAAGGCAATAAAAAAAACTTATGTATGCTAAAAATGAAAAGCCAAAAAGAAAAAAAAGAAAAAATAACGGGTAAGTAAAAAAAATACCCGTAAAAGCTTATTTTTTTAAATTATACTTTTCCAAAGGAAACTTCCCCGATTCCACGAAGTTATAGTTACGGAACGTGTCTGCATAGTCATAGCGAATAAGGGCCCAGCACAAATTTCTGAAACTTTCTATGTAAAATCTTGTACCGCGAAGCCAACCACCACTAGTGATGATAATATTATCGTGGCGATATTAACGCTTTCTTTGCAGAAGTGCTATTTCGCAGAAATCTCTATTTCGCCGCTGTATTTCTTCTAGTGCTGGAACAGACATAATCTTTAATGCGTGTGTTTGTGGTACCCCACAAGTGTCAACAAGTTATCCTCAAGCTGCACAACAACAAGGAGAACATTGTACCGCACATTCCAATTGTTATTTTCTCCATAAATATTTTGCTAATGTACCTAAGGATTGTAGAATATTTCTTGGATCCCAACAAAAGAAAGTTACATACATAAATCACTACTGCCTTTTCCTGAAGAAATTTTATACGAGGATTGAAAAGATTTCCGTTGAAGAGGGCCGAAACGCACTTTGCTTACCTGGAAAGAAAAAACTGATCAATATTCAATGGCTTCTATGTTTAATGCAAACTCCGTAGTATGAAACAAAAAATCTGCGTGACACTTTTAAAAAAAAACAGATTACAAATCAGTGGACCATTCAGTATTAAAGAACTTATAGTATATTACAATCATATGGAGAAGAAATTAATGTTGAAATACACTGGCCTTCAACACTTAGTATCACACTTTTAAATTTGATAGATTTAGTTGTTTTATTAAATTGCTTGGCTCCTACTCATCGGATTGAGATAACAAGTACACCAGTTTTTAAGTCAAGCCTAAGCTATCTAACAGTGAAAATCGCATCGCAATCGGTCCAGTAGTTTTAACATGATGCGCGAACATACATTAAAAGTGTGGTACTAAGTTTTGAAGGCCAGTGCAGCTGCAAAAGAAGCTGATCCGAGTGGGCCTAAAATATCGAATCTATCTTTCCCTTTGCCAATAATAGTGCTGTACATGTAGCTGTTTATTTTGTCGTTTTCTACAGTCCTGGCATGTATCGGCCCTTATTCGAGGCTCGTAAAGATTTCCGTTCATAACAGTTGTTCGAAACCCACGCGAGTTCCAAAACTTTGAATACCATCGAGAGCGATGTTTTTGTTTAGATCCCTAATGGTGCAAGTTATGATAATGTTACAACTGTCGGTTTCGTTATATTCTAAGAAGGTATATTACATTTTAATACATAGAAGTAAGTTTCTTAATCTGGTTAATTTTTGCTTAAATAACCTACTTTGAAAGAATTTGGGAGAAAGTAAATTTTCACACATTTAAGGGTATGGTCACCTGGTTAGCTAACCCCAGTTCGTTATGCCCCCTCTTGATAGGGTCGACTTTCTTCCAGCGTATGAAAACGAGGAGAAGGCCGAGTGCTTAGCCGAGAGCCTCGAAGCCCAGTGCACCCCCACCGATGATCACATAGATTATGTCCACATCACCGCTTTGGACCGCGAAATCGAATGTAAAAACGCCCAGCCTCCAACTGACCCACCCCTCGAGCCCGTGAAATCGGCCGAGGTTGAATCGATTATCAAGGGTTTCAAAGTGCGGAAGTCTCCTGGCGCTGATACCAACAACAACAAGGTGCTCTAGCACCTCTCTGTCCCATTAGTTTATCTCTTAGTTAAATAATTACTCGTTCCCCGACGCCTGAAAGAATGCCGATATCATCGGCATTCACCAACCAGGCAAGAAATCTACTGAGCCCTCCAGCTACCACCCCATCAGTCTTCTCAGCTCTCTGGGGAAGATTTCCAAGCGACTCATTCTGAGTCGCCTCCGGTCCAATGCAAAGTCCTAAAATGACATTCCATTCTCATTCGACGAGCAATTTGGCTTTAGAGACAGTGAGTCTTGCACCCATCAAGTGGCCCGCATCACGGAGCACATTCTCGATAGCTTCAACAGGTATCCCCAACCCCAAACTACGATAGCCATCTTTCTAGACGTAGCTAAGACATTTGACAAAGTCAGGCACGCAGTGCTGATATACAAGTTGTATCAGCTCAGAGTGCCAGAACGTCTTGTGCTCCTTGTACTATTACAAAACTACATCAAGAGCCGCAGCTTTCGCTATCGTGTCGAGGGAGTCAGATCAAACCCCATCAGTGCCGGAGTCCCTCAGAGCTCCGCTCTCTTTGGAGACACATCCAATGTGTGATTATCACTCTAGGAGAGTGGTTCCGAAGGTGGCGCAAACGTAGGCAAAGAAAAAATTAAATTGTCGCTGACAGACAATTCTCATTTGTCAGTGACAATCAGCCATGTTTTTGCAGTCAGCCATGTTTGATTGATTTTTCATTACTTTTATTTCGTTTCAATTCCAGCATTTTGTAGATTCGTGAATTTCGTGGTAGGTTCTCAAAATAGTTCGTGTGAATTTTGTTAAAATAGCAAAAAGCGAGCAAAAAGCGTATCGCAAATCTTAGGGTAATCGACTTACGCGCAGAGTTAGAGAAACGTAACCTAGACAAAAGCGGCGTCCGCGTTGTGCTCATTGAATGCATAAGCAACGAGGGTAAATTACATGTGATCAGTTGATTCACTTGCGTGTCGGCAGCGGTAAATAATGACTTATGTTGTTTTGTAGCATTTGGAAGAAAAGGGTCACGATTTTGAGGCTTATTGATTTGAACGGATTAACGCTAAGACACCCACTACCACTAAATTGTATTGGCGGCGATGGCCTCATCCAATATTACCTCCTAAGACAACCCTTCAGGGGGTGACACACTTAGACGCAGACACTGACCTCGCCGGTGAGGTCGAAGGTCCCGTAACTACAGTTATTATTCATTATTCGCCTTTGAGTTCCTTGCCGATTTTTCTCGAAGATGTATTCCGAATCGGTGGTCAGTTATTTGAATCAATCAAAGGGTTCCTAGCCATTTTGTCAGGGTGCACTGCATCACTACTAACACTAGCGATATAGGGGTGTTTAGTCCAATCCCCGTAGTCAAGATGACCGTCCAAGCCGAGCTACCCTGGTACCTGGTTCGAGGGCCCCTGGGAGCCCTTGTGCCGGTCGTCTAAATTTAAAGTAACTTTGGCGTCGGCCTTCTGCATCACGCATAGCGGTGGAGCCCCCCTCCCCTACCATCACTAATCATTCCCATAAAAAAAAAAGATCTAACATCTACCAGAAAATCTGTCGATTTTATCTCCGTGTATCCTCAGTAAAAGAGACAGACCTGTCCAACATTTTCATTACGTCACGCGTCGTACAATTTTTCATTTGTTTTATTTTCTGCTTCATGTTGTAAGAGTTAGTGTCTCTGTGCAATAATGTCGGACGACTCCCATTCCATTAGATCCTTACACGAAATCTTACACATGCTGCGCCTTATCAACGATGTAAACGAGCCATAAGAGCGTCCCTAAATCACGGACTCCTTCCTTCCTTTTTGCTACATTTCTGTATGTAAATCAATGGAGTAGCGCCTCCGAAATTGTCCTAACATTTTGGGCGTTCCGCTGCTGAAGCCGATTAGTTCGTTTGTGCCTTCCAGCAGTACTTAGCTACTTGTTTGTTGTTCTTAATGAGTACTGCCAGCCGAGTTGGGCCTGTTCTCGCCTCAATTAAGACTAAAAACATGACCGAGTGTCGTCGGGAACGTCGGAATGCCTCGCTACACTCTTGCTACTCTTGTCGACGTAACAATGTTAAGCTGGTACTTGGGTCGTTTTGGTAAACTGGTATTTGGTTGTGCTGATCGTACTTATTGAAACTTTGTCTGGTTGTTTGCATGGTTGTTAATAAAATATTGGTTTAATAAAAAACTACTCTCAGGGCCAATCATATGACTTAGGTACGCTACAAAAACCAATTGATTATCCTCTATCTGTAATATCAATAACTTTAAACCAATAAGTAACAAAAGGTCTGTCCAATGAACATAAATGACTAGGAAATAGGCTACTGAACACAAAAAATACATTTTGTAAATGGAGTCTGTTTGTCTGTTTGTTCGCTCATCACGTAAAAACTAATGGACCGATTGCGATGCGTTTTCCACTGTGGACAGCTTAGGTTAGGAATTAAAAACTTGTGTAGGTACTTGGTATCACAACCCGATAAGAAGAAGCCAAGAAATTTAATAAAACAACTAAATCTATTAATTTTAAAAGTGTGGTACTAAGTTTTGAATAAAACTACTGGACCGATTGCGATGCGGTTTCCACTGTGGACAGCTTAGGTTATGATTTAAAAACTTGTGTACTTGGTATCTCAATCCGATGAGTAGACGCCGAGCAATCGATAAAAAACTATTAGACGCCTGAACGAAATTTGATACATTGTACCTACTCTAGTACTTTTGGTCCTGGAATAACATATAGAATAGGATACTTTATTCCAGAAAAAATACCACGCAGGTACAGCTAGTTAATCAATAAACAGTAATTACCTGATTGCGTATCAAAATAACGTATGACCAAGTGCTAGTTAATGGGCAACAAAAAAATTGATGAATATTGAAGTTGAGCAATGCTATTTTATAAACAAGTAACTTATTTTTATAGACTTATGTATAGTTAGTAATGTTATTTATAAATAAGTACATGCTTATAATTAACAATATTTTTGTTATATTTATATAATAACTAGCTGCGCCCTGCGGTTTCACCCGCGTGGAATGATACTAATGAAAAGCATGTGTATAATTTAGATTTCTCGATACAAACTTTGCCTCTTTGACTCCTGACACTTTGACACGTAATTTTGACTATTCGTTCTAAAGCTTCAAAAGCTCTATAACCTTAGACTTAAAGAAAATTACTCTTATTATAATGAACCATCTATACTTATAAATAAAGCAATAGGAACGAAAAATTCTGTACAAAGAAGATAATTCAAAAAGAAATGGTCTAGGGTACATATAATAAGCTACTGAACAAGAAAATAACATTTAAAAATTCGTGTCTGTCTGTTTGTCTGCCTGTATGTTAATTCGCGCATCACGTAAAAACTACTGGACCGATTGCGATGCGGATTTCACCGTTGGATAGCTTATGCTTTGACTTAAAAACTGGAGTACTTTCTATCAATCCGATGAGTGGAAGCCGAGCAGTCGATAAAAATATTTTTGACGGCTAAAGGATTTTTTATCAAATGTTGGCATATTGGTATTTTAGGTCCTGGAATAGCACAAAGAGTACTTTTAACCTACAGAAATGACCACGTTTGCGAAGCCGCGGGCATCAGCTAGTTAGGTTATAAAATAGAAAATTTAAGTATGCCGATACTTAGATAAATAAACTGACTGTTCAGAACTGCGTTAACTTTGAGATTATGTCGGGTATTCTTTGTCATATGGGCATTCTCCCTGAGGGGGCTCATCTCGTACACCTTTCCCCTAATATTAGAGGAAAGTTGTACGATGGTACGAGGGATGACTTGTTCCTATCTTGACCTATCATAAAATTGGACTTCGTCCGAGTTGCCGCATCATAAATACTATTATTTCTACGGCCTTCTTTTTCATGTCGATCGTTGAATATTATAGAAAAGAGTGTAGTAAATATGAAAATAATAAAGTAAGGTTAATTTATGTGCGTGTATCGTAGCCTTGCGGCCTCGTGGGTCAGCTCTCGTATTCTAGCCCAATCGCAGAAGACAAATACCAGTTAGGTACAGTAGAAGGCGTGAAGCTAATTTTATGTATAAATAGTCTGATCTAGATAAAAACACTTGATAAGATCTGTGTAAACAAAGTGAAGTGAACTCGCAAACGATAATTTGAGTTCAAGATCACTCGGCAGTCTGGTTTGTTTAGTTTCTGAAGTCGCAGACTCCTAGACTGATCTGTTTGTGTTGGAGAGGTCTTTGCTCCGTACACGTGTAAATTTAATGGAGATACCACACCCATTAACGGTGAGCGTCGATTACCTATCGCCTAAATGACCTTCAGAGCGTGTCCAAAAGTGAATACTAAGGTGTCAATGCCCTGGAGATTTGAACATCTCCAGGGCTGTATGTAACTGTATGTTTTAAATTCATCAAACGCAAATGAGATCTTTTGATATATCAGTAATAAAACAATTCCAAAAACACTTCATCTTAGTCATCATCATAATCATTATCAGCTGGAAGAGGTCCACTGCTGAACATAGGGATTCCTCATAGAACACAGGAACGATCTTTATGTTCATCATAGCGGGGGGAGGGGGGGAGGGGGGGGGGTGTCTATGTCAAGCGCGGATGGTGATAGTACACAGAAACAAGCAGCAAAATATACATTAAAAACGAATCTAAAAAAACACGTTTTTTTCGTATGCTTTGTCATCTAGTTGTGACCTACCCTGAAAGTTTCAGCCGGATAGCTAATCGGTGCTCGAAATTTGAGTTGCAACATTCCATCCGGAACGACAGACAAACAGACAAGAAAGTGACCTAATAAAAACGTGGTAAAATGTTGCTAATCATTTCCTAAATTCCCTTTGATTTAGGATGAAAAGCCATAGAGATAACATAGACACAACTTTATTTCTGGCAAAAAACAGATACACAAAATAAAATACATTAAATAAATAGGAAAATAAGTACTACTTAGTAATAGTTTTGCGACGCAAATTATTGCGCACCAACTAAAAAAGGGGTAGCTGATTGTTATGTCACACAGATTGTTATGACAGCCACCATAAGTCTTATTATGCCAGTGGTTTTTAGCACTAAAGACAAAATAACTAAAAATCTGACTCTGATTGTCAGAGGCCAGAGAATTACTAAAAGTCTTTCAGCAAATAAGTAAATCGTAGTCTATGTGTTACAAAACAAGGCAGTTCATTATTAGATACATTAAATTCAGTCAGGTAGTTCGTATATTTGAATGAGCTGTCATAACCGCCGTTGCCGTTTTTTGCCCTCGCCTGTGGCGTGACTCCGCCTGACGTATTGAAGAGACAAAGTAATTTGCAAAGCTGTAATGTAAACACGATTTCGCTTCCCATTTGAAGAGCAAACATACCTTATTTGTTTGCAGTGGGTGCACTGTGCTATGTACTTAAACATATTGAAATCTCACTAGATTATTTAAAACCGATCTTATATGAAATTCTGTGGCAGTCAAAAATATTGGGACCGCTCAGCTAAATACCAGCTTGAAGCCTTGGTTGGTCTCTGGCTCAATTCGAAATCAAGCTGAAAAGCTCATTGGCAATGATGCGTTGGTGGACAACAGACTCCAACCCCTCAAATATCATCGCAGGATTGCAGCGTAACTCCACGATACATTCCGGGGAAAGTGCGATGGAACTGCACCAACTTAATTCCTCCATATCCTTTCTACCATCAGAAAAAAAGACATTCGCAAACACGCTATCCGTATATGAGAACAGTATTCCAATCCGCAAAATACAAATCGCGTCTTTATTTCTGCGTCCTTGCAGCGTCCTTGATTAGTCTTCCAGTCAAGAGTGGTATCTAATAATAAATCTCATACCGTCAGGAGAAGTAAGACTGTGGTTAAATTCATGCCTGTTGTGTACCTAGCGCCGTAACACACCGCCGTAAATACCACTACTAAAAGTACTTACTCATTAGCAGGTTTGTAACTTACTTGATGCAAAATTCTGAATTGTACAGCAATTACGTATTATTTTACGGGTAGGTATGAAGATGTAGTGTTTGAAAGAAAGCTGCTTATCTCTTCAGTTAAATTTAGAAAATAAAACAGTCTCCAACTTTAGCTATTTGTTTAATAGGAATGAGCTGTTCAACCAACAGTTTATGTGAGGCACCAAATCATTTATGTAGCTTTATATAGAGAAATTATTTTATTCGACAGTTTATGAGATTCCTAAAAAAATATTTAATTTAACTTATTGAAAAAAAGTTTGATCTTCATTCAGGCAGGCAGGATCCCCTCAAGCCTCAAGATAACTGCAAGCACAATGAACGCCTTTCATTTTTTCAGAGCAAGATACTTATCAGAGTTTACTTGAAAAACTGAAAGGCTTTTTTTTAGTTAAATACTCCAGAAATGGAACTAATTTTGCATCACATTATTTTGTTTTAAATATGGTTTGTCGACAGGGCCAGCAAGAAATTAAATAATAATGTTAGACAATGAGCGCGTTTACATAATAAGTTGGTACTTACATATGCTGTGCTGTTTATTTACTTTAACTTTAACTTTCTGTATGATTATGACTTATCTAATAGGCGTGTAATGGATATCAATAACCGTGTCACAAACTATGGATATCTGAAATAAAATATATCCATATAAGACGTTTACACACTCATATATACACAGGATACTTACATCAACACAGCACAAACATCCAAGTCCCGAGAACAAACATTTATGTTCATCACATAAATGTATGCTGGTCAGGATTCGAACTCAGGACACCAAGCTCAGCAAGATTTGCGCCAGAATGTCGTTAAATAAAAAAAACAACGAAACAAAAGTTTCGGGATTCTCTTTGTAGAATGATATTATTTTTGATTAAGTCAACTCGGACAACCATCCGATTTGGGAATGAAAACATTATTATTTTTTGATGTAGTGGCAAGTACACAAAATCTGATTTTATGATAGGCCGAGATAGAAACAGCTCTAGACTAGATCGCATAAACAGCTAAAAAAACGGTACAAATAGTCTGTGTCACAGTCTGCCAGAGCCACCGAGTCGATAAACCTACTAAAAAACAAATATTGGCTACTTCTTGTACGGTCCCTAGTACCTACTAATTACCTATTACTGTTTATTACACAGGTAGGTAGTTAGCGGAACACTTGTTATAGAGAGTGGGTAACTCGCTGGTAGCATGAATGTTTAAAAAAAGACGGATTCCACACCGCCAAGTCGCCAAATCGAAAGTACCCAAGATATGCCGACCCGCTTGTACGTACAAGCCTCATGCACACACTTACACCATATTAAGCCAATCGGCCTTTACATCGCAGCAAGATCTCGACCTTGTTAATCGTGTTAATTCTGTTAAGAAATCACGAAAAGTCAAAAAAAAATGTTTAAATTTTGTATCAACCACAAATAAATTATCCACTCACGCACATATACGCAGCCGCCATTTGCTATGCTTCACTCGTTTGTTTGGGGTGTGGACTCCGTATATTTTTAAACATTTTTGGGTGGCAGATGATAGGTTAATCTGTAGGTTAACTACCTACCTACAGAGTTACTGTTGTAACAGGAACTCTGTAGGTAGGTAGTTATTTATTATTAAAATAAATCTTTAGGAAGGCAGGTATACAACCCTACCTTACTTACTTATAACCCTGTACCTTAGCCTCACCGCAAGTGACACGCTTGAAGGTTAGCTAGGAGGCAAGCTGAATGGTCGAAATGCTCAAGCGTCTGGCTTGGTTCACTTGGATGAGGCATCTAACCAAAGAGAATGTAAATACTACGTAACAAGTAACCTCTTGCCGCTAAGCGTGCCACTTGCGGTGAAGCTTCGCCTGATGGTAAGAGTCACGCCTGCCCATGACATTTGCAATGCCACCCAGAATCATGGTTGCCAAATCTTGCGTGTCCCTGCACTGCGCTCGTTACCCATCTCAGGGTAACGTTGGTTGTTAAGTTTCATTGCTCAGTAATTTCGCTGGAAACATTGCCCTTCAAACCAAATACATAAATATTTACACACTACTGCTTGGCGGTTGAATATCTGACAAAGGTGTGGTACTTCCCTAGGCGGCCTATTGCGTTAGAGGCCTACCACTACAAAATATAAACCCCCTTACTTATAAAAATTATTGCAATGATTAGTAATTCTGCGCAGTACAATATTGTACACTAATCAGTAAATAATCATTGCATAACTTTTTATAAGTAAGGGGGTTTATATTTTGTAGTGGTAGGCCTCTAACGCAATAGGACGCCTAGGGAAGTACCACACCTTTGTTACACAACGAACATTTCACTATAATAGCACAGAATATGTACCTATAGTAGAGAGATGGTTGAATGCACGTCATGAAGCGTCAACAATAAGCGGTCATGGTCAAAGTAGGCACCTCTCTTAAAATTTCGCCTAAAAATAGCAGTATTAAAATCCGATCGCCGGGTGTTGAACTACGAGCCGCGGGCCCCACGAGGAGAGACCATGATAATTGACTGGTATGTGTTGATAGCTATAGAAACTATGTTTCAGTGACTTCGTTGCCTCCAAATTTTAAACTTCACTTACGTGATCTCATTTAAATTCTCGACTTGAGTGCCGATTTACGTTTATGTGACGTTATAGAATAAGGCGCGATTCAGGTTAGTTAAGATCATGGAATCTTGACTCAAGTTTAGTTTTAGAATTAAATCTCCACATAAATCTAGTTTTTAATAGAGATTCGTGACTGAGCTTTGTTCTAGAATACGAAATGATGCGTCTCATGCCTTAGACGATTTTACACGACTGCCCAAAAAAGGAGTGTAATGTTTTTAGAATTCATGTATGTTTGTATGTTTCTATGTACCTATTTATGTGAGTTTCTTTATTCCACCATAACTTTTAAATGCCTCTACAGATTTAGACATATGGGGTATCGTTAAAATCCTTACATCCCTCCGAGTAGCGTAGGATATATTTTTATATTTTTATTAAAAAAAAAAAATATGTTGGGAGTATGGCTTAATTATCATATGCGAAAAAAATACTTCGAATTGTACAATATGGGTATCAAATATGTATAATTTATTGGCATAAGTTCTTTTTTGGCAGGGCAGGCGTGTTTTTTTAGCTTTTAAGCTAGTTATTACGCCATCAATCTATGCAATGACGCGCTTCGGACGGGACACGAACCAACACCATCTGTACCTCTGCGCGGCATATGCTCTTTGCGAATTAAGCCACCGTAACCTCTACATCGCATACAAGATAGGTTTTACAATAATTTATGTGGAGATATAGTTATAATTATTAATGTTATTACAACTAAATTCTGGTGTTCTGTGGGCTTATTACCGCAGCGTCGAGTCTCGCTGTGTCGACTTTATTGTCCTAGCTCGCGGTCGATAAAAGTACTAAGTAACATTGCTTTCCAAAAGTACTGCTGGAAAGGTGTTACTTAGGTACTTAGTTAGTACTAGTAGTAATAGCTTCACATTAGTTAGGTATAGAAGGTAGAGATACATTTAATGTAAAGCTTTTAACGGACTTAGTTTCTACGTTCTGTGTGCTAATGACGCTACACTATCCGGCTACTTACTAGCACTGCCTACTTAAACTAAGTGTTACATTCCATATTTTCTCCAACATTCAAAGTCTCGTGTATTTGGGCTTGGAAAACAAAATAAATACCTATTATCTAAATACCTTTGGGAGGGATTAGTACGAAAAATAATACTGTAAGCTTGTTAATTAAAGTTACTTATCAAAGTGTGTATTAAGTAGATACGAGTAATTAATTCCATTGATTTCTGGTTAATGTAAAGAACAGCAAAGGCAAGAATTCAAATATAAAGCAAATTATGTCGACAGAGAAGACAAGCAAATTATTAGGTTTGGTATGTCTTCGTAAAGTTTAGTTTCAGTGATCAATTATAATATCTAAATGTTTAAATGTGTTATGTTATGTGTTATAAATCACATTAACAACTGATAATTAAAGCCGATTTATACTTGGCTAAGCTCTGTGCACTGTACATTTTAGTCAATAATAATTTTGAAAATAGGCACAACACAGTACGTATCAATCAGTACCAAATACCTTGTAACAACAAAATTGGTTTTACAACTGTGTGCGTGCATTACAAAGTTAGTTGTAATTAGTTATGTGATTACATATAGCTACTGTACAACTTTAGGTTTTCCCTTATAATGTAAAGTAGGTAGGTACAAAGGTTGTCCGTTACGCACTTACCACATGCAAACAAGTCCGTAACAGACATGTTTATATATAAATAATAATGATCTGGTCGTTTATATACAAATGGTCAGTGAACAGTGATGATAGCTCACGTTAACTATGTATTGTATGTTGTGTTTATATATATCTCTTCGACACGTGTATATATGTGCGCGGAGCCAAGGTTTCGCTTGCTTCATTGGAAAAAGCTACTGATAATTTTATTCAAATTGTATGTGAGTATGTGCAGTGAGATTGATAAGGCTGATAAGGTTACAGCTAGTGCAATAAAGCTGATCTAAGTAAAACCTGTGCCTGTAACTTGGTACCTAAGAATTCAACAATCTACTGTATAATTACAGTAGATTATATCGAGGTATGCAATTATACACTTAAATTAATAATACCTTTATAATATAATAATACCAAAATTTAACAAATAACATTTTTTTATGTTGCTAGCCGTAAACTGTAAACCAAAATTAAACAAATAAGGCAAAAAAATGAAGAAAAAAAAAGTCGATTTTAGATCTACATCAGTAAAGTCCAACAGTTTTTGATAGAATTGGTGTTTTGGCGGAAAGCACTTTCCACCTTCTAAATTCTACTGAAATCTTATTATTGTATAATGTTATTAGTGTCAATTGCTTGAATAGAATATAATCTACGCTTATACGTTTCATTTAAAAAAATAAGCTTTTTGTTTTTGATGAAGATCAATTTTAATTTGTCCTATTTTTGTGTAAATACCGCCAGATAAGATGATTTAAACTTCTGAAAAATGTAGAAAACCGAATTCGTCTAAGCGTAGGTAATCAATGAAACAAATTGAAAAAAAACTGTATTAGGGTGCGGTATATACTCTATTCTTAACTACATAAGCATACAATTTATTGCATTTTATTAGTTTAATTCGGATGGTGGTACGAGTATTATCGCTAAAAGCGATATAATCCAACCTACGAATGGAGAGGAATAGGTACCTAGTAATAATAAAATGAGATGTATATTGTATTTATATTTTCATTTAGAAGAGCGATGGTAGCCTAACGGTTTAATAGTGCAACTTAGAATCCAACTATACCGGCTTCGGTCCTAGGCTCCGCACCATTTTCTAAGTTATGTGCGGTTTTCTATCGCTCAGTGCTTCGGAGGGCACGTTAAGCTGTCGGTCTCGGCTGTTATTGATTAATAGCAGTCATTAAGCCATGTCAGAGGCCCTCGGACGGCCTGATAAACTCAGACACCAGAGGCCAGCACTGACTAATACGACAAACAAAATGATATATATATATATTGTTTTTTTTTTCATTTAGAACTTACATAAAAAAAACTTTCCCTTTTTTATTGCACTATTAATTAAGTCAGTAGGTAAATCAGTTACTTTGCCTAACCTAAAAATATTATAAAAATAAGCCCTGCTTTAATAAAACCCTTACCGGCCGGCCGGCCATTTCGCGAAAATGAACTTATTTCAGGCTTCCACCTAATTCCCAGTTTATCGTATTAATCATTATTATGACTCATTTTTAAACAATACCACGCTCAACTGCATATTGTTGAAACCTTTTATATCCACAACATGGCACTTTAGTACCATGTCATTATTAGTCTATCCGATTTCTTCTTCCATATCCACGAAAACATCAAATTATCCTGAACGGGACATGGTTATAGTGTGCCTAGTTATTATTTGAGTGTGTATCTGCTAATGAGTGTGGAGGGCATTCTTAGTGCATTGGCTTCGTTTTCAATGTCAATGAATCGAATATGATATTTGTACTAACTACACGAATGTAAAGAAGACTAGCTGTACCCGCGGCTTCGCACGCGTGGTCATTACTCTTGGTAAAAATAACTCTATTACTATTCCAACAGAAAAAGTACCCTTATAGTATAATTATACTACATTTCTTCAAAATACGTTCAGCAGTCAAATAGTTTTTACCGATTGCTCGGCTTCTACTCATCGGATTGAGATAATAAGTACACCAGTTTTTAAGTCAACCCTTAAGCTATCCAACAGTGAAAACTGCATCGCAATCGGGTGATGCGTGAACAGACTAACAAAACTGTCAGTCAGAAAAACAGACAGACACGAATTTTAAAAATGTTTTATTATTTTTTCAGTTGATTATTTTTATAAAATATCTTCCTTTTACAGTTTTTTTTGGTAATTACTGCTTTATTATAAGTATATATGCCGTTCACTTTTGGCCAGAATAATAAAAATATGCGTTTTATTACATTATTTTAATCATGCCCATAAAACATTATTGTGACATACCGACTGACTGACTGACAGACAACGCCCAGCCTAAACCGGTGGACCTAGGTATTTTAAATTTGGAGGAATATTCCTTGAGTATCCTTGAGGTTAAGTACGAAAATAACTATAAACCGTAAAATATGAATACAAACTCCAAATAAAATAACCCTATATTGTGGGGATCCTTTAATTTACCGGTATGAAAAGTATCCAATGTCCTACCTCGTAGTATGAACTCGAATCATACCAAGTTTCATTTGAATTCATTCAGAATATTCGGCGTGATGCGCGTCCAAGATCACAGACAAAAATGAAAAAAAAAACAGTTTTGGCTTCAGTACGAATAATAAAAAAAAAAAAGAATTTCTTCAATGTACAGAATTTGGACTCATATTCCGCAGGAACCCTTTATTTTTTTGGTATAAAAAGTATCCTCAATTTTCACTCATCATATAAACTATGACTGTGCCAAGTTGCATCAAATTACGTGCAGTAGTTTCAGCGTTATTCAATCCCTATCTTGAGGGAACCCTTTAATTTATCGGAATGAAAAGTATCCAATGTCCTACCTCGTAGTATGAACTCAAATCATGACAAGTTTTATTTGAGTCGGCGTGATGCGCTGCCACGATACAGACAGACAGACTGACAGAAAGACAAAAAAAATACAGTTTTGGCTTCAGTATTGAGTATATAACAGCCTCCAAAAAAATTAACACAATATCTTCAATGTACAGAATTTGGACCCCTATCCTGAGTGAACCGTTTCATTTTTCGAGATGAAAAGTATCCTATGTAGTAATGACTTTGAATATACCAAGTTTCATTTAAATCCATTCAGAGTTTCGGCGTGATACCTAGCCAAGATACAGACAGACAGACAAAAATGAAATAAAACAGTTAAAAAAAAAAAAAAAAACTTCAATGTATATATAATTGGACCTGTTACAGTTTTATTATAAGTATATTAAAAGAATAGAATAAGCACATCAGATCACATTAAATTATGATTATAAAAAAAACGACTGCGAACAAAACTTATGATAGGCAAAAACAATTTTTTATACATCATACTAATATTATAAATGCGAAAGTTTGTGAGGATGGATGTATGGATGGATGTTTGTTACTCTTTCACGCAAAAACTACTGAACGGATTTGGATGCAATTTGGTATAAAGGTAGCTTATACTCTGGATTAACACATAGGCTACTTTTTACCCCGAAAAAATGCAGGGGCCCTGAAGGACGCGGGTGAAACCGTGGGGCGCAGCTAGTATTATATAAGAAGCAATCGAAGGCATCATACATTTTATTTCTCTTTTGTCGGGATCAGCTACAACCTGCTGGTTTACTCTTGAACCACATTCCGATTCAATCATGATCCAAACGGTGCGATTCCGCTAGAAAACCCAACCTGCACTGCAACGTGGGGGGATGTGGGGGAAGGTTTGGGGAAGTGAGGGAAGGTGGTAGAAAGTGAGAGGAGGGTAGGAGGAAATGGAAGAATGGTGGGGGGGATGTCGGAGAAAGGTGTGGGAAGTGGGGCAGGTGGTGCGAAGTAGGGGAAGACTAAAGGGAAGGGTGGGTAGGAGTGGAAGAAAA